>OY282504.1:44931332-45466564 GCA_958295605.1 Ajuga chamaepitys | reverse complement strand
ATTGTCTTAGAGTAAGGAGCATTGGATGTGGTTAGATCACATTCAATGCTCCTTATATAGGAACTTCAGATGTTTTTAAATTTTAGGTGGGAAATTGAAGTTTGTCATTTTTGGAGTTTGGAGCTGTAAAACTGCAGTAATTGTGTAATGAAAATGAGGGTAAAATTTCCCATAATTGAAGTTCCTGAAAATTTTAAAATTTTCAGGCTTTATTCAGTTTCTGATTTTTTTTAAGTGGTTTTGATGTTTGAAAACAGGTCCTAGTTTTGTGTTATTCATTTAGGCTAAAATTTGAGGGAAAGATTAGCACACTAATCTCTCCCTCAATTTTCAGCTAATAAAGTAAAAAGTAGGTTTGAAAAGTCAACAACATACCAAAAAGTAACTTTTCTTAATATGTATGTCCACTTGCCTGTGCAAGTTCATTCAGAACGGAGGGAGTAGGTGTTAAATCGACCACCTCATGGAGGTGTGGCAAAATGAAAAACTCTTCTTGTAGTAAGTAAGAAGATTTGAACACATCACCAATGTGTGTACACATTAAAACAAAGTATCTTAAATTAATGCAATATAGTTAAATATAATTATATATAAATAATTTTTAAATAAAAATAAATGTTAAATAAAATTGAGAAATGGAATCAAGCAAATATTAGTTAAATACACTAACACTAACTAAATAAAACATTCTTTCCAAATAAATAATAACAAGTTCTACAGAACGAATAATGCATGTCTAGGCAAGTTCTGGCTAGGCAAGACAAGCATCTTAAGTGTGTCCAATGTGACCCGTCTCTCTTACATGGGAACTTACTTGGCGTGATATTCAAACTATAAGTGCTTGTGAAAGATTAAAACAAACACAAGATTATATTTCAAAAACTAAGTGAAAGAAGAACCGAATTCAACCTAAGGTGATAAATTTATAAGTGTATGAGTAATATTTTTTAAGTATATACTATTACCCAATTTATAGAAATAAACCGACAATATTAATTTTAGAAGTAAATTAATAAATGATAACGAATGTTGAACGATTATAAATACAGTCGACCCAAAGCTCAGTGATCGTCTCAACCTAGACAGCGAATCAAGAAGAAATTACAGAGGTGGATAATCATGATCCCTACGTAAGTTAATGTTATATTATTGTTGGATTTGCATTCCTTATGTTTATTCGAAGTTCCTCATATATTCAAGGATTAATGTCAAAACGGAGAATCATCCATTAGTACAAGGAGTCTTGTACTGATCATACATACTTGACTCGGGATCCTCTATATTTATATGGAGCGATGTAGAAATTCTACTCACAATTTTAGACATAGGGTTTGCGAAGAATCATATCCTAAGTCAAGGCTTTCGACCGATTTCAAGTACCCATCTTAAGTCAACATCTGAAATATAATGGTTGAGGGAGATGTAGAGGTGTGCTATCTAATTATATAATACTCCCTCCGTCCCACCTTATCTTGCCCACTTTCCTTAAACGGCCGTCCCACCTTATCTTGCACAGCCTAAAAAAGGAAAGTTATAACATAATCTCCACCCTCAAAATCTTCACCCTCAATCTCCACCCTTAATTTACCTTTGAAAAGTCAACAAACAACCAAAAAGCAACTTTTCTTAATACTCGTGCCGACCCCCCCCTGTGCAAGATAAGCCGGGACGGAGGGAGTAGCTTACAGGATTATCCACTGGATTTTTCAAAAACTTATTCCTTCCATAACAAACATTTTCAGGTCATGGATCGTCGACGTGGGACCGTTGATCAAGTCAGCAACTCTCGTTAGATGCATATTTAAATAAGGGATAATTTATCTCTTGAGCTTGTAAAATAATTTTTTTATTCCGAGTGTTATGATGACAAAGTTTAAGTTGTGAAAATTTTTAATTTCGCATTTTTACAGTATTTTCATAACAAATGATGAAAGCTGCTTGGTAGCACTCTTAGATCGGGCAACCAGGGTGAGTGCATTATCGCAGTAGTATCTCCAATCCAGGTAAGCTAGGTTGGGGCGCTACCCTTTGACTTGTATAAAAAGGCTTGATGCCTTTATTTACACATTGTATCAAGTATTATGAATGTCCTATAATTTTTGTAACTTTCTCTCTAACTTAGCTTATCAAGCTCCATATTAGTTACAAATTCTACAGGCTAAAAGAAGTAACTTAAATCCATCAAAATGCCGACTCTGAATTTCTCTTTCGGGTACCTCATGTAGCTATTATAAGCTTAATGTTGTGGCTGGAAATAAAAATTAGTAATTAACCTATTCTCAATGTCATTACATTGTAAGTAAGAGAGAGAGAGAGAGAGAGAGAGAGAGAGAGAGAGAGAGAGAGAGAGAGAGAGAGATTTAACAGAATTTGGGTAAAATAGATTGGAAGATCATTGCCCCCATGACATCCAATTCAAGGCGAGGAATACTTTAGAAAATATTAAGGTGTTGTGAATAGTAGATTAGACCACCGATATAAAGAACGTCTATCGTTATCAACATAGTTTAGCGAAAGGCATATTAACGAATCATATTCTTACGCTACTCATAGAATAAGGTTGTGATATGCATAGCCATAATATCTAGTGATGGCAAAGGGGGGAGGGGTTTGGCATTTTCCAATACCTAACCCGCATGAAAAGAATGAGATTCGTCACCCGTTTTGCCCCGCCTTCTTAGAGAACCTGACCCTGCCCCACTTCGCTGACCCGGCGGGTTTACCTGCCCCGACCCGCAATGTTGTTTTAGTTTTCTTTCTCAATATATACACTATTATTTTTAAGATAAAACGATTTCATAATTGAAATATAATATAATACATACATTATTGATTAAAAATCTATTTATGAAAATAACTAAATAAATTCAAACTAAATCAAACATAATAAAATAAGAAAAAATAATAAAAATGTGAATATATTGGTAGTAAAAATACTTGTAAGTTGAATATATTTCTATAATAAATACATAAAAGAGTACTAATATTAATATAAATAATATATACGGGGTGGGTTTAGCAAAATCCACAACCCGATTCAAACCCTGCAAAACAAGTTTGACTAGGCTTGAACCCGTCCGTAACCCATTTGACCGGGTTATTACCCGCCCCATATGAAGCGGGTTTAGTGCGAATTCGAGTTTCAACCCGATTCATTGACATCCCTAATAATACTTAGTTCCTACCTAGCTAGATTTTCGAGATACCTATCAAACAACACCAGGACAGGTGGTGGACCTCATAGGTATAAAACTCATCCTCGATGATAAACCACATTTGTCAAGTACTGCATACCGACGTGCATATGTATATGCAACTTCGAAGTTTCATATTCTTTAAAAGAAAACATAGTAATCTAGAACTAGTGTTTGCCATAATGAATATCATATGACCATAAGAAGAAAAAAAAAAAAAAAAAAAAAAAAAAGATTTTTATGCTCTTAAACTCGTTTGAAGTTGCTTAGGTGATTTTACTTATGTAAAATATGCAACTTATGTTACGTTTCAGTGTAGATGAGAAAGTTGTACATGTATGTTTGTCAAGCAATAATAGATGTGCAGATTAGAACTATAAAACCAAAAACATAAAAAGATTACAATAGTAAGAGGTTCTAATGTGGGGAAAATTAAATTCCTTTCATTCCTAATATCCAACCGATTGATGATAAAATTCACGTAAGGAGTGACCTAGAATACAATGATGGTAAGTGTCGACTTCATGGAGATTGTCTCCAGGTGGAGCTAACCTAGATGTCATTGGGTTCCATGCGACAGTAATCATTGACAGCATGCCCCAATTACAATGATGGTAGATGCAAACTCTATTGAGATTTTCATTTGAGGGAGATCCAATGTACTTTATTTTAAGGGGACAATTGTTAGGGTAGTCAAGCAAACTAAATATCGGCCTTACGAGGAAGGATCATGTGAATATAAAGTGGACACGAGGTATAAATGGCATAAGGCATTTTGGGGGACTACAATGTTGGTCTCAAGTGGTAGAGGTTTAGAGGTGGGGTGACTAAACCTCTAACTATATCAGTTTTTCTTTCTAAAATACTTAGAGGTAAGGGTTGCTACCTGATGTAGG
The DNA here is from genome assembly GCA_958295605.1 of Ajuga chamaepitys. Lineage (NCBI taxonomy): Eukaryota > Viridiplantae > Streptophyta > Magnoliopsida > Lamiales > Lamiaceae > Ajuga > Ajuga chamaepitys. Next base: position 45,462,474 of record OY282504.1, on the reverse strand, counting down.
AAACTATTTCTTACAGCAAAGCTAAAGCAGTAAGTATCTTATGGGCAGTAAGCTTATATTAGACTGTCGTTATTATTCTTACAACAATCAATGCTCTGGTAGATTTTTGTGCAACAGAGTATGTAAATGTGTTTCCAAGGGCTATGCATTTAATAATATATAGTATGCCACGGCAGTAATAAAAGCAATAAGAAAATACGCAACAATATATAGTGGTTCGAATGTGGGGGTAATCTTACTACGTCCACTCTTCCCTTACTCAAGGAAAATTCACTAAGTTGTTCATACAATACATTCTTAGCTACACTGATGTCCAAGTCCAACTTGGCACCTTAAAGTAGTTTTTTCCTATCCTCGGAAGGCTACTCGTCTACTATACACGTTCCTAAGAAAAATCATAGTCTACTTTGGATCCCTGATTCAAATAAGGACTCCCCGTTAGAAACTACTCGTAAGAGAAGGTCTAATGAAAGTTTTTCTTCAACGAATGGAAGCTCCTCTAACCTTGAATAGAGGTTTGAAATGTGGGCAAGCTTTCTTGATGAGAAAAATTAGGACCTAGACAAAGCTTTCTAAGAACTAGTTGGATTTGACTGGAGATAGTTGCTGCAACTTTAAATCTTCACTTGTCTAGAATATTGTTGCATGCTACTTTTTCTTTCTGTTACTAAACACACACATTAGAAAAATGATCTTGAATGATGAGTGCTTGGAAGCTTTGAATTGATAGCTCGGAGGTGACAGTGCTCATTAATTCAGTTTTTAGTAGTCTTTGCTCATCTTTCAACTCCTTATATTTGTAGCCTTTAGGTTTCCTTCTCATTGAAGAGTAAGAAGTTTACCATTGACAATTTAATGCTCTTCTTACGGCTTTCTAGCCATTATTTTCCTTTAGCAGAAAGTAGATTAGAGTTGATGTGGCTTTATGTCAGCATTGCAGAGTTGTTTTTCCTTTTGCCAAAACATGTGTCTTTATGCGATTAGCTATTCAGTACAAGAATTACTTCTTGTGCCCACCGACTATATTTTCTAATCTTAGAACCTCTGACTTGACTTGGCTAATCCTTTGCTGACATGGTTGATGCATACTTGGTGCAAGATCCTGACTAGAGAATTATTGGATCTTCCTTACAACAGACATTCCGCTACGAAAGCATAATCTCCTTACTGCATGCTATATACAAACCTGTGTTATTTACTTCTTACTGCAGACTCCTTGTTCTACATGGATAGGGAGCTATACTTCTTAATCATGTTGTAACTCTTGATGTGGCTTTTGCCTAAGTAGAATTCAAACATTACAGAGTATAGGGAGCACTAGTTACCACCTTATAGCATGTTTTGTCATCATCAATACTCTACATAAATTTCCTAACAATCACAAAATGTTTTGGAGATTATCAATGTCCGATGAAGATACTTCACCTCAATAAGATAACGAAAGATTTATGAACCAAATGGAGCTGACATGTTTAAAGTTATGTTCTGAGTTATGGTGGCCTTTGTAATGGCGTGGAGTGTGGCTGAAAACACCTCACGGAGATGATGGGAGATCTATGGACCAAGTGAAGCTAACCTAGATAAAACATGTTCCAAGCGATATAAGCATTGATTAATGTGTAAGGCATGACCACAACAAAAATAATGATGGTGGATGTGGACTCATTGAAGATTATCATTTAAGGGACATGATTGGCGGTGGGATTTAAGTGAGCCCCAAGGAGATGATGAGACTCGATTAACCATAAGGAGCTAATCTGGATATAGAAAATTGAGAAATAATAACCTATTTAATACAATTAAGTCATGCCCCGTAACAATGATGGTGACTATCGACTCGGTGGAGATTTTATATGAAGGAAGATTCAATAATCTTTGTTTAAGGAGAGGATTATTGGGATAGTCTAACCAAATTTCAAAGTGGGTTTACAATGCAATGAAAAAATAATGGGAATATAAACCAAAAATATTTTTTATTAGTGAGATACCTTATGTTTTGCGGATGTAATCTTCTATTCCAATATGTGTTCCATCTTATATTCCAAAACATCCATTGTATGCCATGTGCACAGGATGACATCATCTGTATACACATGATAGTTAGTGGAGGTTATGAAATACAAGATGGAACATGATTTGAAGTAGAGGATCCTAAGTGTTTTGCCAGTTAGTTTTTTTTGGACCAAAGCATACAATATTATACTAGTAAGGAGATTGTCAGTCTATCACGTGCGCAATATAATGGTCTTGGAAATTTTTTCTTTTTAGTCATGTAACTAAGTGCTTGTCCAAAATAAGTCATGTATGTTAGAAAATTACAATTTAGTCTTGTATATTCACAAGAATATCTGGTTTGAGGATAATTTTCACAAGAATCACTAAAATTATCGAAATTAATCCTATGTTGTGCACGTGGGTTGTTAATTTAGGACTTTTCGACCATACATGAGATATGGGATTAACTTGAATTACATGGATTATTAATTATTTTTAATATAATGATGTGCAGGCCTCCTCAACATCAACCATAACTGTAGTTTGCTTATAGTAGTTACATACACCATTTTCTCTCTCCTATCTCACTGCACCATTTCTTCAAGTTTCTCAACTTGCAAGCTCCAATCGTTCATCACATCTTCATAAACAAGCAAAGCCCATTTATTGTCTATCCCCCCCTTCCTTGTCTGCCTGCCTCCTAGCATACATCAAACCCTTTAAATTAAAAGCTGACGACATTCGACAATGGTGGAGACATCAAAGCAAGTCCACCCCCTCGCCTCCGTCTTTGACTGGCACACTAGCAGCGACGATGAAGCAACATCTACCACCGGATTCCAATGCAGACAGTGGCTCAGATGTTCCACCTGCGTCGTCATGCTCCTTCTAATCTAAGCCCTAGTCGTTGTCACCCTAATATTTCCCCTGTTCAAAGTCAAAGACCCAACCATCAAAATTCAAAAAATACCAACAAGCTAGATCCTACCTGTGTTACCACTATGCCACAACTAGGCACAAACATATCATTGACCGTCGACGTATTAGTGAAAACCTCAAACTTCACCTCGTTCAAATACCAAAAGGCGAAGACATTGATCTCCTACCATGATGCGACGATCGGTCAAGTAAGTGGACTGCCGAAGAGGTCGAGGGTGCTTCAGACGATGAGGATGAGTGTGACTGTGGATGTTATTATTGATCGGATTTATCGTAGGTGAGTTTGGGTTTAGATATCAATTCAGGTTTGCTGACGATGAGCAGCTATATGGAGGTTCGAGGAAGAGTGAAGATATTGATGATCGAGAAACATGTGACTGTGAAGATAAAGTGCATCATGAAAATTAATACTAACACCCGTAGACCAACATAGAGTCTGCATCTTCACGGGAGGAGGTGGTTGGAGGCAGGTTTGCGACTAGAGGTTCTTCTGCGGTGGAGCAGCGACGAAAGTGCAGGCAACATTAAAAGATGAGGGAAAATGATAAAATATTTGGCATCATACACATCATCATGGTATTTCTACGTGTGCAATGTCGGAAAAAAAGCCCCAATTTAACACTCCATGTATGCAGCACATGGAAAATTTTGGTCATTTAAGTAATTTATAGCGAAAAGTATCCTCAAATCGGGAAAAATCATAATTCGTTCCATAACTTTTTACTTTTACGGATTTGGTCCCGTAATTTTTTACTTTTTTAATTTTGTCCCGTAACTCATTTAATTGCTCAATTTTCGCATAACATTGAGGAATTGATCTAACTTAATAATGTGACCAGAATATGCCGATAAAATTTGGGTAAATCCAGCGAGTAAACTGACGAGGCGCTTATTTGCTTATATGTAATGTATTTTTCACTTTTCTTTTGTTAAAATTACACATCACCAAGTCACCTGCATTAAAAAAACCACACAAAAATTACACATCACCAACATAAGAAAAAAACACAAGCAAATTAAAAAGATATCTTTTAATTGATATCATTTAACTCCCTCAGAAAACTTCCCAAATTAAAGAACTCAATAAAGAACTCTAATACTTCCTCCCCTTATTTTTTTCAACAATTAGTGAATCTGTGTCATCCAATTTATAGTCATTTGTCATATCGAATCTTCTAGATGAGTTAACGTTTTTTAGGATGCAAGTGCCCTGAATGCAGGGGAAGAAAATGACTTCATTAAGCTGAGGAAACCAATGAGAGAATCCGAGAAGAGGAGTATGGAGAAGTAGTGAATAGCTTCTACGAGCTCGAATCTTTGTAAATGTTTAAGAATGGAAGATATGCAAATAGGCCCACTATTGCCATGCAACAATGAAAAATCACGGAGAGGGAAGTTAGAATTAGCTATCGACCAACACAAATTCTTAGCGTGGCTTGATCAGAAGAGACCTAATTTGGTTGTATGTGTTTGGCTCGAACATAAATCACTGGGAATTCTCACTAAGTGATGGAAAAAATTAGGGGTGGACAAATTAGGGTTCTTCTCGATTCTTTGATTTTAGGAAAACATTTCCGGGAGTTAATGATGTACTTCTAATTTTATGATGTGTTTTTCTATTTTGGTGATGTGTAATTTTGTGTGTTTTTTTCTTTTTTATTTTGGTCATGTGTAATTTGATTATTTTTTTTGAAAAAAAAAAGTGAAAAATACATTATGCAAAAGCAAATAAGTGTCACGTCAGCTTAATCGTCGATTTTCCCTAAATTTTGTCCTCATATGTCGGTCACATAACTAATTGCGATCAATTCTTCAATTCCCGGCGAAAATTGGACTAACACTTAACAATTGATTGAGTTACGAGGACGAAATTGAAAAGTAAAAATTATGGGATTAAATCCATAAAAGTAAAAATTTATGGGACTATTTATATTTTTTCCCCTCAAATCGGATAATCCCCTTAACATATTGTACTAGATTTACATGACTAAAAATATTAAATAATAGAATATTATTATAATTTTAAATTTTATTTATTTTAACAAATATATAAAAAAATTATTCACACATAATGTATAACTCACATAATTAAAAGAAAAAAATAACTATCAATTCGTAGATTATATTGAAGCAATTACAGATTCAAGAGGAAAAAACATTAAGAAAGTGTATAAATAAATCAAACGGGAAAATCTAAGTTACAAAAGGTTAGCATGCTGATACTCCATACTTGTAAGTGAAATAATAATTCATTTGTACATTCCTAAACACCTTCTCATAAAAATATTTGTTGTTTTGTTAGAAATTATATTTTCTTAATAACAAATCACTATCTTCAGTTCTTTTCGATTTGTGACCCTTGAAACTGCAGCACAAAGTTGATTGTGATAGAACGCTGACTTCTTCAAATACAAACCAACATCAGACAACAATCGAAGAAAAATGTTCATTGGCCGATGAAGAACTTGAGAACATTGATATAAGTTTCTCCTTTAAAATTGCTGAAAGTGTTGGTAGTATGTCCAATCTTTAAAGAAATAGTTCCATCAAAAGTGCTCAATTTTTTTCTTATAATAGAATTCTAAAGTGAACATACTTTATCGAATAAAAGAAATAAAATTATCATTAGTGACGTCACTAAGAGGATTAATTACAGAATTTGACAAACTATTATGACAAACATCATTAAACACATGAAAAGTTTGAGTGTTCAATCGTTGATTGGGACATTTAAGGAAGTTGGTTCGAAGCATTCTACAATATAACATTTTCTTAAGAATCAGAATACATCTGGATAAATTTGTTAACACATGTAAATCATACAAAAGTAAAATTTTATTTAGACATAATTACATAGAATTTTGAGACACTCCTAATTCAACGACATCAAATTTTAGGAAAATATGGCTACCAAACAATGTAAATTATTAGTTATTTAATTATTAGTTATTTATTAGAATAGGTTGCTTTCATTACATTAGTAGATATTAGTATTTCTGCACATCATATAATTTGAATAATTGTTTTTTGGCATATTTGGACAATGTTGTTTTATATAATGGTGGCAGACATATTAACTTATATTCATAATGGGGTGAAAAATATTTTCCTATACTTATAATCCTGAAATTATTTTTACATAATTTTAATAAATCCACGCATATATATACAAATAACTAATCTATTGATGCATATATGAAAGTATATCTTAGATTCATTTTACATTTATAGTAAATTTATCATGCATGAAATAAAACACATATATGTGTTAATTGGAGTTACACCACCTTACTATGAACATTTTTTTTAAATAAACAACCAAACTCCTTCTTTTGAAGAAGTTGCCTCATTTTTTTATATTATTATTTTGGCATGATATTTTATGGTTAATGGACACTAAACTAAACGCATAATGTTCGGAGTGGAGGTCTCTTATGCACCAGTTACACGGATAAGATCCATGAAATTTGGGTCATGGATTAAAATGTATTACTATCTATGCCTAACAGTATTACATGTGATGGGTACGGTATCGCGGTGAAAAGGTATCACGATTTATACTTAAAGGTATTATACATATTCTGAGAACATATAATCCCTTTATGAATGGTGATACACAACTCGAATTGCACCGTGCAACTGATGCATGTGAGACTTTGTCATGTTGGGATACTTATTCCACCATAAACTTCTATCCTATTAACTTATCAATGCATTACATGTTTTGTGCTTAAATGTATTCTGAAAATATTGTTACGTTTCGTTAAGGTTGTTTTGGCTTTTTTTAACAAAGCTAAGTTTATAGAACAATTTAGTAATCATTGTCATTAATATTGTACGAGCAGATACATACTTGTCATTTACTACACCCGATGAACTCACCTCGATGAAATGCAAAAGAACATTTAAGGGGTCAATTGACAACAATCGACATGAATGATTTAGAAAGATATAGCCCCACATCTTAATGACTAACAAAATGTGATTATCATGCTTCATATATTAATTAGTTGTTTTGCTTTGTTTTGTTTTTTATTTTTTATTTTTTTATTTTATCTCAGCAGAAGCATAATCAAAATGGTTGGTGCTTTTTTTTTTTTTCTTTTCTTTTAAGAACGAAACAATCTTAATACTCACTGAAAAGTCTTTAAGTACAAGATCCTCGACCCATAGCGGGATATCACTCCCCATCCAAATAACACCACAGTAATCAATCGAACCCTCTTGCTCTGTGACTACCCGCACAACAAGTAAGGAATCTGAATAAGCTTGAACCTAATTGAAACCACATTCTACACAGAAGACCATACCACTTAATAGAGCTTCCAATTCCGCTACCAACACGAAAGAAGGCTGACATATTCTATGTGATACAGCAGCGATCACCTTCCCAACACTATTCCTCACAACAAAGCCAACACCATAATGCCCTTTCTTATCATCATACACAACATCAACATCCAAATGTAAAAACCCTCCGGAGGGGGAGTCCAAACCCCATCACCCGTAATATCAACCGCATAGCTATTAGCCCCAACATAGATGGACTCATTTGAGATATCATATTGCTCTAGGAAAACCTCAACCATCCCCCAGGATGGTAACTTCCACACTTTATCTCTACCATGCTTAAAAGCATAAATCGCCCTCCAGAGAAACCACACAGCCAAAATAAATAGATGAAACAACGATTTACCAAACAAGCTCGGAATAAACCAACACAATCAATAAAAGAAATAGTCTGAAACGTCTTAATTGACTCCCAAAAGCATGAACCTTTCCAAAAAGGTTTAACCCACTCACAAAAAAAGAAACCATGTAATGTCGACCCCTCCTCCGAATTACAAAACAAACATCTAGAGGTAATAGGAACATGATGTCTTTCTAAATTAAGAGGAAAAGCAATAAAATCCCAACAAGCTTGCCAACAAAAAATCCGTACCTTAGGTGGTAATGATAAGGACCAAATGTACTTCCACCATCCATTAGTCGAATTCGTTGAGTGAGCTGCAGCATCATATCCCCCCATCAACAATCGATACCCACTTCGGACCAAATATCTTCCATCCGAAGTGAACCTCCAAAAATGCCTATCCGGCCTAGCTTCCTTACCCAATGGAATATCAAGAATTGCCTCCACTCCATAAGTCAAGAAAGCCGCACGTAGTCGCTGTTCATCCCAACCATGATCAGGCCCTATAAAATGCGAAGCTGGACCAACAGAGGCCCCAAATCACGATCCAATCCATCCAGAAGCAAGGCTAGGCACCCATACATCCCGAAAAGAAAGAATAGAAGTTCCATCACCGACTCTCCAAATCAATCCCTTCTCCAAAACCACCGTACTCCAACATAGAGATCGCCAAATATATGAAGGATTCGACCCCACCTCCGCATCCATAATATCTCCATATTTAAAATATCTCCCCTTCATTAATCGTGCCACTAACGAATCCGGATTATTAATAATATGCCATACTTGTTTTGCTAGTTAGCCTGATTAAACACAGAAAATTTTCGGAATCCCAAGCCTCCATCCTCCTTTGGAAAACAACATTTGTCACACCTAGCCCAATGTAGACCATTCGAATTTTCCTGAGAGCTCCACCAAAAATTCGCACACAAATGCTCCATCTGATGACAAATCAAAGTCGGAACTCGAAAGCAAGACATCACGTAAGTCGGGAGCGCTTGCATAACAGCTTTAATCATAACCTCCTTCCCCCCACGTGAGAAAAGTCTACTACTCCACCCCTCAATTCTCTTTGCCAACCTATCACGCAAAATCGAAACTGTAGCTTCTTATTACGCAGAGAGAAAGTAGGAAGACCCAAATATAAATCATCACTATTCACCACCATAACTGATAGAAGACATTTGACCTCATCCATCGTCTTAACAGGAACAGCCGGACTGAAAGTAACAGCAGATTTATCATAATTAATTAATTGGTCAGATGCCCTCTCATATAGACTTAGGCAGCTTTTCACCTGCATAGCATCATCTACAGTAGCCCAAAAAAAAAAAAAAAATAAACTATCATCGGCAAAGAACAAATGAGAAATACTTGGGCAAGTAGGAGCAATCTTGACACCACGAAACAAACTACTATCCTGAGCATAATTCAATAAAACCGAAAGCCCCTGTGAACATAAAGCAAAAAGCAGAGGAGAAAGAGGATCACCTTGCCGTAGCCCACATGAGGGGCACGCCTTACCAACATCAAAATGGTTGGTGCTTTATAAAACCACATATCAGGTGTTCCCAAGACATAAGCGAAAATAGAGTAGCCAAGGTATGAATTATATATTTCAATCTAGTTTGGCATCAACATACATAATAAAATACTACCTCCGTCCCGACCTAATTTACCTACCTTGGCCGGGCACGGAGGTTAAGAAAAAATAGATTTTGTGGAATCTTTGACTTTTTTTAAAGGTGGAGATTGAGGATGGAGACTGTGAGAGAAATTTGTCATCTATGAGCTGAGAAATTAGGTTGGGACAAAACGAAAAGGAAAATAGGCAAATTAGAGCGGGACGGAGGTAGTAACTTTTTTTGTGCACATACTCTAGTCATTCCGTAATTGCACGTTAATATTTATACACTACTTAAAAAATGTTGCAAATTGGATTAGAAGGATAACCGAATAAAAACTGCTAAAACTTAGGGGATTGAATTAATTTACATCGATGTGATTATTCTGAGCAGTTTTTGCAATGGAAGGGGTTTGTATGCACTTTTTACGTAAAAACACTGAAATGATATTTTTGTTCTTATGAAAATTGATCTAAACTAATTTTATAAGTAAACACCCATGGCTTTATGATTATAGTTAGCACTAAATGATAAAAAAAAATAAGTAGAACCTTTTCTGTAGGCAAATTCTATTCATGGAAACCACCAGAAAACAGGGAAATTATGTTGAGAGCAGTGCAGCTTGAACTACTAATCTTCAACCTTTTGAGAATCAAATATTAGGAAACTTAAATCAATAATCTTAATAGAAAAAGAAAAAAATCGTTATGTGTGCATAGCTTGTTGGGTGTCGAAACAAACAAATACAAATATTTGTTCTAATTTATAAATTTGCAATAGGGGTGAACAAGGCCGAATCCTCAGGGATTGATAGAGATGTATTTTTTTGTAAGACAAATGAAAATAAATTATATAAAGATGGGGGGTTTTGAAGATTGATTAGAAATAAAGCTAAACTAACTAAGACAATATTCAAATGTATTGAAGATTAATAAATTGACAAGGAATCCAATCAAAGTCAAATTTCAGACATGGTTCATGTATTCGATCATAGATGAAATAATAAATTCTTCACATTCAACATTAAACTGGTTATGGCTAGTGGTACGACCTAATAACCTATCCTTCCTTACTGGTTTGATAATAAGGATACGATCTCTGATTACTTCTCTTGCCAATAAACAATTCTAGATACGATCGTAGAATTTAATTTATCAACAGCATTAATATTAAAGAGACCACCAATTCTAGCCAACAAACACACATGTAGGTTCATTTAGACTAGATTGTATATCTCCATAACATAGACAGATGACCATCTTTATAATCAACTATGTTATTTACCACAAACATTAGAACAATTAAACAATTACGGATTTAACATTCTAATTGGTAATATATTGTCTTGACAATAGAATAATTGGCCACATCATTCAATACATCAAAACAATCATTGCATCAAACACAGAAGATATACGAATAATGAAGAATTGAAGAACAAGTAAAATAAATTAGATCTCACAAATATGGAAGAACCAAATCTTTAATTATCCTTCGATCGGAGGATGGAATTTAGCCTTCCATGAAAACTTTTTACAAAAGTGCTCTTGAGAGAGAACAGAGAAAAGAGAGAAGACAGAATATTTACGTTCTCCCCCTGCCTGTTTTGTTTCTCACCCTTATATATCTCTCCCTTTTCACCTTATCTAAAACTATCTAATAAAAGTCTTAATATATTCAAACTAGTTTCAAATCTTCAGGAGAGAGATATTGTGGCGCCAATTTCTTTAAATTCTCGCAGGTGTGTGCTGTCAGGTAAGGCGTGCCCACGCCTTATATTCAAAACGCAATTTGACAATCTGCTAGTGAAGGCGTGCCCACGCCTTATACAAAAACAACTTCTGGAAATGCTGACTCCATGGAAAATTCTTGCATTCTTCAAAATCAATTAAATCAACCCACATGTTGCCCAAATCATCCATTTATCCTACAAATACATTTTTTAATCAAAATACAAGAGTTAAGCACACTTCTACATAAAGAATATGAGGAAATATGATATATAAAATATGAAATATGCACCTTATTGTAGCTTGTTTTAACAAATTGAAAAAAAAAAATTGATGGTATGCGTGTACAATAAAGAATGCTGGCAGGTCAAATTACAAATGGATTCACCCAACATAATATACATCGATGATTTAAATATATAGTGACTTATCAAGTCCTGTGGCCATTTTATATGTAGGCATATGTTATACTAACCAATGTTTGTGGAACCAGACCGGTGATCAGACCGACTTGACAACCGGTTTAAGGTTCAACCGGTCGAACCGGTTCAACCGATAATCCGACCGATTTAGTGTATTTTAATATTCCCACAATTATAAGAGGTTGAGCATATTAATATAATAAAGTGTATTGTAAAATAAAATAAAATAAAATAAGTTAAAGAAACCATCAGTTTTCCTCCCATTCACACGTCAAACCCCAAACTGGCCCACATCCACATATATTTTAGCCTCTTTCTCATTCTTCCCCCCTCTCTCTCTCTCTATATAAAACAAATACAGTAACCTTCATAGTCAATTTCTTCTTCTTCTGCTGCTGCCGATTTTTTTCCTTCCATCTCCTCCATTCTTTCTCATGAAAATAATAATAAAATTTATGTACTTTTAAAACTAATTATCTCTCTGGAGGCGAGCAAAAGAATTAGATCAAGGTTTGTATTGTCTTGTCCTCTGTGTCCCATTGCCGGAGGCCCTAGATTTGTTATCTCCCTCTGCAAAATATCTGAAAAACCTCCAAATTAAAATATTTCCTTCCGGCCGGTTTTCCGGTTCTTCTGAGTTTAACGATTTTGACCGGGTTTGACCGATTTCTTGCAGTTTGATGTGATTTCTGGTTTTGTAGTGGCATCCGGACCGGATCAGTGACCGGTTCCGGTTGGACCGATTGAATCGACCAGTTCCGTCCGGTCCCACAAACACTGATACTAACTGATAAACACAAATTGTGAAAGTAAGTTGATTATCGCAAACAATGTAGAATCATATTTAAATTGACTCGAAGTATCCTATGGTACGTATGTATATGGACTTTATTTGGATTATATTGATTTGATTTGAAATAACTATGTCTTAATTGTTTCTTCATTCACTTGTTTGAAACTATGGGGAAACATTGACCAATCAACCACATTAAATAGAAAGGTTATTTTCCAAACGACTCAAATTCCGTATTCCAACTATTTATGGAAGATTTATGGATACAAATTGGGCAAGATTTATGCCTACCTTAATCGGAAATAATAGTACATACCTAATAGCTAAGATACATGGCAATGTTATAAAGACACTAAATATGTTTTATATTATTTATTATCTCCTAAAGTTTAGGCCGATTTTTCGCTTGTTGTCGTAAAACTTGTTATATTAGACGAATGATCATAAAGGAAAAAAACATGGTTACTAGAATTAGTAAGGGATTTTGGGTAGGAAAATGTCACAGTTACTATTTTTGGACGGTGTAGTGTCGTTTCAAAACTTCTCTGGCACTAATAAGATGTTACATAATCTACCTGAAATTGTACTCAGTGGGAAGGATGTTCTGTTCCTCGAGTTTTCTTGTTATCCACCTTTGATCCTGCAAAAACCAACACTGGAGGTAGTCTCCGGTGAGGGGCTTCCGACGCTGAAGTCAGTGATTGGAGGACTTGAATGAAAGAAAAAAATTGTTGCTGTGTGAATAGTAAAAAAACATTGCATCATACCTTGTTAAAGAAGGAATGTTAAGCCTTTTATACTTACCAACTTAAGGCTTAGGGTTAACAGTTTCATTTCACATATGTCATGTAAGCCCTAATCTTAGTCAGCTTCTGCCAGAATAACGGCTACTGGAGTTGGTGTCGGTGGTCCCCAACCCTTTTACAAAAGAAGGACGGTTGGCAGTGTACTTGACGTCAGGTCAGCTGCTTTTTGGTCAGGACCCCCTCTACGGGGGAAGAGAGTCTCCCTCCTGGTAAGGTGGTTAGTGGTCAAGAATGAGATATGGATTGTGCTTCGCATTGGTGATTCCTGTGCTCGGGAGCCGAAAAGACTCAGTTCCTGCTTCGTGCCCCACGTGATTAAAAGTTGTCATGACCAGCTTCGTGCTTCGCAATCCGAAGGTGCCATAACCTTCTACCTACTACACGATCCAGTTCTTCTCCTAATGGCAAGAGGGCAGTGATCATATCCCTTCTTTACTGAGTGCGTGCTTCGTGGTGAGTGAATTTCATTATAGCACCACATGTCCCCCCGAAAAAACACTATGAGCGCGAAGCACGCTTCCTGCTCATAGTGGGTACATTCTCTGCAACCTGTCATTCCTCAGATGTCCCATCAATCTCCTCGTTTCCTGCTCACTTACTTTCTCGAATCCCTAACCCATCTCTGATTGTCCACGTGGCAACTCGATTCCTTTCGAGAGATGGGTACAAGTGTTCGATCCTGTTGGTTAACGTTTCGGTGTCCCCCTCATTTTGGCCTATAAACACGATTTGAATCATTTATACTTTCCATTTCCTTTTTATCTTCTACCTTAAAGAGAAAAATTTGCTCTGCATTTTCCGGCGATATTTTCGATCGGACTCCGGCGATAGCAATTCTGTGATTACTCTTTAATTTCAACATTTCCTAGGTCAAATTCTCATCTTAATGTACATTTCATCGGACTCGTTCACTTTTTCTTACAATGACTGGATCTTCTTGTTTGTCTTTATCAAGTGGTTGTTAAAAGGGGGAGGAGAACGAAGCCTCCTCCTCTGGCCGTGGGGATTCCTCTGAGCGGGAACCTTCTTCTGTTGATGGTGATAGGATGGTGGGGCACTCAGCCTGCTCCAGGAAAGGACACACTTGCCTTGGTTCGCTCTTCCATAGTTCACCCACCTTCTGCCGTAACTATTGCGGTGGGAAGCCCTTCTCACACTTCTCCTCCTCCTGCCGTAGGTAGAACCCTGATAGTCCACCAAGACCCCGAAGCCTCTTCCTCTCAACCGCTTTCCAGTCAGACTAAAAATGTAATTCCTCCTAGATTGTTGGGCCCTCTTCCTTCCACCATTTGTCCCTTCTAGAGCAAAAACTTTTTCTTCCTCTAACTTCGTGATAGAGATCCCTGATGAAGATGAGAAGCCCAACCATTTAATTCCCCCCACTTTAGCTTTCTGGAAGGTTCATGTGGAGGTTGGGACTCGCCTTCCAGTTTGTGAATTCTTGAGTTCAGTGGCAGTGCCTTTCGTGTGCCTTTGAACTAAATCAACCCCTCATCCATACAAATCGTAATCGCCTTTTATATCCTAGTGAAGGGGAACGGGGGGGATCCGGATGCAACTTTGTTCCGAATTTGTTATGAGATGAAACAGAAAAATCACGTCTTCTACTTCTCTGCGAAGAAGAATGGCCTCTGCTGCTTCGTGAAGAAGCCTCCTAGTATAGAGAAGAAGTGGAAGAAGAGGTATTTTCTTGTCACCTCCACTTCAGGCACTTGGCCCTTCCCTCATGACCGTTGGTTATATAGCCTCCCAAAATATACCGATCCGGATGAGGACTCCATCTCCCCTTTGAATCGTACCATAATGAAGAGGCTTAATGCCTGGATGGAAAAGAACATGAATTTTAAAATAGCCCCCCACCCCCCCCCCCCCCCCCCCCCCGTATAGGAAGCAAGCAACCCTATCCCATTTCGGGTTCTTACAGGCCAAGATTGACTAGATTGACCTCCCTCCTGGGACGGGTATATATCTCACACTCCCTCCTCTTTTTTCCTACCTATTATTGCAGTGTGTTTCATTTTTTTGCAAGTGTCTGAGTTCCTTTTCTTTGTGTTTTTAGACATGGAATGGAACGTTGGAATCATCGGGAAGGAGGACGATGACGATTTGGCATTTCTGGGGGAGAACCCCCAGCCTGTGTCTGAGGTTCCCCTAGCTGGAGATAAGGGAAAAGCTCCAGCCTTCTCCACGGCCATCACCAAAACCCCTCCTACCAAGGCTGTTAATGGGGGGCGTTCCATGACTACTGCGGAGGTTCGCACCTATGCAACAGAATGCAACAAAAGGGCCTCCGGGTCTGAAGTCTCGCATA
The DNA here is from genome assembly GCA_958295605.1 of Ajuga chamaepitys. Taxonomy (NCBI): domain Eukaryota; kingdom Viridiplantae; phylum Streptophyta; class Magnoliopsida; order Lamiales; family Lamiaceae; genus Ajuga; species Ajuga chamaepitys. The sequence goes on along the minus strand of OY282504.1, from coordinate 45,447,160 downwards.
AAGCCTCCTCAAAGAGGCAGAAGACCACCGACAAAGGTAAGGGCAAGGCGGTTCGTAAATTCGACAATGATGTCTTCACCAGGGAGCTCCCGAAGTCTTTACTGAAGCTTCGCAAAAAGGAGGCAGGAAACTTCCTAAAGCTGCTGCCTACTCTTGAGGACAGCAAAATCCTCATGAAAAGGGCAGGATTCATGAAACTATTGCGCGAAATCTGGTTCAACTAAACATCCCTCAGCCTCCTGAATGAGCCTTAATACTTTGTATTTTCTCATCACTTCTTATTTAGTTTTTTCAGGCGGTGACCGGGTTAGGTTACTCAATGAAGATGGAGGAGCAGACTCCTCATGCCCATGAACTGAAGGAGACTCTGAAGAAGAAAGATGTGATGATTGTCGTCTTTGAACTGAACATCGTGGTTCTGGAGAAAGAGGCCCTCCAGACGGAAACTGAGGGGCTAAAGTCCAAGCTTGCCGCCTCTGAGAAAACCCAGGGCGATCTGATCCACCATTATGATAGGCGGGAAGTGGAGGTGCGCCAGGACGGCTTCGCGCATGGGGTCAAAGAGACCTGTGAAAAGCTCTTCTCCTCCATCTGAAGGCAAAGCTTCCTTTGGGACCTCCACCAAGGGTTGATCAAGCACTACCAACTCAGTCTGCAGTACCTGAGGGACATGTGGCATCATATGTCGTACTTCGTGCAGGTTGGCCTCGTTTCAGCAAAGGACCAAGCAGCAGCTCAAGACTTCACCCCCAAGCTCAGTCTGCAAAACGCTTTGAAAGCAGTGGAGGAGTCCCCTTCCTTCAAAGGGGATAAGACACTTCCTGCTTGTTTTCTCTGCTTCTTTTCTCTGGTGGCAGTCAGTGGTACATGATGCCACCAGTAAGTTCGTGCACGAAACCTCCACCTCGGGGTTAACTCCTACTGAAAAGTTGGAGTATGAAGTAGGAAGTGTGTCGCCTGCTGCTGTAGCTTCGACAGAGCATCCTCCTGATTTGAAGTAGATTCAAGATACCCTCACACTTGTCCTCCTGATTTGAAGTAGATTCAAGATACCCTCACACTTGAGGTGAGGGATGCTAATGTTCATGTGGGGGATGGAATAGCCGGCAATCACCTTGAGGCTGCAGGAGACGATGAGGAGGAGGAGGAGGAGGAGGAAGAAGAAGAAAAAGAATAGGGCCCTAGATTTCTTAGAGTTTGTTATTTTTGCTATTTTCATTTTTTGAACCATGTAGGGGGCAATGTCCTGATGTAAGTGCTACCATGTATGGTCTATCTTGTAATATCCAAAATATTCCTTTGGGGATTAGTTAATGAAATATTATTTTTCGAAGTGTTTCAGATCATAGTTCATTGCTTCTTCCTGCTTTTATTCTTTACTTCATGCTCTTGATGTTTTCTCATTCTTATTTCTTTCAAGATTTTGAAAGATAAGCTTCTTGCCTAGATTAGGTGGGTATATCCTCCGATCCTCCCCCTTACTTTGACTACTATTAGGCGTAGCTAATAGTGGTCAGTGTCGTGTTTTTTTTTTTTCTTTAAGTTTATGATTTCGTGCTTTGGCTGGGACCAAGACCTCGTCCTTGGTCATGACCAAGGCTTCGCGCCTGATTAGGACCGGGTTTAATGCTTGGTCAAGACCAAGGCTTCATGCCTGGTTAAGACCAGGGCTTAATGCTTGGCTAAGACCAAGACTTCGTGCTTGGTTAGGATAAGGGCTTAATGCTTGGTTAAGACCAAGTCTTCGTGCCTGATTAAGACCAGGGCTTAATGCTTGGCTAAGACAAGGCTTCGTGCTTGGTTAAGACTAGGGCTTAATGCTTGGTTAAGACCGAGACTTCGTGCCTGGTTAAAACCAGGGTTAACGCTTGGTTAAGACCAAGGCTTCGTGCCAGAACAACTCTAGACTTTCTTACGGTCTTTCCCCGCAAAGCTTAGTACTTGGGTTTTCATCATGCAGTGCGATCTCCTTATGTTTATAGTTCATCAAAATAGGACGAGCTAGAAGTAACCCTCTTCCCTTCTTTATATATGCGAAATGTGCCCCGCGCATTACATTCTCAGGTATAGTAGTTCTTCAAGTTATGTTCCACGATCTTGGCAACTTCTTCTCTTTTGCTGTCTCTAACTCGTATATTCCTCCACCCAAAACCTTGGACATGATGTATGAGCCTTCCCAATTCGCGTCCAATTTTCCTATGGGTTTCAAAGCACTAACCTTTCTTAGCACTAAGTCTCCATTTTGTAGTTCGCACTTCCTGACCTTCATATCATAGGCATCCTTGAGATAGCCTTTGTACATTTCTTCCTGGCAACGGGCCACTTCCCTTTCTTCTTCGAGCATGTCCAGGTTTTCTCTCATTAAGGCATGGCTCTGGTTTTTGTTATAGTGAAGGATTCGGTGAGATTTCAGAGCCACGTCCGCTGGTATCACAGTTTTCGATCCGTACACCAGGTTGTACGGGGCTTCACCTGTCGCGGTTCGAGGACTGGTCATGTACGCCCAAAGGACCTAATCCAATTTCCTCTGCCCATTTTCCTCTAGCCTTCTCCAGCCGGGTTCCGATTTTGTCCATGATGGTCATGTTTTTAACTTCGACCTGGCCATTTGCTTGAGGGTGTGCGACGGATGCCCTCCTTTGCGTGATTTTAATCAGCTTGCACAATTCCGTTGTCTTAGCTCCTATGAACTGTGTTCCATTATCCGAGACCAGTATGCGAGGCACTCCATACCTGCAATAGATGTTTTTCCAAAGGAATTTGACCACGACATCCTCATTTATCTTCGCGACTGCCTCTACTTCCACCCATTTGGTGAAATAATCAATTGCCACAATCAGGAAGGTCTTCTTTCCCGGAGTTGCCGTGAACTTTCCTACTATATCAATTCCCCATTTATCAAACGGGCAAGGTGATTGCATATTTGTCAACTCCTTTGCTGGGAGGTGGAATAGGAAAGTGTGCTTCTGACACTTCTCACATCTTCGGACCAGGTTTTGGGCATCCTGTAACATAGTTGGCCAATAATAGCCTGCTCTTAATGCCTTCCGCACTATGTTCTTATATCCACCATGTGCTCCAGCGCAACCTTCGTGCACCTCCATCAACACATAGTCTCCTTCTGACATTGATACACACCTCAAGTATGGACGCGCGAAAGCTCTTTTATATAAGTGCCCCCCGATCATACAGTATTTGGTATATTTCAGCTTGGATGGGGCATCATCATCTTACTTCTCTTTTATAAATAGGCCCTAATTGGCGTTCGCCAGTCATCCTCCTCTTCAATCATTGTCACTGTCATTTGATCAAAATCTTTTTTCTGCTATTAGGAGGGTGATCTTCCCCATACCCCCCTTCTCGATGGAGCTGGCCAACTTTGCCAAGTTTTCTGCTTTTCTGTTCTCCTCACGAGGTATTTGTTTGATTTCTACTTTCTGGAATTTTGTCATCATTTCCACGAATTGGCCCGCATACCAAGCCATCTTTATACTCCTTAATTCATATGACCCCTGAACCTGTTGCGTTACCAATCGGGAATCAGAGCATATCACCACCCTTCGTTCTCCTAATTCCAACGCCATCTCCATTCCCCTCAGGATTGATTCATACACCGATTCATTGTTTAAGGTACGAAAGACAAACTTTATTGCGAACTGCATTTCATCCTTCTCGGGGCTTATAATAACTACCCTGCTCCACACCCTAAGTCCGAAGATGAACCATCCACATAAACTTCCCATATGGGTGCTTCGGGTTCCTTCATGTTTTCCTGTATAAAGTCTGCTAAGGTTTGGGCCTTAATAGCCTATCTAGGTTCGTACTCCACCTCATACTTTCCCAGTTCAACTGCCCATTTGACCATCCTGCCTCAGAGGCTTGGCTGATTCAAGATATGCCTCAAGGGTAAGTTGGTTCAGACTATCACCCGATGCGATATGAAGTAAGGTCTTAATCTTCGCGCAGTAGTTATGATGGCAAGGGCTGCCTTCTCCACTTCGGTATATCGTGTTTTAGCACCCTGTATCAACTTACTTATGAAATAGATAGGTTTCTGGACTCCTTCTTCGCGGAGGAGGACTGTGCTCAACGCCTCCTCCCCTACCGAAATGTATAAGTACAGTGCCTCCCCTGGGACGAGCTTTATCAGCAGGGGCAGTTTGGCTAGATGCTCTTTAAGTTCCTTAAATGCCTGACTGCATGCTTTGTTCCATTCGAACCTGCTATCCTTTTTCAGTATCTTAAAGAATGGGACACTCCTTTCCGCAGATCTTGAATTATACCGGTTGAGGGTCGTGATCCTCCCATTCAGCCTTTGCAGTTCCTTCAAGTTTCGTGGTTCCTGCATTTTCAGGACCACCTTTACCTTTGCTGGGTTAACTTCTATCCCCCTCTCTGTACCACATACCCCAGGAATTTTCTAAATATGACTCCAAAAGCGCACTTACTTGGATTTAACTTAATACCATGAGCCCTAATAACCCCGAAGACCTCCTCCATATCAGTAGAGTGATTATCTTTTCTTTCACTGTGAATAAGCATGTCGTCTACATATACTTCCATGTTTCATCCGATCTTATGATGGAACACCTTGTCAACCATCCTCTGATATGTTGCTCCTGCATTTTTCAGCCCAATGGGCATGTGAACGTAGCCGTATGCTCCACATGCCACCACGAAGGCTGTCTCTAGGACATCTTGGTGGTTCATTGTAATTTGATGATAGCCCTGATAGGCATCCATCATGTTGAGTAGTTCACATCCTGCTGTTGAGTCCACCAACTAATCTATTCTTAGCAAAGGATAATGGTCCTTTGGGCATGCTTTGTTAAGGTCTCAGTAATCATGACACATCCCCCATGCGCCAGAACCCTTTGACACCATCACTGCGTTCGACAACTATTCAGGGAATTTTACTTCCATGATGTGTCCTGCCTCTAGTAATTTCAATATTTCGTTATGTGTCCTACCTCTAGCAGTTTAAATACTTCGTTCGGGATCGCCCGGTCCTTCTCTTCACTTACGTGTCTGAGTTTTTGCTTTACTAGCTTGACGGTAGGGTCTACGTTCAATGAGTGCATTACAATGCTAGGGTCTATGCCACCCATGTCAGCTGAGCGAAAAGCAAACAAATATGTGTTCCTCCTTAGGATTGCCACTATGGCAGTTAGTACTTCGGGTGCCAATGATGCTCCTACCTTTGTGGAGAAGCTTGTTCTATTTGCGAACAACTCTACCCTCATCAACTCCTTCTATGGCATAATTTGTACTTCCTGGTCCTCTTCATCCAACTCAATTGCTTTTAGCCTTTTGTTATTTCCTTCCTCACGACTTCGCAGTTCGCTCTTTATCCTCGTGCCCAGGGCTTCCTTGATCGTGCTCATGTAACATCTCCGTGCACTGTACTGGTTTCCCACTACCTCTCCCACATCTCCGCCAACCGCAAATTTCATTTTCATGTGGTAGGTGGAGATGACAGCCTGGAAAAGGTTGAGCGAGGGCCTTCCCAGTATGACATTGTATTGCGAAGGCGCATCTACTATCAGGAACTTGACCATTCTTGTCTTAACATGGGGCTCCTCCCCTAAATGGGTTGTGTATGGGCCCTCCAGTAAACCCGAACAAGGAAGTCTCCACCCATTTCGAAGTTAATGTCCATCTATTTGAAACTATCTTCGAACATAATATCCACTAAGTTGCCCGTATCCACAAATATGTATGCCACTGCATATCTTGCGATATCCCCAGTAATCACCAGAGCGTCATGATGTGGCTGCTGCATCGAGCCACCATCACGAGGCCCGAACTCGATCGTGGGCGATAAGCTGAGTTCACCCACTTCATGGTACTCCTTTTTGTACCATGCGCGAGAACTTCGCAAATTAGCTTTTCTCTCCCGACTTGAGTCTCCATCGATGGTTCCACCACTATCATTTGTATGTATCCCTTCTTTCCTTGAGTGTTCTTTTTTTGTCTCTCCTGGACCTCTTTACCCTCTTTTTGGCCTACAGCCTTCTCCTCACTTTTCTTTCTTTTGTTCCTGTTATCACGTTCCTTCTTAACAAACTCCACTAGTTGACCGTCGTGAATCATCCTCTCGATTTCATTAGCAAGGTGTCAGCACGCGTTGGTAGTGATACCAAACTCATTGTGGAACTTACAGAATTCATTGGTTGGCCTCTTTCGCGGTCCATTCTCTCGACTTGCGGGGAGCCGGAAGTTAGGGTGATCACGAGCTATTTCAAATAGCTCGCTTGTTGTATGATCAAAAGGTGTATAGTTTTGTGTAGCTGTTTTCTTTATATGTTGGTCCCCGCTTTGGGGTTTGATGTATTGTGGTTTCCTTTCTTTCGGGTTAGAATCTTCTCCTCTCCGTCGCTTTATCATCTCTTCTCTTGCTACTCTGGGCCTCCTCTAAATTGATATACTTTTCTGTCCTCTCTAGCAGTTCGTCAAAGGATTGTGGCGCCCGCTTAGCCATTGACTTAAAAAAGTCCCCATCTAGCGAGTCCTGCACCAACGCGTTAATCTTAACCTCTACTGTGGCAGAGGTACCTCCCTCATTTGCCCCCTGCTTGAAGCTAAGAAAAGAAAATGTTGTTTTATACTACTTCTTGGCACTCGTGAATTGATGCACGAACTGAGAACTAAAGTTAGTAAAAGTTTGGATAGTGTTTGAGACCAGTTTTCCAAACCACTGTTGCGCAGCTTTGGTTAGCATGGTGAGGAACACGCGGCATTTAACCCCGTCATTGTATTGGTGGAGTAAGGCACCATTTCCGAATCATAGGAGGTGCTCGTAAGGGTCTGTGGTCCCATCATACTCATAGGCCAGAGGCCTGAAGTTCCCTGGCAAGAGGTCCTGCAATATTTCTTCCAAGAAGGGGGAACCCACTGCACGGCGGAAGTGCCTAGATTCATTGTTCCGGCGCAGCTCCTCCAGCTCACACCTCAGAGCTTCCAATTGTTGAGCGATCGTGTTTGCCGCGCTCATTGTCTGAGCTACCTCAGTATCCATGACCTCCTCCTGTTCCGTTTGTGCAGGGGTAGCAGTAGGGTGGCGCGCTTCTCGCGCGGGAGTTTCCTGGGATGGAATTTTCTTCGCCTCGACCTTATTCCCAGGGGTTGCGCGTAGTTTGTTCCACGAGCTGGAGTGGTATATGGCTAGGGCACGAAGCCAGGTGGAGGGACAGACATTCCCCCTCTGTTGGCGAGGGCATTTTCTACCGTAATTTTTATCAACTCGTTTAATTGTTCCTGGGTTAAAGTGAGTACCCTACTGCCACCAGCAGCTTGCGTGGCGCTACTGCATGCTTCGGTTGGGGGTGAGTTTCAATGACCCCAGTAGGATGATTTCCAACCTCTTTGTCAAATTCAGTACGCAGATCGCGTTCCAAGCCATCATCTGTCATGCTAAAATCGTAAAATACAAGGAAAAATAAGAAATCAATCCACACTGAAACAAAGGCTATGACGGGGAAAAGAATTCTAGCTCTCATTATATCTCGAAACAAGAAGAATCTTTTTTCCACAGACAGCGCCACTGTAGTGCCGTTTCGAAACTGCTCTGGCACTAACAAGATGTTAAAAAATCTACCTAAAATTGTACTCGATGGGAAGGATGTTCTGTTCCTCGAGTTTGCTTGTTATCCGCCTATAATCCTGCAAAAACCAACACCGGAGGTGGTCTCCGGTGAGGGGCCTCTGACGCTCAAGTCAGCGATTGGAGGATTGAATGAAAGAAAAAACTATTGTTGTGTGAATAGTGAAAAAACAGTGAGTCATACCTTGTTAAAGAAGGAATGTTAAGCCTTTTACAAATGTCACTTCAGCCTTAATCCTAGTCAGCTTCTGCCAAAATAACGACCACGGGAGTTCGTGTCAGTGGTCCCCAACCCTTTTACATAAGAAGGGCGGCTGGCAGTGTACTTGATGTCAAGCAAGGACGAAAATATCGATGATTACGGAGATATTGGTGTTTCAATTTAGAGAGATTTTGGTGAGATCTTGATTAATATCGAAATATCGGTGTAATTTTTCTAGAGTTTAACAGAAAATGTATTAAAACAGATAATTTATCACGGTATTTTATAGATTGTTATAAACCTATTTAAATTCAAATATTTAATCTAAAAATTGAGCCGAATTCACGCATATACAACTAGTTGGTATATAAGAAACAATGATTACGTTTGATTACAGTGAGAGTTTAAATAGGCTAAAAATATAAAAGAAAATTATAGTTCGTCATTATGTAAGTTAAAGCATTGAGAATATTTACAATGTATAAAGTTTTTCTTGATTGACCTATAACATGTTTTATTCAAGAGCAACATTAATTAAAAGTTAAGCCCAAATAAATGAGGAATATTTAAAAGTTAAGACGAAATAAAATTTAAAAATGGTAGAAATTATAACAAATTGTTGCCTTGGTCTGGTGGTTAAAGTTTGAAGTTTCATTCAATAGGTCATAGGTTAGGACTGGAATTTTACAAAATTTTGCTTAAAAAAAAAAAAAAAGGTTGTATATCGCCAATAAAATGGTGAGACTCTCACCAAAAACTGAAGAAAACAAACTACTACGCATTAAAGGCGAGATTTTGGCGAGAATATCGCGATATCTCGCGATAAAAACAACAAAATTGCATTACAGCTATTTTTCGTATCGCTATTTCGGGAGATTTCGGCACAATATTTTTGTCATTGATGTCAGGTCAGCTGCTTTTTGGCTAGGACCCCTTCTGCGGGGGAAGAGAGTCTCCCTCCTGGTAAGGTGCTGGTGATTCCTGTGCTCGGGAGCCGAAAAGACTCAATTCGTGCTTCATGCTCCACGTGATTAAAAGTTGTCATGACCAGCTTCGTGCTTCGCGATCCGAAGGTGCCATAACCTTCTACCTGCTACATGATCCAGTTCTTCTCCTAATGATAAGAGGGCAGTGATCAAATTCCTTTTTTACTGAGTATGTGTTTTGTGGTGAGTGAATTTTATTGTGGCATCATAGACGGTTTTATTTTATACTAAGTAAGATTATGTTTGTTGATAAAGTCTTGTCCAAAGCTATATGTGGGTGAATATCCAAGCGAAGGGAAGGGTGACACATACAGTATTATGTATGGTAGGGGATATTGGAATAACGAGCTGTGCAAGGAAGTGTCATCACCCATGTTCTAGCAACCTTTGATTCTAAGAAACTTGTATTATTTATTGTTATTGTTATAGACAGCCTGTTTGTGGCTAACTCATATATTATTAATTTTTAATGTGGAAGCTTAGCTTGATTGTCGGATTTAAACAACCATTTCTCCACCATGCTTTTATTTACGATTCTCCAAGATTCCTTGCCCATATTTTGTGTGTTCACACACACACATATTATAGCTATTAGAGGGCTACCTCATGCAAGGTTGAGCGGAATTCGGTATTTCAATAGGATTGAAACGTCAATCCAGATCCTTTCGTTAATTACATTTAATTCAATGTACGATACATATTAATTTATTAAATACACATGTCGATTGATGAATATGATAAACATAAAATGAACATCAAAATGCAACAGATGAAATTACCTAGGGAAATTCACTTGAAGTTTCCTTACACCATTATTCTGGTCGAAATTACCTAGGGAAATTCACTATTAACACAAAGTAAAGGTTGATCACTCGCGAGTGGAAAAATCACGTACTACGTGTTTGTTGTATTGGCCTACTTACTATTTCATGTAAAAAACTATGTCTCATTTATCTAGTGGGGAGGAAAGGGAGATTGTGGATAGGGCCGGATAAGAATCACTCTCCTATAGAACTATCTCTTAGTATAAGAGGCAACACTAAAAAATATAATTTTCTTTTTATAAGTATTGTATTTTCTGATCATTATTATGTTTTGTCAAAAAGTATCAATTTGTTGAAAAATAATACTTTCACGCAAAGTATTAGTTTTTTTCTTAAAAAAAATATCATTTTCTTTAAAATTTCTCGAAAATGTATTATCTTTCACGAAGCAAAATTAATATTTTCAGGTGTAAATATTATTATTTTCAAACAAGTATATTTTTTCTTGATAAAAGTATCACTTGTAATGAATTATCTCTCCATAAAACCATCATACACAATTTTTACCTTGACAAGATGTGTGGGTCGTTGGTGGTTGTGCGGTAACTCATATGTCAATAGACTCAGTTAACTATATAATTTTTGGGTTTTACTTTTTTTTTTTTTTTCTGTCACCAATTGAACTATATGGTTTTCTCAGGACAGCTCAAAATTGACAAGCGCCTCTGGTTTCACCAGACAAAGTAACAAATTCAAAGGGTAAAATGTAGTTAAAATTGTATGTATAAAATCATAAGAGCAAAAATAGATGCCGTTGTGTCGTTTAATTTGCGTTGAATTTGACATATATATGTTTGTACAGCACAAAAGTTAAAGAAATTGTTCCTGTCTCCTCTCCAATAATTTCTACAATACTCCAAGAATTAAGAAGTAGGAAAGATAAAAAAATGCAGTCAAATAGGTTTATCTTAAGTCTTACTTTAATATTACTAACTCCCCTTTCTTTTATATAAAATTTTAAGTCTAGATAAGAGAATTAAGACTTAGGAAATGAACACTTAATTATCTCTCTTCAAACTTCTTAACTTTCTCCCACTATTTACTCTATTTTATCTCTATTTTCCTTTATTTATAGTATTTAATATCATAAGTTAGAAAATTAGAATTTTTTTATGTATAGCATTGAAAGAAATGAAGAAAACGATATTTTTATATAAACAATAGGAAAAATTGGTAAAAATGTCCCGTAAGTTTGCCCTAATTAAGAAAATATCCTTTAAGTTTGACACTTTTTAAAAATGTCTTCTAACTTACAATAAATTGATAAAAATGCCCCGTGACGGGCTAGTACAGTTTACCCATCAGGTCATCCATGAGTTGGCTGTTTTTTGCTTATGTGGCACTTAATTTTTTTACTCTTTTTATGTTTTCCTGCTTAGTCACTTATTAGGATGGTAAAGAAATTATATATATATATATATATATATATATATATATATATATATATATATATAATTAAGATTTAAGACACTTCTAAAAATTAATTTTACATTTATAAATTAATTTTAAAAATTTTCAAGTTATTCTAAGATTTACTAAAATAATTTTACTGATTTGAAAGATAAAATTAAAAAAAATAACATTAAAGATTTTAGTATATATTTTTGTTTTTAAATCATTCTATAATTTATTTTGAATATTTTATATATTTTACAATCTAGATTAATTCAAAATAATATATTAAAGATTTATTAAAATAATTTTTCAGATTATGATTTAAAACTATGAATTTTTAAATATTATATAAATTTAATTATCATTTATATTTAAATTTCAATGTTATATTAATTTATTTATATATATATATATTTTTTTAATTTCTTTACCATCCTAATAAGTGACTTAGCAGGAAAAAGGTAAAAAAAGTAAAAAAATTAAGTGCCACATAAACAAAAAGCAGCCAGCTCATGGATGACCTGATGGGTAACCTGCAGTAGCCGGTCACGGGGCAATTTTATCAATTTTTGTAAGTTTGAAGGCATTTTTGAAAAGTGTCAAACTTAAAGGATACTTTCTTAATTAGAGCAAATTTATGGGACATTTTTACCAATTTTCCCTAAACAATATACAAAAACTAAAACTATATTAAAAAGATAAAGGTACTGTGTTGGTTATAATCGCCTACTATATTATGGGAACATGTTAACGTATTTACCACCCAGTATAAAGAAAAGTTAAATATATTATTTAAAATTTCTTGATGTAATTATCATACATAACATTAAAAAATTGTATTTTGAGACAACAAATAATAAGTATTTATCATAACTTATGAGTATTTGTCACAATTTTACTGTCGTCTCAATCAAACGCAAATAATATATTTGTGATAAAAAGTGATCTGAAATATTTTTTGCAACAATTAATTATCTCTAAAAGTAGTCTTAAAATGATCTCAAATAATTCGTAAAGAAATTTGTGGATCATAAATAACTTATTATTAATTATTACAATTGTGGTTTAAAAAAATAAATAGACCCATTAACATATTGTTTAAGGGATGGAATAGTCTAAAAATGTAAGGGTATGTTTATGATTTAGCCCAATAAATTCAGATAATCAAATTCTAATAAAATAAACTCATCAACTTACTTAGTCCAAGTTTAATCTAATACTCTTGAGCATTAAACAAACGTCAAGTGTATGAAGAGGAGATGAAAAGCGGAATTAGGAATGTAAAAGAAGATGAGATGCGATGCAATAATAAAAAGTATAGATGTTGAGAAAGGTGGAAAGGGGTAGGCTACTAAAAATTGGTACAAATGTCTTTATGTCTGTCTACAGTGTATAGTAGAGAGAGCACGTGGGTGTGGGAGGCCCCGCGTTTCCCGGTGCAGCAGAAAGGAAAGGGATGCAGCACGTGACTTTTCCTCCTTTACAATGTTTACATACCCACACCCCCTCTGTTTCAGCGATTTGGAGTTTTTTTACCATAATTATGTCATATAATTATTTATGATATTATAATATATACGTATTGTGTAGAGACTAAAATATATTAAAAAATATTATATTATATAAAGGAGAAGATCCAAAATATCTTCTTACTGCCTTCACTTCCAATACCTTAATTACCTAATTAAGGACGAAAATGAGCGTGCCACATATACCTACAATCACTCCGATTACATTCTAATAATGTCCATTTCAGGTTACCCAATCTAAATATACTTCAAACTTTTTCGCTTAGCTAAAAAAAGGTTGTTTCACACGTATAACATATAGGGATTATTATTATTTATTTCTTAGGAAAGTAATATTCTTTCACAAAATAAATTACTCTTTAATATAAACTATACTATTTTAAAGTAGAGAATGCGATATCAATATTAGAGTTATAAATATTGTATGTTGAAATTTCGAACACTATTATATATGAACAGGGACGGATCTAGGAATCCATCGTAAGGGGGACGAGTGTGTTTTCTAACTATGTTATATAGTGTAGGGGCAGAATTTTTGAATCAAGGGGGGCGAAGTTTGAAAGAGTAAGGGGGACAAACTCTCATATATTAAGAGTATTAATGAAATTATCAGATAAAATTACATGTAAATTTTTTTTTTTAGAAGTCCAATGGGGGCGACCCCCCCCCCCCCCCCCTCCCCCCCAAAAATCTGTCACTGTATATGAATGGTAAATTTATGTAGACTAGAAACATCACTTAAAATTATCTTTAAATATATAAATTTCTCCTATAATGATGCAAATGGTTTAAAAGAATTACCTTCCACAATATAATGTCTATTTACTTACATCTCGAAAGTTGTACTCTTTCAACTCACATGAAACAAGAATCACAAGATCTGTTTGAAAATAATAAATATAAGGCTCCATTTGGATGGAGGGATTTGATTTGTCAGGGGATTTAAAATGAATAGATTTCAAAATCCTTAGATTTGAAATCCATGGACTTGAAATCCCTTGTTTGGATTTATGGTGGATTTGTGAAAGGATTTTGAAATCCAAAATTTTCAAATCCATTATTTGGCAAAACACTGATACAATATTTGTAAAATTCAATTTTTTTCTTTAAAGTTTAAACTAACAATTTATATTTTTTATTAAATAAAATAATATTTATCTACATCAAAATTAACCGAATAATTTTTTTCTAAATATATATATACACACATATATACATATTATGTATTTTATATCCCAAAAAATTATTGGGAGCATTTAATTGGAGATAAAAGGAAAAAAAGAATTAAAAAAAATATTATGAGCATTCTATTGGAGAACGAGAGGAAGAGATAGCGATAGGGAGAAGAGAAGAACAGAGAGAGCGGGGGAGGAGAGAGAGAGAGAGGACGAGAGAGATAGAGAGAGAGGGGGGGGGGAGGAGAGAGAAGTGTGAGTCAGGATGGATTTGTAAATGACTACCTTTGTCAAAGGATTTGAAATCCACCCAAATATAGTGTAAAATGGAGAATTTCAAATCTTGGATTTGCAAATAAGTTGATTTAAAAATCTGGATTTTCAAATCCACTCATTTAGTATTTTATCCAAACACATGGAGTGAATTTGACAATGGATTTATAAATCCATAGCACAAATCCCTCCATCCAAATGGAGCCTTAGAGAATAGAGGGAACTCAATTTAATGTGGTGGGATTTTATTCTCATTTTCTATATTTCTTTTGTTTAATCATACGGTATGCATGGATTTTTGTAGGGTTATACATATTGAGTGAGTACATCCATAGTAAGTATCTCTTTATGAAATGTTGTAATGAATTTGCACATATTAACTAATATCCTTAGAGATTGAATCTCTTCCACACCTCTTTAATTTATTTTATTTTATCTCTATCGCTCTAAAATATATATATATATATATATATATATATATATATATATATATATTCACTAAGTATAATATTTTATGAAGCACTAATACATGAATGCATGATATGATTACAATATGACACATTTTACATGTAAATACTATATATATATGATATATATAGTTAGTGTATATAAATATAAATTTGACATTGAAATTTTAATTTAAAACTGATAATAACAGATAAGTTTTATAAAATACAAGAACTATTGAGTTCTCCAAAAAAGTATTATTTTTACTAAAACGTATTACTATTTTCTGGCAAAATGTACTTTCTAACATAAAAGTAACAAATTCTTTTTCCATATTTTCTGCAAAAGTTAAAGCGTTAATTTTTTTTTCTAAAACATATTTTGCAGAGTAATCCAACTAAATTATAATTGAATATAATTTAAGAGTTTGAAATGGAGACTTATATACGGCTTGATATAAAAGTTGTAGAAAATTTAATAGGAATGCATAATTTATTTTTAAAATATATTTTTTAGAAAAGATTATTTTATCTGCAAAAAGTTTAGTTTGTTGATTGTTGGCAAAATTGGAAGTTTAATTTTTTAAATTGTGGAAAATTTAGAGTTCCAATTAAATGAAACCGGTGTATTACATGGATTGAGGTTCAGCGTTTTGGGCATACAAGTGTTATTCCAATTTTGAAAGTAAAATAAATTTGGAAATATGTGGATTTGTGGTGACTAAACCTGTATGGAGTGAGCGAGAAGCTTAAAATAGGAGTAAGGCAAGAGGATAATTGGGAATAGGGATCCGTGTTGTAATGATGTTTGTTATAGTTATAGGGATTGGTAATTGATTTAATAATTTTTGAAGGTCAACGAGTTAACTGTGAGCATAGTCACGTGAGTGGGAGGGGGTGGAGGCATATCCAACCATACATTTACAGTGCACCAGTTTCTGAGGTCGAATGAGACTCATCACATGTTGTCCTGGCATGCCCACTTCCACGTGCACACCAACATAACATACCTTCCCTTCCCTTCCTTTTCACCTCTCTCTCTCTCTCTCATATATGGATACTTTATTTCAAATATTATTCAGTCTCTATTTTTACTCTCATTATTAACTGTGTCCACCTCCAATTCGACCTAAACTTTAATTTTTTCTATCAAATTTAATGATGGATTGGATATCACATCTCGTGATACATTCAAAAAAATTACTCGTAGGGACCGTCTATAGATGGATCTAGAAGTTCGTTCTACAAAATAATAAAAATTATATTCTAATGTTAGGTGACGTATTTTATCATAGTTATTAAATGGTCAAAACGTTTCACTCCGATCATAAAGACGAAATCATTTGATAGTCATTCTGTTTCAGCAAATTTCTCACTTGTTTCGGCCCGGAATGGCCAACTTTCCAAAATGGCCAAGATAACCGAAATGGCATGAAAAAAATTGTGTAATTTTTTTTTTTCATTTTTTGTAATTTATTTCTATATACATATTTGTATTTAAATAAAAGGTTGAAGAATTATAATAAACTATAACTAATTGATCTTTTGGGTGATTTTTCTTATTTCCTTTATTTCAAATTTAGTGTAGTCTTAAATTTAGACCCTAAATCGTCAATGGTAATTGAACAAATCTTACAAATTAACATATATGAACTGGAAAAAAAATTTATATAATATTAAATCAATATATTAAGTTATAGCATTATGTTAAAATGTGCTTAGACATGTAGTATAATATATATATATATATATATATATATATATATATATATATATATATATATGTGTGTATGTATTATATTGTCCAAAATAGAACGCCGAAATGTTCAGATACCGGAATATCTCATTCTAGTTATAAATTTATAATGGCTACCGGAACTACTACCAAAACAATATTGATAACTTTGGATTTTACACCAAATAGAGGGCAAACTCTCAAAATTGCTAGAAAATTAAATACTTATATTTTAGGCTCTAAATTTAAATATTGGATAGATTATATTAAAAATATAATTTTAGATAATTTAAAAGGGTCCGTCCCACTAAATCTTTCCATGACCTTCGGTATCAATTCTATAAATAAAATTAAAAAGCAGTAGTGATATTGATAAGACTAATAAATTTGAAAAAAATAAAAAAAGATGATCAAAGTATAATGTATCTATTCATTTCATTCTATTTTTTTAAATATTTTCATCTGTATTGCTTATACATAAAAATACATCTGCTGATTATTATCAAATAAACTATTTAAGTTAAACAATAAAATTATTTATTTTGTTTAATTAAGTTGTATTAAAATAGACTAAAATACATTTATATAACATCAAATTTTCATGGAGCTAGGGGGGCCACTACTCCCCTTGGCCCCCACCTAGATCCGTCGATGGGCCCAACACTGAGCATACGATGCCAACAATATTCACTTGGTCTCACCTTATTAATAAAGATTGGCTATTCGTTCAGTGTCAACCTTGCCAGAATGACTCAGTTCTGGAGACACACCGGATGATTGACCTGAGGGCCAGATTGATTCATATCAGGTGCAACATTGATGCTCATCAGAGCTGGAAAACTGGTGAGAAGTTCTTTATGTGTATAACATTTCAAGCTCTGCTCCAGCCCTAAACTACATAAGTCAATGCCATGATCTCTACAGAGACTTTAGGCCCATTGTGTCACCCATTAATGTGGCCCATTATAAAGGCATGCCCTACTCGTACTTTATTGACTACTATACTCATAGGTACAAAACATCTATATGTACATCATCTTTACAAGGTTAGTCAAGCTCTTCTTCCTTCTATTTTACATTCTCGTATATTTTCTAGATTTTGATCTGACTTAAGCGTCGGAGTCTGAGTTTTAGAGCAGATCTTCTCAGGACATATCAAAATGTAAGAATATTTAACTTATATTATACTTTTAATCTGTTAGAGTAACTAAGTAAAGTTAGTTGTAAATTATAGTTAGATCTGTTAGTTAGATTAAAGAAGTTAGGAATAATTTTTGTTACAACTGCCATGCAAGTAGATGTGTTGCAACTTGCTACCATATAATGTACTAGTTGTGAACTTGGAAAACTAATGAAACAAAAGTCATTCATTTTATTATATCTTACATAATATCACAGAGCCACCGTTGTGAGCTTCAACCTGTTCTTCTTCTTCGTCTAATCTCTCATCTGCAATCATGCCAGATGTCACGCTACCGACTCTACAAACAATAGTCATCGGGCTAGATTTAAAGAACTACTCGTATTGGAGAATTCAGGTTCTCTCCAAAGTGAGAGCTCATGGTAACGACAGTTATTTGACAGGAGCCACTGCGATACCATCTGGATTCATCACGGCCGAATGATCAACCAATCCAGTGATTAATACAGAGTTTATCTACTGGATCCAATGAGATTAGTTTCTCATGAGCTGGTTGCTCAACTCGATTTCGGAACCACTTTTGGGGCATGGTAATCAATGTACCATAACTGCTAGCGTTTAGAAGGTGTTCGAGGAATTATTCCGCTCTCAATCAAAGATGTAAGTCTTAAATCTCATGTATCAGTCAAAAACTCTGAATAAGGATGATTCCATTGTAGAGGAATATATCTTGAAGATGAAAATGATAGTGGACATTACTAGAGTTGCTGGATAAACTATTTCAGATGATGATCTTGTGGTGTATGTTTTGGCCAGATTAGGATCTGAATATGATTCAGTTGTAGTTAATGTAACATCTAGGACTGAGAACATTCCTATAATTGAACTGAAATCTTTGTTACAAACTCATGAAATGACGTTGCTTCAACATGAGGGAGTTCATGTTGTGACTGCTCCAACTGCTAATGCTGCTGACATAAGGTATAATACACCAAACAGGGCACCAAACAGAGGATCATTTGGAGGCGGAAATAGATCAAATAGGGGAAGAAATATACCAAATGGGGGCAGAGACAGAGGAAAGCCCTTTGGTAAAGGAGCTAAAGTGATCTCTCAATTATGTGGCAAACCTAGTCATGTGGCTACTAAGTGCTGGAACCGATTCGATGAGGACTTTCCTGGATTTGAACCCTTTGCTCCACAAGCACATGTTATCATCAATCAAGAACATCAAGGAAATCAGAATGGTGCTAGTTTATCATATGCAATTGCTCCTAGTGCCAATGCCCTGAATTGGACTTCTACTTCTGGCAGCAGTGATTGGTTCATGGACAGTGGGGCTACTCATCATGTCACCTCTGACTTGAGCAATCTGACACTGCAAACTCCATATCAAGGTAGTGACACTATTTTACTTGGTAATGGCTAGTCTATTCCCTTTACTCACTATGTTTCTACTTCATTTCCTTCACTTGATTCCAAGAAACTTTTGTTCTTACAAAATGTAGTGTTTTCTCCTGCTATAACCAAAAACTTACTCAGTATATCTCAATTCTTTAAAGACGGAAACTCTTACATTGTTTTCTTTGCTTCTTATTGTCTTATGAAGGACCTGAATTCACAGCAACCTCTGCTCAAAGGTACTCTGAAGAAGGATTGTACCACCTTGATCTCCCCACTTCACTCAACAACTCTTCCCCAACTGCTCATTATATAGCCTGCAACTCTAACATTTCAATTACTTATCAGTGGCACAAAACACTTGGCCACCCTTGTGATTTTGTTCTGTCTCATGTACTCAAAATATTGAAATTCCCATGTAGCATAAATAAGATTCCATTTTCTGAATCTTGTAAAGCTGGTAAAATGCATAGTATAACTTTTCCCTCTGTTACACAGCATACTACTGCTCCATTTCAAATCACTCACACAGATGTTTGGGGTCCCTCTAGTGTGTCTTCTCATGCTGGATATAAATACTATTTATTGCTTACAGATGATTATGCTAGGTACCCTTGGTTGTTTCCCCTCACACTAAAATCCCAAGTGTATGCAACCACTATACAATTCATCACCTTAGTGGAAAGACAATTTTCACTACATGTTAAAGCCTTTCAATCTAACTTTCGGAGGCAATATAGAAGCTTAATTCCTCTCTATAAATCAAAAGGCATTCACTATAGATACTCATGTCCCTACACACCCTCAAAATGGTTTTGCTGAAAGGAAACGTTAACATGTAGTAAAAAGATGCCTTACCTTTCTTTTTTTAAGTCCAAATTACCTCTGAAATACTGGTGGGATGCCTTTGTTGCTGCATGTTACACTATAAACAGGCTGCCAACACCTGTTCTCAAGCATAAATCACCCTATGCATCCTTATTTTCTAGAGCTCCAGATCTTTCACTACTCAAAGCATTTGGGGTATTCCTATTTTCCTTACATCAGGTCATACAATACCTCCAAACTACAATATAGAACATCCAAGTGCATTTTCCTAGGCTATAGCTTACATCAAAAGGGATACAGATTCCTAAGCTCCAATTGCAGGATTTACACATCTATAATAGTGGCTTTCCATGAGACAGAGTTTCCTTCTCCCCAGTTCTTTGAGCCCCAGAGTATTTCACATAACTCTCATTCCTTATCCTCTCTTCCACTATTACCATTACAAGTTGGAGATCAAACCAATCAAAACTCCAGTAGTTCATCTAGTTCCTCATCCAGTAACTCATCAAGTAATCCTAACTTTGTTAGAATCTAGAATCCCTTACTGTCAATGAGCAACATTCTCTTGTTGTCAATGCGCCGCATTCTCATATTCCATCTGAAGGGCACTCAATTCCTCTTCTTCATCATCATGATCTCCAATTACTACACCACCTATTACCCAACATCCCATGGTTACTAGATAAAAAATGGGATATACAAACCTAAAATCTACTCTATAGTTTCTATACCATATTGAACTTTCTACTGTTTCACAAGTCTTGTCACTACCTAAGTGGAAGCAAACACTATTGTAGTTAGCAGTAACACTTGGTTGCTTTCTCCCTTTCATGACACCATGAATCTGGTGACCAACAAGTAGATCTTCATAGTGAAACACAAAGCTGATAGGTCTGTGGATAGATTCAAGGCTCGATTAGTTGCAAGAGGTTTTTTCAGCATATCGTTGGGGGTAGATTTCTTCAATATTTTATAGTCCAATAGTGAAGCCAATAACTATAAGAGTTGTGTTAACTATTACAGTGCCTCAAGGTTGGCATGTTCATTAGGTTGACAAATATAATGCATTCCTTAAATGAGACTTTCAGGAAGAGGTATACATGTCACAACCTGAGGGTTATGTATCTAAGCAACACCCTAGTTATGTTAGCAAGTTAGGTAAGTCTCTCTATAGTCTCAAATAGGCCCCAAAAGCCTTGTATAACAAGCTTGGATCATTTCTTGTTATCCGTAGTTTTCTAAAATAGTTTCAAATTGTTCCCTGTTCAAAAAATACTCTTCTAACTTGATGATATTCTCATCACAGACAGTCATACTAAGGAGATATCTCATTTGATTCACACGCTTGACAAACAATTCTCACTGAAAAAATATTGGCGAGGTTAACTACTTCTTAGTAATTGAAGCTCACGGGAACAATAAAGGATTGCTTCTAAAGCAGTCCAAGCATATCAGACATACTTATCTCCGTTTCCATGAGTAGTTGCAAACCATTGTCTTCTCCAGTATGTCCTAGTGTCAAGCTTCATTCATAGGATAGCTAACTCTTTGATCAACCTACACTTTGCAGGAAATTGGTTGGATGTTTGCAATATCTGACACTCACTAGACTTGATATTACTTTCTATGTCAATAAGCTAAGTTGGTTTTTCAGTCTCCTATTGTCAATCATTGGAAGGCCTGCAAGAGGATTCTTAAATACTTATCAGGAGCAGTGGATAATGGAGTTCTTCCAGCCATAGTTATTGATTATATTCAGTTCTGGCCAGAATGGCCGAAATGTTCCATTCCAATCATGAAAATTGAACGTTTTGGTAGTCATTCCGTTTCGGCCAACTTCTCAGCCGTTTCAGACAAAACAACTGAAATGATGCCAAAATGGCCAAGATAACCGGAATGGTGTTAAAAGATTATGTTTTTTTTAGAATTTGTATTATATACATATATGTGTATTTAAATGAAAGGTTGATAAAGTATTCTAATTTTCTTTCTCTTGTATTTAGTGTAATCTCAAATATAAAGACTGGAATCGTCAATGGTAATTGAACAAACCTTACAAATTAACATATGATCTGGAAAAAAAAAACTATTTAATATTTAACCAATATATTAAAGTATAGCAATATGTTAAAATATGTTTAGACATATGACATATATATATTCCGAAACAGAACGCCGAAATACTCCGGTACCGGAATATCTTGTTCAAGTTGCAAATGTTGAACGACTGCCGGACCGGTATTGATAATTTTGCTTGTAGCGGCTCATGGGATTCAGACTCTAAGGATTTGTTGATGTTGATTGGGCTAGCTTCCTAGATGACAGGAGAAGTACCATTCGTTATTGTTTATTTCTGGGTTCTACTCCAATAGTTTGGTGCTCCAGAAAAAAGAATGTTATGGCTAGAAGTTCTACAGAGGCAGAGTACAAGACAATGACACTGCTACTACTAAGGTAATGTGGATTCACAACTTAATCGAAGAGCTAAAAGTCGCTTTGAAGCAAGGCAACCCACTATTCTTTGGTCAATCAATGAAGGAGCAGTGGATGGTAAAACAAGTGGTCGATATTGAACAGTTTCAGGTATCTGATTATGCTCCTGGCAATGCAAGTAAATTTGAAAAAAAAAAATGTTGTTGCTGT
The DNA here is from genome assembly GCA_958295605.1 of Ajuga chamaepitys. Lineage (NCBI taxonomy): Eukaryota > Viridiplantae > Streptophyta > Magnoliopsida > Lamiales > Lamiaceae > Ajuga > Ajuga chamaepitys. The sequence continues at coordinate 45,424,979 of OY282504.1, read as the reverse complement.
AGTAATTGAAAAGAATTGAGAGTTGGTCGAGTGTCTTTTGCTACAACTTAAAATTCATATTGTAATTGAAAATGGTGAATTTCATGAATAACTCTTAACTGAATTATACTTAGCTAGAAAATAACTATACTTGTTGAATTTATACAAATAAATACCCCCTCCGTCCGGGCCTAATTGTCCAACTTGCCATATTTGTTTGTTCTAAGATAATTGTCCAAGCCCATAAATTCTCTCACAATCTCCACCCTCAAAATCTCTACTTTTAATCTCCACCTTAAAAAAAAGTCAAAGATTCCACAAAATCTATTTTTTCTTGGTTTCCGTGCCCGACCAAGGTTGGACAATTAGGCCGAGACGGATGGAGTACTATTTAAAAAGAAATTATAAATATAAGTCAGTCATGCAATTATATCGGAAAGACAAACCAACTTCAATGCTCAAAATTTTCATTGTAATGTAATTGGGGGTGAGAATTAATTGGTTTTTGCTTGACTCGTAATCTAATTAGGTCGCATATTCACTCCTTACAGTGAACCTTTGACCTTCCTATATACGTATATAATCCACATTTAATTCCATAAATCGCCTAAATTCATTTTCTTGTTCTGATTGCGTGAGAGGAAGCCTTTTCCTCATTATTGTTTTCATTTATTTGTCATATTACTCCATCCATCATACCATCAACTTGCTTAACTTCTTCAAATGTGATCTACCTATTTGCAGATAATTAAAATAATTAAAATTATACTATTAAAATTGAAATTATGCAAATTTTGCATTGAGCTGAAGTCCGATATAGGCCAGGATCATGCCATTTGTGATAAGTTCATTGCTAAACGCTTTTTTTCTTTTCAAGATGTAATTCGTAGGATGGAAATTTGAATTGATTTAATGATAGGGTACAATTTATGTAACTAGGTATTTTATTTTCTTATAAATCCATATAGTTATACGATGACACTATTTTTATACTCTTATCCGCTATAAAAAACTTTTGTATACTTCTTGCATCGTAATATTTTGATGTGTCTCGCGAATTCATATTTCTTTTTTTGTATAAAAAAAATCATGAGTTTTGATTTAATTTTTAATTACAATGTAATTTTTAAAATTATCAATATTTATCATCAATTATATATAATGTTTTAATTACAACATTGACACTGTGCCTAGTAACCCCAAGAAACATACCAAAATAAATGCATCTCTGTTCACATAGCCTAGTTCTTAATATATTTAGCGTAATCTGCTTCCACGGCTAAGTGTACTTATATATCTTTTAGTAAGTTTTAGTTGTATGGCGAACAATGAGTAATTGAATCAGGACAAGCTCTTCTAAATAAATTAAAGAGAAAATAAAAATAGTTAAGTTAGGAAATAAATTTCTCTATTTAAAATATATTGTTGAATTTCTTATACTAGTGTTGCATTAATTGGCCCGGACTCCCACAAGATTTAGGACAGTAAATAAAGGTATTAATCGGGATCACCAAAAATCCCTTAAAAAATTCATTTGAATATAATAGTAATTGTTTGCATCTGATTTATGCCCGTACATGAGGTGAGGTGAGCTGCCAAACGTCGTTTACACCGCCGCAACGCCGTTACCAAACGCCGTTTCCTCATCACGGGGTAAAAACTAAAAACCGAACCTCAAACTGGACCATCGATGGTTAGTTATTCGGAAAAACGAAAACGAAAACGAAGAACCAATTCCTCCCCCTCTCCTCAATTTCCATTTTGTGCTTATATTACACACATATATATATACTCGCACCGTAATACAACTCCATTTTCAAAATAGAGTTTTAGAGAGAGAAACAATCATCCATCTCTGTTTCCTCCTATACTCTCCCTTTCATCTGAATTATTATTTTTTCCTTCTCTCACTGCTCTAGAAATCGTTTTGATTCGAGTTGGACCTACCATCAATCCTTCGAAAGCCACTGTTTGGATCACTTTCATCTCACGCTTTCTGAAGAATCTGAAGCTGAATTATGCATTATTCATCTTAATCCCTATTATGTGTAAGCGTACAAGTATCTTTTAGCGACTGCCTTTTCCATCACCGTATCTCTCTTTCCTTGTAATTCGATAATTCCAGTGTTTTCAGTAGAATTATACATAATTCAGTTGAATTTCGACCTGCAGATTAATTTATGAAAGTCACGAAAGGCGTGGAGTAGTTTACCGACTTGCAGAGAATTGAATTTCCATTAAAAATATCCACGGCGCGTTAGAGAGAGAAAGAATCGCCGGTAATGCGCCTCCGATCTTCAGGTTGGAGGCGGATCTGATTCAGACTTCAAACATCTGCAAATTGAGAAAATTATACATGGAATTGCCTCTTGGAACCCAAGGTAAAATAACTCATAACCAAATTCTCCACATCTGTGAAGAAGAATACTCGGAGGTATGAGTTTTTGTTTTTCATTTTTTTTTAAAAATTTGATGATAATTCAATTTTGTCGCAGCTGGTAGAAAAGCAACTCACGATTTTCTCTCTCTATACTCATCATCCACTGCCCATACCCAACAAGATCCAACTCCTTCGCAAGGTAAAAATCTCGTTGATTTCAAATCAATTCATGCTTTTTTTTTCTTTTTTTTTCTTTTTTCTTCTTTCTGTTTTTCCTTTTTTCTTGTTGGTACGTTGTGCCATTTATTTCACAGTAAGCTGAAAACTATCTTCGATAAGATTTCATTTTTTGATGTTTCTCCGATGTTGTGGAGCTTCAAACTTGTCAAGATTAGTATTATATATTTTATTTTTCATAATTTTGTTTCAGTTTTTTTATTCCTTTATCAGAAATAATCTAATTGAGGATTGATAAGCGCATAATTTAAGTAACTTAATAACGGATCAATTATTACTGATGTTTTCTATTAATATGTTTTTTTTTTGTTTTTTTGTTTTTATAACAATTTCTTATAAAGAAGAGGTAATTGGGAATTGATTCATAGACCTTGGCCTGAGTTTTTTTGGAGGGCACAAGACCTCAAAAGCAATATTTAGTACACAATTTAATATTTTTAGGAAAAAAGGGGAAGAAAAAAGTTTATTTAAAAAAACAGGATTTAGGATAGTTGTGGGGTTGGGTAAATTGTGCATGATTGTGGGTGGGGAATGGGAAATATCCGAGGGGGAGGGGAGGGCAGCCCACGAGTGGCGCAGTTAATGCACCCGTGACCCCATCGGCGTATGTTAGATCTGGGCTTTTGTCTTTCAGTGTGGGCCTTCCCGTGGATAGGCTGACATTTCCAAATCCGAAAAAGGTTCACCTTAGAACATAGTCTTCATTTTGGAACTAGTTTCTTATGTTACCTAATCATATCTACCTTTCTCACTATTTGATAAAATAAAGATTCAAATGTGAAATTTGTGAAAATTATAATAGAAATCTGGAGTTTGTTACTTCGTTCTACAATTTAGCAAAAAAATCGATGTAATTTTAACTAACGTGGGGTGGCATTGGTGAAAAGGTTAAAAATCTAAAAGGGTGACAAATGTAATTCATAGGGTTGGCTTAGAAATTTGACTAAATTATTGAGAGACGAGAATATAATTCACCTAAATAAATTCATAATAAAGTTTGACTTTACAGAAACACTCCCACCTTATTGAGAAATATAATTATGTTTCTAACACTCTTTCTTTTCTGAAACAGAGAGTTGTTTCAAAGTTAAAAGTTGATTTTAAATTCCTCATTTTGTGTCTGATACAGTTCAACCGGCGGATAAAGGTAAGTGTAATTGAATGGATTAGACTAATAAAAAAGAGGGACATGTGTGAAAATTGATGACTTATAAAAGATTGTACTGACAAAAACCGGGGGAGGTGGGGGTCGGTTGATAAGTTGTGGGGTAAGATAGTTCCCCATTCATCAGCAATGACAGACACAGAGGAATTAGAATGATGAAAAGTATTACGCTTAAGTCCAATTTGACTTGTGGCCTCTCAGTCTCTGCTTGAGGTGAAAAAATTGCTTATTCTTCCAACACCACCCCCCCCCCCCCCCCACCCACCACCACCCAAATATAAAAAATAAAAGTGTGAGATTAAAGAAAATGGAAGTGCATGAGGATAAAATATGCATGTTTCCTAAATTTTATATGTATTGAACTCTTATTAGGTTCAGCAACCTTTATCAACTTCTTTGTACTTCCTAATAAAATATGCACTAACTCAACAGTATACACGCTAACTCAATTGCTACTTTCAAAAGAATAGCATAGTGATATTCACGTTGATCAATTATCAATCTTCGGATCAAATTAACATAATTATGGAAGGAGAAAGGTATTTAAAACTCTGTGCTCGTTGAAACTATCCAATATAGTCAATGTTGTAAACTATGGCAGCCTGGGGTGAACGCAGAGGCTAAACTCCGATTTTTATTATGAACATAGTAAAGGTTTCATCACCGAAAAATAGGTAACTTTAGCAGATTTGCTCTGAAAACCAAAAGACATGATCTTTATGTTTAAACTGCAGGAGGCTACCTTAAAACTCATGACTTCTTACAACCATTGGAAAGAGTTGGGAATAATGTGACAACAACAAAAGAAGATGCTAAAGTTGCAATGAGTGGTATTGAGAGGCCTTCAGTGGGAGCGTTTCCTCCTCCTGGCTCAGCAGAGCATCTTCTTCCTGGTGGGATCGGGACATACAGCATTACGTATTTCAATCAAAGGGCTCTGAAGCCAGAGGGGACCTTATTTACTGCTCATCCGAGTAGCAGTACCGTTAGAAATGATGAAAACTCAAACTGCAGTTCTTATACAGGGGGTGGTGGTTTCACACTCTGGGATGAATCTGCTGCTAAAAAGGGAAAGACAGGGAAGGAGAATATTTCTGCAGAAAGACACATTCTGCGGGGTACGCTTTCTTTTCTTTTCTTTCTTTCCGTCGTTATTATTATTTTTTGACTATTACTTCAACATTTCCCGTAGTAAATTGTTATATTTCTACAAATATTAAAAGTATTCTCTGTCATTGCACTTATGAAGAACATATTTAGACAGAATGTATATTTCTAACTCTTCAGTTATAGTAAATGGAGAATGGACACCAATTCCAATTACAGAATCCATTTTCTTGAGCTTCTAAATCTCGAGAAACAGTTCGGAAAATTCTGTTCTTGTCTAGTCCAATGGTCGTTAGGAGTTTCTTAGTATTTTCATGGCCAAAGTGGTTATATTTCGTGTGACGATATCTTTGATTTGAACAGAAGCAGGGGTAAACGTGGCGGGAGCGCAATGGACGTCATTGTTGGAAAAGCCATCACAATCATCTTCTAATCACAAGCATAATACCACAAACTTCAGCTCTTTCTCGTCCTCTCAGTCAGTGGCCTATATACTTCAGTTTATCTACTTCCATTTATTCTTTTAATCAGCAGTATTTTTAACCTACTCACTCGGCCAATCATATGAAGATTTCAAGACTCACATCTTAATTTTGGATTTTTCTCAGGCCTTCGTCATCTCATAAGAACCAAAGTTTCATGGACATGATAACATCAGCAAGAAATGATCAAGAAGAGGATGATGATGAAGAAGAAGATGAGTTCATCATCAAGAAAGAGCCATCGTCTCACTCAAGAGGTTCCGTTTGTTATGTAGATATAGAAGTGTCTCCCCTTTTCCTGTTTTTACATTTTATAAGATTGTATCTATATTTGACAGGTAATTCTGTTAAAGTTGAAGCAAAGACCTTGGATCAGAAGCCTAACACACCACGTTCGAAGCACTCAGCTACAGAACAACGTAGGAGGAGTAAGATCAATGATAGGCATGTTTACCATCCCTCTAAATTTTCAAGTTCCTAAGGTTTCACAATTATCCTATTATATGGTTACAAAGCCATCACCTGAAAGTTTGAAGCTTGCTAATTTGTTACAAGCCAAGTGATATAAATGATGATGTTCTTCAGCATTATGTCTAACAAAACCAATGCCTTCTTTTTTGTTGATATTAATGTCCGATACTTGGTACATGAACTACTGCGCAATCTTTAGACTGCAGATTCAAATGAAAATAATTTGGGTGTTGTATGCTGCCACTACAGATCTGTCGGATCATTTCCCTTCTTTTTTTGGACAATAATGGCTACAGATATATCACGTCCTTGTAGCCTTTTACTTTATCAATCTTTTTGTCAGCAAGATTTTACATAAGTTTGTGGAATATGCATATGCAAATACGAGACATTAGCAAGTGGAAATATCCTTGTCCCCCCTTGTTTTCCATTAGTGCTATTCTGATTTACGTTCCCCTTAAAGTACAAGCATTGAAGTTATTGGTGTGTTGGGTTCCCTGAATTCATTGTGTGTATTACTTCTCAAAGAAAAAGAAGATTACACTCATTGCACACAAACGCAAGATAGTAACTCAGATAGTATTTGATGCTGTGCAGATTTCAGAAGCTGAGAGAAATAATTCCCAACAGCGAACAGAAGAGAGACAAGGCATCATTCTTACTAGAGGTAATTGAAGATGGAGATGATAGAAAAGAATGCCCTAACCTCAAAACTGCACTATCAAGAATTTCAAAACTGAGGCAGTGTATGCTTTTACAGGTTATTGAATACATTCAGTTTTTACAAGAGAAAGTGAACAGATATGAGGGATCCTATAGCGTCTGGAACCATGAACCATCAAAGATGACACATTGGGTATGACGTTCATCTTCATATTATGTAACATAACAATGATCCATAAACATCTTTAGCTTCAATGACATTCATTTGTCAGTTTATTTTTATTTTATTTTTATACTAAAATTACCCTTATAGCAAAATGCATTGATTGCTGACTCAATTACTTACTGGTAATAGAGGAACTCCCAGATTGCTGAAGGTTTTCTAGATCAGACACGTGTAGCAAACTCTGATTCTGCTCCCGCATCTTTATACGTTGTAAAGGTTGATGACAACAAAGCTGCTGTCAGTGGGCAAAATTTAGTAGACTCCGATTTAAGCACTGCTACTACTTTGAAAGAAAGGGCTCAACATCCCGATCTAACTTCTAAGGCGGTCGCTGTTCATCCACCAATGCAGCCGAGCACTTTCAGGACTAGTGTTGCGGCTTCCCCGGTTTCACCAAAGCAGACATCTGATGTGGATAAAACAATGACGTGGCCGCCTCCATCTCAGCTTCGATCATGTACAGCTGACTCCACTAAAACGAAAGACCACGAATTGACAATTGAAAGTGGCACAATTAACATCTCCAGTGCCTATTCGCAAGGGTGGGAGCTGTAATTACTAATTGTTCATTTCTTTGCTAAATGTTCTTTGGTGCACGCGCACGTTACCTTGCATAAAGTCCTTTTCAATAGAACACTCTTGACACCATTTTTTTAATCGAACAGGCTGTTAAATACACTTACGCAAGCACTACAGAGCTCTGGAGTGGATTTATCACAGGCCAGCATCTCTGTGCAAATCGATATCGGGAAGAGAGCCAATGGCATCCCACATTCTGCGACATTGGTCTCAAAGGTGCTTGGCTTCTCTCGCTCTAACTTAGTTCCAGTAATCTTACTCCAGAACTTGGCTTTAATAACGTGGTATGACATGATAAAACCATAATCTTGGGGCATTTTGCAGGAAGATGATATTCGTGCAGCGGCAAGTGCAGGCGAGGAGTTTGGTCATGCTTTAAAGAAGCTGAGAACTAGCTGAGGCCTAGTGATGCTAGTGTAACAGTACAGCAATATTCTTTTGTACTTTAATTTGTTCATTTTTTGTTTTCAGGTTCCTTATCACTTCTAGAAGTTCATCAAATGTCCTTTCATTGACAGAGAGATCTGCATCACTGATTAGGAACCAGTGTACATGTTTTTTTTATCGATATGGGTTTTTGTCCTTGACTTGGGATGCACAGGTTTCATAAGCAGTATCCTCATTATGTTGTCATTATTTATTACAGAATAGAGGCTCCTATTCTTAAATTGAGAAGCCCTGCTTTTGGTTTCAATTTTTTTTTGAAAATTTAAGTTTATATTAATTGCTAGTTAACTACAAGTAATATTTTAGAGTAATGACATCATGGCTGTTTTCTTGGTGGTTTCTTCCCTTTGGACAACTTTCAATCGGGAGCTTTATTCCTTAGAATGTGGGTTTATGATACATTTCTATCACATGATATTTATGACACATGTACACGTTCGGTATTTTGGTTAAGGTTCTCCCCAATATATTGTGGAAGATCTTACAATTTCTTTCACCTATTTTTCACTATTTTATTTACTTCCGCCAACATTACTCATCACTCCCCAACTTTAAACAAATACACCATTTGTATTCATATTTTCTTTGTTTTTACAATAAATATATGTATTGGGTCCCTCAAGTATTAGTTTGTTCCGATTGATCTCTAGAGTTTTTTTTTTTTCTTAAATTGACTTTGAAATACTAAAATTTGTTTTCCTTGATCCTTAAACTATTATTTGTTTTAATGAATCCCTAATATTTAAGAATTATTTCTATCGACTCCTATACTATCACAAAAGCCTAATTTAAGTGCCTGAAGAAAGAAAAATACATAAAATTCTAAAGGTATTAGTAGGTTTTTCTGGCCAAACATTACAAGATTAGATGTTTTTTTTATCTACTTTATAACATAGATGTTCTTTGAGCACTTCCCCTAAAATATCGAAACACCTTTGATAAATGGAAGTTCGGAATGTCACAGTAGTTTTGTTTCGAACTTTCATTTTAAATTCATATTCTCGTATAATTCCCCATTGCTAGGTATGAGGTGTTCATTCGGATGGATAATCGAGTTTCGAGTTATTCGAGTTCGGGTTAGTCGGGTTTTAAGATTTTAAAAACTTATCCATAATCCGATCCGAAAGACTTCGGATATTCGGGTTAATAGGATCGGATACTAAATTATCCGAAATACCCAAGCCTACAATAACAATTAACAAACATATTTATATTTCCAAATACACCAAGCTTGTTTGAATAATTGGGCATTTGGGCTACTTTAATTTGAGGTAATCTTTAATCCAAGTCTTTTGGGCCCGATTGCTTTTGAAATTATAAGGGTTTAATTTATGAGTTGTCTTTTTGGACCTAAGCTGAAAATGGGTGTAAATATTTTATATAAATAATCCTAATGAAATAAAAATAATATTATATATATATATTCTTATTTGGGTTTCGGATAAAATCCGAATAAAAATCTAAGATCCGAATCCGATCCATTTATCCATTTAATAATTCGGGTGAACCCGTATATCCGATCCGAATTATCCGAATTATCCGAATCAGTAATCCATATAACTAAATTGTCCAAATGAATTTTCGGATAATTCGGATGAATCCGAATAATGAACACCCCTAGCTAGGTATCTTAAGGCAATAGTACACAGTTATTTTCAGTAAATTATTATATAATGCTTATTTATCATATTTAATTGTTTATTTTCATTTTATGAGAATTATTCAATTATTTTTATTCACTGTGCCGATTATTATTTTCAGTTTATGGGCCAAAGTATATTTTAAGTAACTAGGCCTTAATACTTTAATTTAAATATGAGCTCAAAGCATTAGTCAAGTAGAATCCCATGAAATATATTTCTAGTGCATGCATTATATATATATATATTTTTATATATATCTTGGTGAATAAGTAAATATAGAATCTTATAAGAATATTAAGTCTTGACGATAACAAAGAAATATAAAGTCCTACAAGAATTAGGATATCTCAAATTGATGGGCTCATACTGAAATAATTACACACAAGAATCAAAATACTTTAACCTCAAATTTCGTCCAAGACCTCCACGGGTCATTTACGGAGACGATATCATCACCCAAAATCTCGTTGTCCTCTTTCACTCAATCTATATATCTGATTTAAAATTTCGAAAACACTATCTAGACTCATCCTTCTAGAAAAAAATTTCAAGGAGGTAGTAATACTCAGTAAGTTACTTAATTATTTACCATATTTAATAATTTATTTTCGTCTTATGAGAATTGTTCAATTTTTTTCAGTTTTACCAATTATGTTTTTTTATGGCCCACATTGTATTTTATGTTACTAGATTTTAAAGAATTGAATTTAAACATGAGCTCAATTCATTAATCAAGTCAAATTCCATAAATTATAATTTTAGTTCATGTATTATTATTTTTATTAAGTCACGATGAACAAGGAAATACAGAGTCTTTCCAGAATATTATGTCTTGCAATGAAATACATAATCATATATTAGGGTACCTAGGTTTGATACACAACAAAGTCATAAGATACAATATTCCCATCCTCCTAACATTAAATTTCATCCACCACTTATAAGGGTCATTCATCATAAACCCAACATTTTTTTCCTCTCACGCAGTCTTTAAGGTATATGCTTTATAAATTCGACAACCCTATCTAGATATATTCGATTTCAATGAAAGTTTAGTATCATAATCGAATTATATTTTCCAATTTACAATTAAGTTTTCAGCTATATCCAATTTTATATGTTTTTATATGAATTTTCTATCACTGTTGATCCAGATTTATAATATTTTATCTTTCTGATTTGACAATCAATTCGAAATATATAGTAATCTCCAAATATTATAAATTTTGGATATATTGTTCCTTAATATATCTTTTATATCCCGTTAAATAGTCACCGGATTCCAAGTTCTCAAGATATAAAGTTTTTCTCATAGCTACGCACAATATAACGATTCAACTATTTATATCCCAACAAATTTGAAATTCATATATACTTCTTATAAGTATATGAATTTTAAAGATGATATTTATATATGAGTTAAATATCTATAATTAAAATTGTGAACCCGGATAGTTGAAACGTTAAATCCTTCGTAGCGTGAAAAAAATTATAACTTATAAACTAAAATCTTAATCCAGTGAAAATTTTACACGAGATAATAGACATATTGAGAAACAACATGTCGAATTTTCATAATACTAGAAGTTTTCCCATCGTGCGATGCACAATGTAATATATATTTGTTTTATTAAAAAATTATTTATTTTTTTTACAATTCAAATGTAATATAATAATTCAATCCACAATAAGCATTCTATTTTAAGCTCAACAATGGACCAATAAATCGCTGCTTACTTTAGATTTAATTTTTATATGAAAATATTCAATTTGAGTATTATAATAAATATTGAGAATGGATGGTTGATTTTTTATATATTTTAAGTAAAAAACAATTAACAGTAAATATTTAGTCGTGCAATTATGATGTTGGAGAATATACTTTCGAAAAATTTGAAAGAGAGAAAGAAAGAAAGAGAGAGAGAGAGCTATAAAAAAGACGAAATAAACCTCTAAATTTTCTCATCCCTCACACGTGGGTTTTCAGTTGTTTTGTTCTTCATAAAAAATATATTATCTCTAATATTGGAAACTTAAAATAGTTGGTTTTTACTATTATAAAAAATAAAATTATATGTTTTTTTTATAGAATATGATTAAGATTTAAAAAAAAATTAAATTGAATACTTTTTTCGAAATATATGTAACAAATATCAATAAAAATAAATATTTTTGTATAATATTTTTTATAGACAACTCAAACCCAATTAAGATAAATAAACTCTTACTACGTAGACAAATCTAACCTAAGTAATTAAAAAACAATTATAATTTTTTATATAACTTATTTTAAAATATGCGATATCGGTGTCAAATTAAAGTAGAAAATGATTAATTTGATGTTAGACATAAAAAATACATAACGGATAATTATTTATATATTAATTTTTGAAAAATAATTTTCATATATATAATAAATCAATCATAAGTTGTTCATGCATAGAAAATTGCCAATAAGAAAATTTGAATTTGGAACTAAATTTTTTGCTTGATTTTCCTATATAAACATATATATCTTATGTTTACCTAATGATTGAACTACCTATTTAGCAAGTGAATTGGGCGGGAAAATGTCTAGTTTCTTCTTATAGAGGGTTCTCTTTTATTATATAGTAAGATTTGGAGGCCTATTGCTATAGTTTTAAATTTTTATATTGTAAAGTAGTCGTTTTATGTTATAGGATTCTACAAAGTAGGTTTCAATTACGATGTAGACTTTGATGTTGTTATTCTTAATTTATTTTCATTCCGTATATTATTATTTGTTGTGTTAGGATACTATTCCTATTAGATTAAATTGATCACCTAATATTAGCACATACGAATCTGTGTCCAAAACTCGGGAGATGAGGACATGGATGGCAAAAAAACATACAAGACAACCATTCAACCGACAAGAAGGTTGAGAAGGATTGTGAGGGTATTTCTTATGCACCGTTAGGAATTTTATATATGGGTTTAATCGGGGGTTTGGTCTATTCATATAATTTACACCCCAGTTGCACTGCATTTTGGATCTCCTGCTCCATACAATACAATATCTTCTACCACATTTCGATTTACACACTACACGTGTATATGATGACATCACAAATACATCATAAGTGGTTATGCGACATGATTCATATTATATGTTGTAGAAGATCTTGTACCAAATGTGGTAGAAAATACGAATCAGTCGCTCTAGGAGGGGGGTTGAGATACATATAGTGAAGCCTCATAATAATATGAATGAGTAAATTAGGATGACTACCTTTGATTGCACTTGCTAATTGATTCTGAAATTCTATGACTCTACAATAGTTTCAGTAATTGAATTTAATCCATAAAGTGTCAAGTATCTCAATACGCTATTATTCTGCTTTAATTGCTTTAAATTATTATTTTGCTATAATCTAATTTTAAATTAAATTAGTTAGGAACACTACAACACATCATAGATAGCCTAGACAAATCAATATTATCCCCACGGTAGTACTTTGGTTAGATGTCTTCACTAATCTTTGTGGCATACAACATTGCTCGTCACTACACTAGAAACCACGTCGTGCACTTGCAGTTTAGACTGTTAATAAAAGAATGTGATTATTAGGTAATCAATCTAATCTAGGATCAATCATATCTCAACACAAAAAATATTAATGTACAGAATGAAAATAAATTAACAATAAAAATATCAAAGTCTACATCAAAACTGAAACCTACGTTCTAGAACCCTGGAACATATACGACTACTCCATAATAAAACTAATCAAAACAAGAGAATCAAAAGAAAACATTGTCCAAAAAATAATAAATAAAAATACTAAAAATAGGAGTGATAACATGGCAGCATACTCCTCTTGGATACTCCGCTGCTACTCCTTCTTCACCTCCCGGTTCTTCTACTCTACTGTTTTTCTCTCTCACGTTTTGTTTCTCTTATATAAATTGATAAAAGAGAGTACATATTGATGAATTAGAGCCTCGGAGTGTTTATAGGAGTGCACTGGACTGACAACTAGGGTAAAAACTGGATTTGGAATGAAATGACCGAGGCTAAGTGGAACCTGGCTCAATCGAGCGCCTCTGCAGCTTGACGGAGCGATGGTGCACTCGAATCCAGCATGATCGAGCTAGCGGCTCGGTCGGTCAAGCGACGGTGCACTGTGCATTCGGGTCATTTCTTCTTCATTTTAGGCAGGTCCAACTCCATTTTGAGCAGATTAAGTCAATTCTCAAGCCCAATCACTTTTACTCTTCCTTGTTTGGCTTTTTTCTTCACTTAATTCACCATCGAGACTTCACGAGTACTCCAATTAAATCTGATTTTATATAAATATGGCTACAAAATCAATAAACACGTGAAATTATAACACCCCGATTTTCTAAAATATTTATAATCACTCTTTTGATAGAAAAAATTAAGTTTCCAGTCACAATTTATAAATAAAAATAAATTTACCCTTTAACTAAGAGGAAACATAAATAACTTTTACATAAAAGGTTATAAATAGTATAAAATATCCCACAATTTAAAATTTGGAAACCTCTACTCTTCCTACTAAAATTCTTGAAATAATAACAGTAAAATACAAAAAGTTAACCAGACCAAAAAAACTTGACTTTGCTTGCAACCACCACCTCGTACCATCACTATTGCTCCAATTAACCTGTAGACACTGAAATGTAAATGGGGTGAGCAAGCCACAAACTCAGTTGGAATAAGTTTGTCGACCTTAAATACCATAGATGAAATATTCAATGAATGCATACAACACACTATAAAATAGATGTTAATCAACACAAAAAATATTTTTCCTGTCGACGACCATAGCACAACACACAACATAGCATAGCATAGCATAGTATATAACATGTTGCCTATAGCCTATGGAATGTTGTGCTTAGACATGAAAATAACATTATAGCATTTAACGTAGACAAACAGCCCATAGTTTAGAAATAACACTATAACACTATAGCACTTGGATTGTTGTTCCCCTCGATATTTGCTTACCACCATTACCATTTCCATTTTGATTTTGATCTTTCCATTTTCTCTTTCTTAAGCCCTCAGCTTGTTTTCTACTCTGAATGTTTGACTAGCAACTATCTTCTCTGCCCGGGTTAGTGTCTGACCGTACGTTAGGCCATCATGTCTAGCCAAAATTTCGCGTATACTCGGTCGTAAACCTTTTTGAAATTGATTCGCGATCTTCAAATCAGTGCCAACTAGGTGTGATGCGAATCGACATAACTGGTTAAATATTCTTTCATACTCCATCACGGTCATCCTCCCTGGGTCAAACTTAGAAACTCGCGTTCCTTTTGACCACGGTAGAATTTGGGATAGTACTTCTCCATTACTAACTCTTTGAAACCATTCCAAGTTAGAGCTGCACGTTCTTCAACATGCCTTCCCCACCAGTGACCAACCCATCAGTGGTTTGCATCCTCAACGAGTTGATATTCAGCACAAATAATCCTTTGAGCATCGATACATCCTAACAACATAAATGTGCGTTGGAGTGATCTTAACCAATCCTCAACAAATTCAGGGTCTTCCCTTCCATTGATTTGTGGTGGAGCATAACTGCAGAATAGCTTCACCATTTGAGCTTAATTGTTCCCTTGGTTCTGAGCATTTTGAAAGGTATTCATGAAGTCATTGAACATCTTATGTCCGGCATTGCCAGCAGTAGCTTGAGCCTTTTGTGGCACAACAAGAACATTAGCTTGGTTTTTTGGGTTTGTTAGCCACGTCCCCGACCTCGTCCTTGGTTTTGAGCCATTTATCTATAGGCAAACGTAGTTGTCCTTCACTTTTGTCCGTCACATTCATTTATAATAAATATTATAGAATATAGCCATAGTCGAACTTATAGCTTATCGAATAAATCTCGGACATGTAAAAGTGAACGAGGCTAGCATAGTCTATATGGATGCACAATTGAAATATTTGCAAAAATATTGAATTGTAGTCATTGCGTAGTTGTTGAATAGTAACACAGCATACCTTTTGATGGATCTGGTGAGGCATGGTGGAGGTAGATGACCATAGATAGTAGACTGACTTTTTTTTCAAAAGACTCCATTACAGAAATGATTTTGACTTTTTTTTAAAGGACATAGAAACTACAACAGGTCGGCAGGAAAATCGCTCTGATACCATACTGTAACACCCCAATTTTCTAAAATATTTGTAATCTTGATAGAAAAATTTAAGTTCACGATCACAATTTATAAATAAATAAAAATAAATTTACCCTTTAACTAAGCGGAAGCATTTTGCCTATTCACTAGCATAGCACAACACACAACATAACATAGCATAGTATATAACATGTTGCCTGACCGGACTGTCGAGGCACGTCAAATTAGTTATTATTTCCTAACTTTCTTTTCTAATAGTAGATAGAGTAAGTTAGGGTCGATCCCACAGAGAACAAAGAAACTAATCAAATTATCGTATTAAACCAATTTGTATAACCAATTATAATGCTATAAATATAATATAAAGTGGGGGAATTGTTTGGAAGAAATTAACAAAGCAATTAACAACTAAACTAATAAATTAACCAACTAACGATGAATTTACTTATGATAAGAGTATTCCCGCCTTTAACCAGTATCCCCCTAGTCCGAATGATTCTTGTAATTATTGCAATTGCTTGACCAACTAGTTCTGAGACCCCTACCCCAAGAATTAACAGGTACGCTTAGCTAATCCTTGTTACCCCTTAAGTATAAATAATCACAGGTTTGCTTAGTAATTAATCCTATCCAATTAAGTAGTCCTAGGATACGATCGCTAGAATACCATTAATCAAATGCATAGGGAACTAAGGCAATGGAGTAGGTATGGTGTTGTACTCGCAAGCTCAGTACAAGTGACCGCGACTTATGTTATCCTAGCGAATAAATCATTATTTGCTACTCTTAGACGTAAACGCATAACAATTACGGATTATGAATTCATGGTCTAGCAACAATTATATGCCTACTACCCGGGTGATCAGCCCAAATAACACACGTATAAAAGATATGAAGAAAGCAAATAACACAAATAATCTCAGAACATAATTAAATCAAACAATTACCAGAATAATTACAAAAATATCGTTCTAGGGTTCAACATAGTTAAAGACGGAAAATAAAAGCTTAGCCGATCATAGCGATCGCTAAGAACAAAGTAATGATGAAAAACATAAAAATAGAAAACCCGAGATGCCGAATCTTGATTGTTTGTGCTCTTCTAAATTCCCCAGTCCGTGCTCTCAAAATCAAGGTAAAAGTTCTATTTTTGGACTTGGGATCTTCCTTTTATAGACGGAGATGAATTTGACTCAATTTGGGCTGGAAAAGGATAATCCGCGCACAAATCTTTATTGGGCCGCCTTATGTCTCGGCCGAGACTCACTGGCTCGGCCGAGCTCTATGTATTGATTTCTCGGCCGAGAATCAGTGTCTCGGCCGAGATTCCTCAACAACCAGAATTGTTGGTTTTCTCTGACCTTCTGGCTCGACCGAGCTCTCCTCGTGTCGGCCGAGCTCAATTTCCTGAAGTTTTGGCTCGATTATCTCAGTTTTTTACTTGTGGAACTTGTTTTCAACATGCATCTTTAGTCGAGTTCGATTTTCTGGTCTAAATTCACCCAAATAACTTCAAAAGAAGTCACAAACATCAAATTGTCCAATAATACAAATACGAAAAATACATAGTCAATTACGCATGCAAATGTCACTAAATGAACACTTAACTCGACCTATTATGCATGCATAAATACGTGTACCATTGCCTATAGCCAATGGAATGTTGTGCTTAGACATGAAAATAACACTATAGGATTTGAAGTAGACAAACAACCTATAGTTTAGAAATATCCCCACCTAGAATAAGTACAAGTGCAATGTAGATGCAGATGTCCTATAATCATTAGCCTTTGCTTGCCCCATCACCTTGTCATAGCAAAATATAATCGTTTTAGGAAACATAGCTTTTCAAATAGAATTGTATGTAAGATAAAAATAATTATAAATATTAGGGTTCAAAAGGATAAATTTAACTTATAGGGATTGATCCGGAAAAGAATATAAATTCTTGAACTGTACTGAAAAAATAAACACAACTACAAAAACAATGTCATAACTAGTATATATAAATATATACACGCAAACGACGCACTGACATAATTATTTATAAATACACATAATTCACCTTAAATTATATACACGCACAACGTCTTATTTTTGTGTGTATATATATATATATATATATATATATATATATATATATATTACATCACACCTTACATATACATAAGTTAGATTAGAGCACTTTGCAAGCATTATTATTACTTTATATAATTTACAATTGTTTGTAACCATAAATACTCATACATCAGACATATATAAATACGGTTATATATATACTCACACAACACTTCCAGAATTGAATATACAGATTCATCAATTATTTTTCCTCCAATAAACACACCCCACACTTAAGGAAATTTATAAATATGTGGTCTAATCACACTCACACACAGAAGAGGCAAGAGATCAGATTAATTGAATTGGAGGGGGAAAACATTGACCTTATTTAAAGAGCATACATGAAGAATTTGTATAAAAAATAAAATTAATGTGTACCTTTGATTTTTAGCAAATTACCGAAATGAAGAAAAAAGGTTGAAAGATGATGTTATATTTATCAGTAGTTATTGCTAGGGTTTGATAAGGGGCCCTAATTTGTCTAGGAATTAATAAAATTCTGGTAGATTGAGACAAATAGATTAACTCTTAAGGGCTTGGATGTTGAATAACGATATGATCTTGGAACAAAATAAAATAGCCTATAGAATTTTTTTTGGCCCAATAAATAAAATAATACTAAATTCATACGAGTATTACAAAAATTCACGACAAATGAAATATAAGGTGAACAAGCATCATGTTACATACTTTATACTACTTTTATTTGATTTTATACCGAAAAAGTACGTAAAAATATCGGTGGGCATACGTAAAAATATCAGTGACCATAGACGAAAGTTGATGTTGAGCAGGATGAAATGTTGTATCTTATGATTTTGTGTCTGTATATTCAGTTAGTAGCATACGTATTTATAGATATCAATCCAATTTATCAAAGTTCTTGTATTATTTTGTATTCTCTTATTCACTAAGACTTAATATTCCTATAGGAGTGTATTTTCTTGTTCACCAAGACTTAACAACAACAACAACAACAACAACAACAACAACAACAACAACAACAACAATAATAATAATAATAATACATAAACTAGAATTATAATTCACGGGTTAGAGGTTAGTGTATGCATTGGACTTATATTTTAACTAAATTCTTAAAAGTCTAATGAGATCAAATATACTCTCACCCATAACATGAAATTAATTATTGGTGGGAATACATAAAAATAATTCAATAATTCTTATAACATGGAAATAAAAAATTTCATATGATTAATAATAATTAAATAATTTACTAAACCTTACATTAGTAATAATTAATATGACAAATAAACAATAAAAAAATTTAATGGGTGTAATGTGCAACTTTTTAACCAAATGTATTTTTTTTTTTAACTGACATTATTCAAAAGTATGTAAACGATGAGATATCTATATAGGTTACAAATGGTGTGCCTCTATATAAATTTGATCGTGAGAATGTATATAAAACTTGATAAGAACACATGAAGTAAAGAATAAGAAAACTTGAATGATTAAGTTTTGTAAAAAAATAATTACATTTTGCTGAAGAAAAAAATTATATTTGTTAGAAAAAGAATAGGAAAAAAAGCCAAAATGGTCCCATAACTTTTTACTTTTTCGGATTTAGTCCCACAACTTATTACTTTTTTCAATTAATTTAGTCCCATATCTCTAGTGATTGCTCAATTTTAGTCCAATTTTGACCCGACAACTAGAAAATAGCACGTGTCGGTGCGAATTTGGGGCTTCCGGCGACGCGTGTCAACGCTTCGCCAGAAAAATGATGTGGATTTAATTTTTTTTTTCATTTTTCTTATTGTATTACATCTCAGCAAATCAATTAACACATCAGAAAAATAATTTGAAATAAAATTTGATTTATACTCTTAAATAAGAAACGAAAACAGAAACAACAATCTAATATCTTTAATTTTTTATTTCTGAAAAAACAAAAAACACACCACTTACTAATCCTATTCTAACACTCATACCCACAAACAATACAATTCGCAGAAAAGAGAAACTAACATTGGAACCCTAGTTTTACAAAACTCCCAAATCTCAAAATCCCCTCTCGATAAAGCCTTTCATCTCCGAAGCTAGGAAGTCATTGGTTCCGGTTGCTGCTGATTCAGCGCAATAGTCATCGAAATCTTTGATGGTGTTCGTCCGACGAAAAGGTGTCATGTAGTGGTAGCCCCCCAAATATGGTAAGATTTTGATTTGTTTAGGTTATGTGTGCGAGACGATTCTGCCTGTAGAGGGTTTTATAGGGTTGTATCTGAAAATGTAAAAAAAATTGGGACCATTTTGGCTTTTTATGCATAGTAGGGACAGATTAGGATATTCGTCTTGTCCCCTTCTTCACGGACCATAAAGGAAAGAACACTTCCAAGGAAAAATATTATACTCCCTCCGTCCCGGCCCAATTGTCCAACCTTGGTCGGGCACGGAGATTAAGAAAAAGCAGATTTTATGGAATCTTTGACTTTTTCAAAGGTGGAGATTAAAAGTAGAGATTTTGAGGGTGGAGATTGTGAGAGAATTTTCCATTTATGGGCTTGGGCAATTAGCTTGGGACAAACAAATATGGCAAGTTGGACAATTAGGCCGGGACGGAGGGAGTATTTGTTGTTCTTGTATGTTTAGGGTAAGCTTGCAATTTTTGGGATAGTTTATGGCGAAGTTTATTTCTGCAATTATTTGTGCTACTTGAGATCTTGGAGATTTGTTTAGAATTATTTGGTATTTGGTGTTTATATTTGCAACCGAATTGGATTTTTAAACATTCGTGGAATCCCACCAATTGTGTATTAATTTATTGGGTTGGATTTTTAAATGAAATTTCCCTCTAAAATGGTCCCCACACCAATTTTATAATTGTGATTTTTGGTAGTATTATATACTTTATTCTTTTGTTCTGTACATATTTATTTATTTTTGGACCAGTTTTTTCGTTCCTTGTTTTTTGCTATTTTACAGATCCAAAGAGTAAATACTTGAGTATTGTGTTGCATTATGATGGGGTGTTTGCAGATATGCCTAATACTAGGTATGTGGGTGGGGACATGATTGTTGTAGATTGGATAAAAGAGTGATGAACTCAAATATGACGATTCATTGGAGTTTAGTTCGAAGGTCGGGGTTAAGGGAGAAGTAAAATTTCATGCTAAGATGCGGGATGGCTCATTCATATTCTTAGGGGAAGATGATGGGTGTTGTAACACGAGGTAATTATACAAGAAGAGGCAGACCCCAGCGACGGGGTAGAGGGCGAGGGATGGGCAGTGGGTTAGGTCAGACTCTAGATGTTGGGCAGTGTAGTCGGGCAGCTGAAAAAAAGAGTAAGGGTAAGAAAAAAGTTGTGGAGGAGTCTAGTGAAGAAGAAGCAGATAACGAAGAAGAGGATGACTTAGTGGTGGAAGGAGGAGAGGATTTTGATGAGACCCGTCTAAGCGAGTCTAATGAGGATGGTGGTGTTAATCTATCCCGTATTCAATCTGAAGACAATTTATAATCCTGAATTTGTTCTTCAGCAGGTCTTCTCTAGTAAAAAAGAGTTTAAGCAAGCTGCCAAGAATCATGCAATAAAGAACCTGAGGTCTATTCACTTCACCAAGAATGACAAAAGAAGAGTATACGTCGAATGTGTTAATAGGAAGTGAAAATGGATGATTCATGTCCTGAAAATAAAAGAAGAATCTTCGTGGTAGATCAGAAAATTTTAATCCAAGCATAGATGGGCAACTTCCCAAACTGTACGGAATGTCACCTCCACATGGTTATCCGAACGCTATCTGCAATAGTTTCAAAGCGACAATAAGTGAAGCATCCAAGGGTTTATGGAAGATGTGTCGATCGACTCTCAAATCACCATTTCTAGACACCAGGCTTATATAGCCAAAGCCAACGCCATACAGAAAATCGAGGGTGATTTGGACGCTCAATATGCTAAACTCTGGTCCTACGGTGAATAACTACGAAAGACCAATTCGGGGTCGACCATCATTCTTGGGACGCAGTTGTGCAGTTAGTTGACCCGGTTCAGCCACTTATATATATATTTCAATATTTTGAAGAGGGGTTTTTTGAGTGGTTGTCGGCTATTGTTGGGCGTGGACGGGGTGCCACCTAAAAGGCAAGCACGACGGTATACTACTTACGGCTATAGGGGCTGATGGAAATAATAATCTTTTCCCTGTAGCGTGGGCTGTTGTTGAAAAGGAAAATGAGGAAATATGGGAGTGGTTCCTCACCATCCTTAGGCAAGACTTGAAGATACCTAGCGAGGGGTTCACCTTCATCTCCGACAAGCAAAAAGGCTTAATAAATGCGATGAAGACGGTTTCCCCGAGGGCAGCCCACAGGTTTTGTGTTTGCCATATGCACAACAACCTAAAGACAACAGGTTTTAGAGGGCTTGTTACAAGCAAGCCTTGGGGAAGGCTGCGTGTAGCAACAACACCAATTCCAAGACCAACCATGCACCAACAGCTACAAATTGGCCAACCACAACTTCAGCCAAGAGTGCAGTTTAGGGATCCACCTCCGCTCGCACCGGGGTCATTCAGTTACACAAATGGTGGTCCGGTGACAAGGGGAAAGCGTGGTTAAGTTGTTGTAGAGAGAGGTCATAAGTTCTTGGATCTATCGGCTAACTCGAGCGGAACTCAATTTAAAGGAAAGAAAAATCCTTAGGCTCTATGACTATTTAATTAGTCTTTTGTCAATCTTACTCAGTGAACTAATTATCCTTTTGCGGATGTGGCGTTTAGCTAGCAATATTGTAATTGCACTTTTACTATCTTTTTGTAGTGCTTGTATGCACTTTTGTGGTTGAAGTGCGTGGGTGCACTTCCTTTTTGTGGTTTAGCTAACGCTTATGGATTTAGTATGATTAAAATATATGCAAATGAAACTTGCCAATTTCAATGTTGCAACACTTAATTTTGCTCGTTAAGTCTCTTTTTTTGTTGGGCAAGGGCATCAAAATATTGAGCAAGTGTTTGTTTGGCATGTTTATAAGCTTTCAATGCCCGTATGTTATAATTAAAAATATGAGAGACCACTTTGATGATGTTTAAACCACATGGTAAAGGGGACATAATAAAGAGCAGCAACAAGATATTTAACAACTACGTATAAATTTATATCCATTAATGTGCTTGCAAGTGTTACTTTAGATTTAATACTAACCACATAATACCAAGTAGGAGCTCACCAAGATTATTTTATCAAAGAAGACTTTGTTCCATATTTAATGTGTAGTGCCGTTATGAAATCGGGTCCGACACTACGAAGAACTGTTGGGCCCGAAAAGCCTTTCAAGTCCGGCCTCGTCTCTGATCTCCAACTTCAGGTTGCGGGTGGTCCGCCTCTTGATTGATCAAACCTAAAAAAACCACGCCGGAGAGGGCCCCAGCGCGGGACCTCCAACGCTCAAGTCAGTTCGTGCATATTGTTGGGTCAAATGTGCATCCTATCGGGTATCTTTAGAGAGAGTAGTGAAGATATTAGAGTGTGTGTCGGAAAAAACTTACCTTATATAAGGAGAATTGAATAGTATCATTTACCTGGGGGTATAATAGTAATTTTAATGTGACTAGGGTTGCTATTCGACATGGGCCGACAATGGGCCTTCTCTCGTGGGCTTGGTGCTTACCAATTATTTGAATGATATGAGCTTAGGGTAATAGGCCCAAAATGGTGGGATTGGGCCTTAGCTATATTTCTTAGGGGGTATAATCTATTATGGCACCACATAATGTTTGTCGTTAATTTTAATTTAAGATATATATTATATAAATATTATATTATATTATATTATATTATATATATTAAATGGGATCTCAATTTTCCTCAGGTAGATACGTTAGAAGGGTGCGCTGAATGGTGTTTAACCATTAATTTTTTTTTCTTAGTAATTGGATGGTTGCGTCAATTAAAACTAATTCTTAAGAATTGGATGATTCCGTCTAATCGGTGAAACTAGACACATATATTCAATATTTCATTTCCAACGGAAAAACCGCCTTCTTTCCAAGAATCGTTGTGTCTATTAAGCAAGTCCCACAAACCAGTATAAATTGGAGGATCAAGGTTCCCTAATGATCTTCTGAAAAATACCGGATAAGAGAGAAACTAAATACACACAATCTTGCATTTGAGAGATACACTAAAATATAAAGTTATTAACTTTATAAATCCTAGAGTGCAAAATTTGAAGAAAAAAACACAGTTGAAATAGAACACTCAAAGTTTTTACCATATCAAAGAAGGGGTAAAATATTCTATTTTAGGACATTGCAAAAGCAAGTTATATGACATCTATTTTCTTTAATTATTTCCACGATATGCTATAAATTATTTGAACAGACTTTACGTAGGGGTGTGCGTAGAACAATACATTTCTAGAATTTGAAATTTCTAGAACCGTATCAAATTTGGTACTCCAGAAGGTGAGAACGAGAACCCAACCAGGACTTATAAATTTTGTACCTGAACAATCCCAAAATTTGAGATTGTACAGTATTTTAGATTCAAAATATATAGTATGATGATTTGGTTTAGTACCAAAAACTCGATTACTCGGAGATTTTTTTAGCTTTTTACATTAATCGTAAAACTAAAATTAAAATTCTAGATGCTTATATCAAAGTTAAAAATCAAATAATCAATTCATAAATAAACATTTCAAGAACAATCATCCCAAAGTAGTAATATGAGAATGTTATGTATAAAACTAAATATACATTATATCATTTTTCCTTCTATACTAAGATATCTATTAGTATTTGTTTTTCAATTATATATTAAATTTAATGACTAGAGAGCAATTCTATGTATATGTGAAGCCCGCTTTTTAGTATTATAATATTATATAAGTTTGTTGGTATTTAGTTCGGTTTAATTAATTAATTTGGGCCAAATAAGTATATAAATCCAAGATTTGGCCTTTGGCCCACTTTGAGATCAATTTGGCCGATTAATTATATTAAGCTCAACTAAATATCAACAAGTCATATTTTATATGGATTTAAGTTTAAGCTGAAATGTCTCATTTGGACAAGCTCATCTCACGCATTATTGTCAATTATTTTGCATTTTAATTTTCAATACAAGTTAAATCTATGAGCATGGCCCGTTTAATATTTTCAGGTTCAATTATATTTTGAATCATTATTTAATTATTTTCAAGATATTTTTGTTGTCATATTATTTATTTATTAATTTTAGACATAATATTTTGTAGGAAAACATTCATTATATTTAGTCCATTACACTTATTATTCATTACATTACTAAGCCTATACCTTTGAGCCCTCAATTCAATAAAATGCAAAGATCCGTATCTTGAGCCCAAAGAAAATCCAAAATTCCTGCATAATTATGTTACGCAATAACCTGACGGAAGATCTCAAAAATACTAGAAATTTGGATTTCTCCTATCAATAACACACTCCAAATCATATCAGAGTACTACAAGTCTACAACTTTAATTACATATACTCGTACATACACATAGTCACATGTCACATGCCACAATACACAATCTGCAATATTGAGGAAGGTAATTTTTTTCTTCTTCTTCTCGAATTTTGATGGTCGTCAATGAATTCCTCACTGTACCGTAAATTATCGTAACACCAAGACTGTTATCCATTCTTATTCTGGTGAATGTGATGTCAACCTATCTTAGGTGCCACACGCACATCCACGACCAGAGGGCGTGTCGGGGGGTATTCGGTTGTTAGTGTGTATGTGTGTGTGTGCATTAGTGTGGTTATGGGTGAATAAGGTGGATGAAGAAAGAGAATCCGAGCGTATGTGTGTTTTTTGTTGTGTGTGTGTGTGTTTCTGCAGTATGTTGGGCTTCTGCTAATATGGAGAAGAACAGGGAGAGGGGAGCACAAGAGTTGATTAGATAGAAAGAGAGACTTAATACTCCCTCCGTCCCAAATGAACTTACACAGGGGGATCGGCACACATATTAAGGAAAAATCATTTTTTTGTTAACTTTTTAAAGGTCGGTTAAGGGTAGAGATTGAGGGTGGAGAGTGTGTTATAACTTTTCTTTTTAAGGGTGGGAAAGTTTGCTTGGGACGGACGAAAACGTAAAGTGTGCAAGTTCATTCGAGACGGAGGGAGTATATGTTTTAAAAAATTGAGGGGTGGTTGTTTGGTCTTCACGTGATGTTGTCCGGGGAAAGGTGGAGTAAGGGTGCTTCTTTTTTTTTCAAATTTTATGGGTGAATAGTGATAGAATTATTTTTCTAGGAAGAATAGTTGAAAGAAATAAGAATGTGATTGGGTATGGAAAAAATGTAATTGTAAAAGGTGATGCAATGTGTCAGTGGATAATGGGAATATGGTTGGATATGAGATATTTTTATTTTTTGGATTAATAGTACTTGTCTTGAATAAAGGGCGAAATAAAGCAATCTTTGAGTTACATAATTATAATATTTTGTTAATGTTACTATCTTAGATAAGTTTCACTGTTATATCCGTTTATGCTTTATTTGGACAAATTTGACTAATTAATTTTTTTACAAAATTTGGCTAATTAATTTCCTTCTATAAAGTCAAAATAATTAATCTGTTCTCAACAACAAAAAGTTCGTTAGATATTAGCTTAAACGTAGATTAATATTAAAAAGAATAGAAAACATCTTAAGGGAAAAAAATTAAACATAAATTGTTAATGTATATGGACTTGAGTTCATGTATAGGAAGTATAAATCATTATTAGAACAAGAGGTCAAATGCCATTCATCCGCTGATAGCGCCTTAAGTTGATAGACATATTTTAATTACGGGGAAATTGTAGATTGACATATCAACTTTGCGTGTTTTTGGAGTCTGTTATATAATTTTTTTTTTTTTTTTATGTTGTAGGTTACCATCTGAAATTATTATTTTGTGTCAAATTATCATCTGAGAAAGATCTCTACTGTCACTAGTTGAACATGTGTTCACACACGAATCAATAGTTGAGATTTATTCGAGAGAATTTGCAACAAAAAAATATATAGCAGACTGCAAAAAACCCGCAATGTTAGGATGATTACTTGTAACTTTTCCTTTTAACTAATTACAGTCTACTTACTCTTTGCTACATACTCTTAAACAAGGGAAATGAACAACATTTTGACATTCATGAAGTACATTCCAAATGTAATGCTACTAAAAATTTCTTCTCTGTTTTTTTCTAATTTTTATTCCATTGTCCCAGTCTAGCCTATTTTTCTAATTTCTATTTCTTTTATTTCTGTAATTCAGATTTATTAAACCTAAGAACAAGGATCACAAGATTAGCGTTTGCATGAGATTTCACCAATTTTATTCAAGAAAATTCAGGTGGGGGTTTACTTTTTATTATAATTATGTGCTTCATTGAACTGTATAGGTATAACTGTTATATTTCAAGTTCCAAATTTATATTCAATTTATTGGATATACAAGTTCAAGTTCCATGTGTAAATGGATTACAAGTTACAAGTTATAATTGTTTATATGTTATGTCTTTAATTGTGTATATAATTGTCTTAAATTGTGATCCTCCACGAGTTGAAGAAGCTCACTCCATCCCATTATTGATCCTTTCAGGTTAGCTTGAAGTGAGACGGAAGAGTTGAGATAGAGTCGGGGCATATGAAATATATTTTTAGTTGAATTATTATACTTCATTATTTGAATATATGCATTATTTAAGTATTTAGGATTTTAATTTGGAATTTTCGAGAATAATGATTTAGTTTTGTATATTAATTTGTTGGATTTTACAACTTATGAATTTATGATTAAATATCTCTTTTAACTTAGTGTTGGAAAATGCACAGTGGGGGCAGCCGAGATTGGGCAATTTTGGGTGGGACCCAGTAACGGAACGTGGAATCTTGAAATGGTACCGTTCACTCCTCCAGAAGCGGTTCAAGATGGTATTTTATTTGCACAAATCGGAGTTCGGGTGAATGAGAAATTAAAGTGCCAAGTTGGGTGTGAGGAATGGGCTTATTTAGTTTGTCCCACATTGGAAATATGGAAGGAAATTGACAAGTATATATATAATCTGTCTTCTAAGGGGTGTATTAATGAATAGAAAATATGCACGATCTATGTACACGAATGTCGGGCTGGTTCGGGGGGGCCCGCGCAAGTTAATTTTGCTGTTTTTTTCTTCTCAATCTGCATGTCTATTCAACTTCCTAACTGATGTATTCTCCTCTTCTCCACGCTCATGATGCCTTAAAGGCATTAAACTTCAGGGGTAACAGACATTACTACTGGAGTAATTGTCAGATCATGGGTTCATCCAAGAGCCTTCTTGAGCCTATAAAAGGTGAGTCTTTCAGCTCATTTGGCAACCTAAAATCCGAAATTAAAACAGCATAACATCGTCCAACATTCTGCTATATTTCTTTCGTCCATTTTGTCTAGTTCGTTTTTCATTGGCCCTCCAACTTTTGTTCATGATACAAATCAGGCACTAAGTTAATTCGTCAGTTAGTAGAAGTTCAGTGCTAGAGCTTCTGCT
The DNA here is from genome assembly GCA_958295605.1 of Ajuga chamaepitys. Classification (NCBI taxonomy): domain Eukaryota; kingdom Viridiplantae; phylum Streptophyta; class Magnoliopsida; order Lamiales; family Lamiaceae; genus Ajuga; species Ajuga chamaepitys. Next base: position 45,396,840 of record OY282504.1, on the reverse strand, counting down.
TGTTTAATCGTTGCATCCTGGGAAAATAAAGTCCATGAGTCTCTTAGCACCGAGTAAAAGTGAGCAAATTTGTTTTAAGGATATTTTGCTTGCATAGACCTCGATTCTCATTGTTGTTCCATTTTCCATCACCTTCCATTTTCCCGACAAGCTTAAACAGATTCTTCTAATGGCTTCCAACAATACTCCTGATGGTGCTAGCAACACTGTCGTTACTGATGCTAAGACCGCCCTCAATTCCGGCAATCTGTCTCTTCCAAATGTGAATCATCCTACTATCCCTACTGCCGACTTGACCACTTTTATCAACGTTCCAGTTAATCATACGGATAAGCCAAAGAAGTTCAATGATTTGAAATTCAAAGAGAGGTAGCAAAAGATGTTGTTTTACCAAACTGCATTGAACCTTATGAGGTTCTTGACTGAAGATCCTCCCAAGTTGGGTTAACACGTCGATGTCCAAGCAGTCAACACACATGATGCTTGGAATCTTTCTTACTTCTTGTGTCGAAATTATGTGATGAATGGCTTGACTCATTTGCTATACAACGTGTATAGCTCAATGAAAATGACCAAAGAACTTTGGTAGTCCCTCGACAAGATATACAAAATGGATGATGTCGAGGCTAAAAAGTGCATTATGGGTCGGTTTCTTGACTATAAGATGGTCAACTAAAAGACCGTGATAAATCAAGTGCAAGAGCTTCAAGTCATCTTGGACGATATACATTTTGAAGGAATGATGTTGAACGAAACTTTCCAAGTGGCTACTAGTATCGAGAAGCTAGCACCTGCTTGGAAGAGTTTCAAGAATTACTTGAAACACAAACAAAGGAGATGAACATCGAAGAACTGGTTGTTAGGCTTCAAATTGAAGAAGACAATATGGGTTCAAAGAAAGAGTTAACTCCCGAGGGGGCTAAGGCCAACGTCGTTGAGCATGGCGAAGGCTCAAGGAAGATAACTTCGAGAAGATATCCGGCCCGGTTGGTGAGGGTGCTTTAGGACCGAAGAAAGAAAATTTCAAGAAGAAGTTTACCAGCAACTGCTTTAATTGGGACAAGTCGGGTCCTCAAGTTTCCGAATGTAGACTACCGATGAAGAACCAAAAGGCTAATATGGTGGATGGGATAACTAGTGATGTTGACGGTATGCATCTTGCAGCGATAGTCTCTGAAGTGAACTTGGTGGGTTCAAACCCAAGTGAATGGTGGATCGACAACGGTGCTACCCACGTCACATTTGTTCAAACAAGGAGCTCTTCAGTTCCTTGATGAAAGTGTGAATGATGAAAAGTTCTATGTGGGAAATTCTATTACTTCGGATGTGAAAGGACAAGGCAAGGTGGTCTTGAAGATGACTTCGGGGAAGGAGCTGACACTTAACAATGTGCTCTACGTGAGGAGATTCGCAAGAATTTGGTGTCTGACTCGTCGTTGAACATGCATGGCTTTCACATTGTGTTTGAGTCGGATAAAGTTATTATGTAAAAAATAGAATGTTTGTAGAAAAGGGTCATGTGTGTGATGATGGCTATTAAGCCCAAAAATAGATGAAAATGTTAACTCTTTGGTTTATTTGCTTGAGTCGCCCATTATGTGGCTTGGTATACTAGGACATGTCAATTTTGATAGCATGTGCAAGTTGACAAACTTAAAAAGCATACCTACATTCCATATTGATACGAAATACGAGCACGAAACTTGTGTTGAGGCAAAGTTAAGCCATTCGTCTTTCCAAGCTATTGAAAGAAACAGTGAGTCACTTAGTGACACATTATTTCTAACCCCTAGTATGACCACAAGTGAATGGTACTAGAGCAGATAGAAGTGAGCAAGGTCGATCCCACAGAGGCAATGTTCCTATGTTAATTCAATACCCTAATTGGAATAATCCAACCCTGTCTAGAATTTATATTAAGATGATTGTTGTTGTTAAACTAAAAGTGCAGAAAAAAAAAGTAAATAAAGTATGTGAAACGCTCAAAGAAGCAAACAATTAATCACGACGGAATAAATCATAAAGAAGACGTATTCTAGGGTTCGATTTTAGTTACGATTTCTTATATATGATTATCCTAATATTATAGACCTTTAAACTGAATTTGAGTGTTTATTAGGTGATCACTAATCCAGCTAGCCCTCCTCTCGAACAATGCTAATGTGGTCATCACGTATGAATAATTACACTCTCGGGCTAACAATCACATAGGTAACTCCAAAGGGATCCTAAGATATATCACTCCTCTCGGATGATTATTGATACCTATTTTATACGTTGTATGACTATTGAACTTGTCACAAAATTCACTCCCAATCGCTAGGATTGGAATAACCTTCTCAAACCACAAGTGTGCGATTTGTGACAGAGATAGTATAAAAGATATCGAATCCACAAGGAGGATTTTCCATGAGAATCGGCTTTAGCACTTTCAAATTAATTAGGTCAAATAAAAATTGAGAGAGTGGACTAATCTAATTAACATAAAGAAATAAATAAAGGCAAGAAGGGAATCGATCAATGGGAAGATATTCCTGAGGCTCGGTTTCACAAGCAAGATGGAATTGATATTTAGAAGTGATTATATGACATTGTTGTAAGTTATATGTGATTAAGCTAATCCTAAAATCTCCACCCCAAGAGAATATTACCTAGGGAGTGAGGTCCTAGGACATTCTTCGAAATCGATGAATTCTAGGAAAAATGTTGAAGTGCTCCTAATACCCTAGAATCGGTGAGTAAACAATATTTTATGTAGACTACCTTCACGGATAAAAAATTATAATCCAACCCCGGGCCCCAGGATTCTGGTTACATAAGACTAGAAGTTGATAGTCCCATACGCTAAAGACCGGTGTAAGGGTGTAGTTCCTATATGCGCAACTAAACCTAATTTCGTCAATCGCAACCATCACCCCCTTGACTCTACTTACCCCTTGGGTAGAGCTTCTCCTCCATAGGTCTCCCGTCTACCAATTGGGTTTTGGTTAATTTAGTTATCCAAGGTTAATTTTCCACCCGAACTAAGGCACAACAGTTAACCTCTAAGCTCAATCAAAATCTAGTCGATACAATCCTCGAAAGGGTAGCTATCTCTAGCCTAGGGGGTTAACTATCATCTTTTAATGCACGATTAATTGAAGTGATCCTAAGACACCGAAAAGGTGGAGCGACAATGAAGCAAGCATGTGGTCGAAGGCTCAGTTTCAACTAACCATCATTATAAATAAATTAAATCCTAACCCTAGATATCACAATTCACAGAAAATCTAATAATCAATCAACTAATCATGAAACCCGAAGCTTGGGTTACTCCTGGGCTTTCGTAAATAAGAAAATCACTCACAAATCATCAAAGCAATAAAAGGAATCATCAACATCAAGCAATAAAAAAAACAAAAGTAAAGAGAAGGGTTAAGAGAATGCTTAATAAATAGACGATTCCTTGAAGAACTTTGACAAACTTGACGGGTGTCACAAGTTTGCTAGCAATCTCCGAGTTCTTCTCCAAAGACTTCTTTCTCCTTGAAGAGGAGGAAGAAAAACCCTAGCTAAGAACTTAAGAAAATTTGAAAATGAAGAAGAAAAAGAGAGAATAGTATGAGGGAAGTTTGTAAAATGAAGGTTAGCGTTAAATTATCTTACAAATAAGAGAGGAAGGGGTATATATAGGTCCCCAAACCCTAAAATTAGCTGAAAGACCCTTTAAATAAGGGTAAAAGTGTAAAAATACAAAAGGGAGTGCTTGGGGTCATTAGTTGTTAAGTCGAGCCCCTCGTACGCGCTCGACTCGGCCTTCTCGCAATTTCTGGGAAACATTAGTGCGGAATCAGTTATCAACCCGAACATAAAAGTTGTATATCTTTTCCTCACAATTATGTATCATCTTGAATTACTTGATTCTGAGTTCGAATGACAAAGTTATGGCCGGCAAAAAAAAAAAAGACAGCACATGAAAACGGCGCAACCGGCATGCGTGCGGACCACTGGACAGGTAACTGGCGGGAGTGGCCGGTACCGGCTTAATTGGCGAGTCCAGAAGGATTTTTAGGGGTTTTTCGGACCGGTGGCCGGCAGCAGCCTCTGGTACCGGTCCGGTTCAGCTTGACCTTGCCCCTTCTTCGCGCGTCTTTGTCTTCCATTGCCGTTTTGGATACTTCACTCTCGTCTTCTCAACCCAAACGCATTATGACATTTGTCCTTGACTCGATGAAATTTGATTCAGGCTTTTTTAAGGTCTGAATCGGGCCCATTTGGGCCTCAATTTATGGGCCGGAATGGAGAAACACATGCAATTGACCTTTTTTTCCATTTTTCGTTTTTTTAGGTCTTTCCACCCATTTTCTCAGCTGAACTCTTCATGAATTTTGTTTGTGAATTGGTAAACTTCAATTTAGGCTTGAACCCGACTCAATTTGGGCCCGTTTAGGCCTCAGGATGCAAGCTGGAGTGAGAAAATGGGCATAATCGATTCTCTTGATCTCCCGGATTTTCCTAACCATCAAAATACAACTCAAAAACACCCAAAAGTGCATCAAATCATATCAAAAAAGAAAATCAACCCGAGAATGCAATAAAACATGAAATCGCACGTAAACATGATAAACACTCGTAATTCCACGAAAATATGGACGTGAAATATGCAAGAAAAAAGGTATTTTTTACGTTTATCAAATATTAATAACCCTCTCCTCTCGGGCATTGAATTACTAAGCAAATAGAATATAATCAATTGAACAAATCAATCAATTCGTAAAACTAAAACAAGCGCATAAGATAATCACATAGAACGGAGTCTATATAATAATCAAAACATAATTAATTGCAACCTACTTTCTAGACCTAGAATACAAATGTGTTTACCTACTCATATCTATACTTATGACCAAAGAACATTCATAGACAAATATTCTAAAAGTAATAAAATAAACAAAAGACGACAAAATAGAATCATCTTGAATCTTGATCTTCTTTTCTTTGCGCTTCTTGCTCTTCAATTCAAGCCTCCAAGGTGAATTTTATGATATGTGATGATGATTTTTGGACTTGGAGAGCCCTTATCATCAAGTTGGGAAGGATTGGGGTTGAAATGGGCCGAAAATTGGCCTAAAACACGTGAAAACATGTAAATCGTCTTAGCTGAGCTGGCAGGATTTCATGTAGTGATCCGGTCGGATTATTCGGTTTGGACCAACTCTTTATGCTTCGCCTACGGATCTGGACGGATTGCATTAATGCATCCGGCCAGATTAGGTCCTCTGGGCTCCAGCTCTTTTCCTTGCAAAACATGACATAGCCGGATCGGGAAAACTCATCCGGCCAGATTGTATGTTCTACCCAATTTCTTCGTTTCTTCACTGTTTTTGCTCTTTTCTTGCTTTTGTTTTCTACAGACTTCGTTCAAATGGACTTTTAAGCCTAAAATAATACGTTTTACTACAAATACGAGCAAACACGTTATCTGACTCAAGATAATCAATATAAGCATATAATCACTGAATTTGTATGCAAATGTTACCAAAATACTTGGATAAATCGATCTAAATGCATGCATACACTACGTGTATCACTTAGCATAATTTATACTGACGTGCGTGATTTAAAAGCCTTGCAAACTCGTGGTAGAAGTATATAATTTATTACGGTTGCAGATGATTCCACTAAATATGGTTTTGTGTATATTCTAAAAGGTAAAGATGAAGCCATAGAAAAGTTTATTCTCTACAAGAGTGAAGTTGAGAATAAACTTAATAAAAAGATTAAGTTGATGCGAAGAGATAGGGGAGGACATTGTGAGTCTCCATTTGCTGATTTTGGTGCTCAAAACAGAATCAAACATGAAACTACTACACCTTATTCACCTCAACAAAATGTCATTGCCAAACGTAACAATCGAACTTTGAAAGGAATGATGAATGCACCTTATTCACCTCAACAAATTATGGAGCAATAGACAAGGACCAAGACCAAGAGATTGAGGTTGAGACTAGACGAAGCAAAAGGGAAAGGATGGAAAAAGACTTCTGATCCAGATTTCCTTACCTATATGTTTGAAAGCGAATTTCAAAGTTTCTTAGAGGCCATAAACTCTTCAGAAATGCCTCTTTGGAAATAGACAATTCAAAGTGAGATTGGGTCCATTGCAAAATTATACTTGGGAGCTAGTGGATCTTCCTCCGGGAAGCAAACCACTAGGTTATAAATGGATTTTCAAAATAAAAATGAAAGTAGATGGGTCAATTGATAAGTACAAAGCAAGACTTTTGATCAAATGTTACAAGCAAATAGAGGGAATTAACTACTTTGATACTTATTCTCCTGTGACGAGAATAACCTCCATAAGAATGATTTTCGCCATTGCAGCCTTGAGAAACCTTGAGGTGCATCGAATGGATGTCAAGACTGCTTTTCCCAATGAAGATTTGGAGACAGAGATTTATATAGAACAACTTGAGGGTTTCTTTGCTTCCAAGCAAGAGAATAAAGTTTGTAAGTTGGTAAAGTCATTACATAGCTTGAAATAAACACCAAAACAATGGCATGAAAAGGTCGATGATGTATGTTGAGTTATAGGTTTAAGATCAATGAGCATGATAAATGTGTTTACGTGAAAAGCACAAAAAATGGATATGTTATCCTATGTCTTTACGTAGATGACATGTTTATCATTAGTAGCAACGCCAAAATGATCAAATCCACAAAAGATATGTTGAATTCAAGATTAAACATGAACGATATGGGCCTAGCCGATGCAATTCTTGGAATTAAAATCCATAGATCACCTGAAGGACTTGTTTTAAGTCAATCTTATTACATTGATAAAATCCTTGAAAATTTTAACAAGGATGACACTTCCTATGCTAGAACCCTAATAGATACGACTTAATATCTATTGAGAAGTATAGAAGAAACTTAATCTCAACTCGAGTACTCGAGAATTATTAGCAGTATAATGTACTTAATAATTTGTATGAGGCCAGACTTGGCATTCGATGTGAGCAAGTTGAGTAGATACACGAGTAATCCAGAAGATGACCACTGGAAAGCAATTATGAGAGTACTCATACACTTGAGATATACTCGTGATTTTGGTCTACACTACACTAGGTATCAGGTTGTAGGCTACAGTTGCACAAATTAGATATCAGATGTGAAGGACTCAAAGTCTATAAGTGGATACGTGTTCACTTTAGGTGGTGTAGCAGTATTTATATGTCTTCTAAGAAAATGGTAATAGCAAGGTCTACAAGGGAGTCGGAGTTTATTGCTCTAGACAAATATGGAGAAGAAGCCAAATGGCTTCGACAGTTCTTAGAAGATATTCCAATGTGGCCTAAGTCTGTGCTCGCAATTTTTATAAATTACAATAGTCAATCGGCTATGGGGAAAGCACAAAGCAACATCTACAATGCTAAGTATAGGCATATACGATGTAGACATAATACCATTAGACAAGTACTCTCAACCGGAGTAGTCTCTATTGATTATGTAAAGTCTAAAGATAATATAGCAGATTTGTTGACCAATGGGTTAAATAGAGAGTTGGTTTGCAAAATTATCAAGGGCAATGGGATTAAATACTTTGGAAGAACGAGTTGAGTAAATGGAGACCCATCCTAGTTGATGGATTCCAAGATCTAGTTTCAATGGGACAACCTAATTGTTAAACTCTAAGATCATTGTGGGGGTTAAATCCTAAGCTCATTCCTTGGATAAAACAGTGATGTTCGTGCGTATAGGTTAGGCTTGAGGCTTTTAATGATTATGATGCGTCGATATGAGCGGGATAACGCGGGTTACTCTTAATTAAGAATCATCTATGTGAGAGAGAAGTGGGATCGCTTCAAACGGAATTGTGAAAGGCATAATTCCTACAAAAAATGTAGAACCATGAAGATGTTCATGGCCGAAACGAACATAACTATGAGAACTGAAATGTGTTAGAGAGAATCCTGTGTTAAACGGGATTGTGTTAGAGAGACGTGGGATCGCTTCAAATGGAATTGTGAAAGGTACAATTCCTGCCAAAAAAAATGTAGAACCCTGAAGATGTTTATGGCCGAAATGAACATAACTATGAAACTAAAATGTGTTAGGGAGAATCATGTGTAAAGCACATCATCATTTACACAAATGGCAGATCAATTCAAGGACATCATGTCTACTGTTAGCTAGTAAAGTAAATATATTTTCACAAGGGAAGGTTCAAAGGGTAACCTACCTATCCTATGCAAGATTCAACTGTTGATTTGTATCACCGAGCAATTGAAGTTTGTGTCAATTTCCATTCATGTGGTGGATTGTTGAAAATGCCTAGTTGCAGCAGCCCATTTTGGGCAAATTGAGACCCGGTAATAGAACGTGGAATCTTAGACAGTGTCGCTCTCCTCCAAACAGGTTTGAGTCGGTATATTATTTGTCCAAATCGAAGTTTGGGTTAATGAGAAATTTAAGTCCAAAGTTAGATGTAACGAATGAGCTTATTAAGTTTGTCCCATATTGGAATGTAGAAAGAAATTGGCAGATACATGCAATTTACCTTTTAAGGGATGTATGAATGAATAGTAAAGAGGCTCTCTCTTGCGCATACAGGCAGAGGGGTGCAAATTGAGGGCCGGTTTGAGCCCCTGACCAAGGGACTTGTGTGTGAGCGCGACCTGCATACATGATTGTCGGGCTGGTTCGCGAGGGCTCGCACAAGTTAATTTTGCTAATTTTTCTTCCCAATCTGCATGCATATTTAACTTCCTAACCGCTGTCTTCTCCTCTTCTCCACATTCCTGATACCTTAAAGGCCTTAAACTTCAGGTGTTAACTAATATTACCACTGGAGCAATTGTCTGATCATGAGTCCATCCAAAAGCATTCCAGAGCCTATAAAAGGTGGCTCTTTCAGCTCATTTGGCACCACAAGAATTCGAAATTCATAAGCATAACATCCTCCAGCATCCCGCTATATTTCCTCCTTTCATTTTGTCCAGTTCGTTCTTCTTTGGCCTTCTAGCATTCGTTCGTAATACAAATCGGGAGTTATTTCGCCAGTTAGTAAAAGCTCAGTACTAGAGTTTTTGCTTATTTAAACATTATATCTTAGGTAACAGACATCCACGAGTCTCTCAGCACCGAGAGAGAGCGAGCGAATTTGCTTTAAGGATAATGTGTTTGCACAGGCCTCGGTTCTCATTGTTGTTCCATTTTCCATCACCTTTCGATTTCCCAACACTTGGTTGTTGGAATCTTGTGGTATTATTTGCATTTTATAGTGGCATGTTAGGTCGTGATTATTTAACGTGATATTAGTGGTATGTTTAGAAATAATTACACCTATTTGAATTAGCTTATAAGTAATTTCTCTTGATAACCTTGTGGCTAATAATTAATGTAAAATCTTATTAGAATTTGTTTATTTTCGCTACCATAGATGTTAAGAAATTTTATTTTTTTATTGGTCTAACTACGAATTATCTTTTATTATTTAAAGAAAAAAATTATTATTTTGTATAATTAAATTATATTATTTTTTGAAATTCGGGCCGTTACTTTTAAAATTAGAATATAACTTTCAGTGTAGTCCAATAGGATTCTTATTTTGGATAGATGTTGAGTACCCAGAACCATTCCATAAGCTTTGCTTGTAAAACGTTACCTAGTGTATAAAGTAGAGAGTAAGTCCTGGAGAATTTTGTAGGATCAATAATAGCATAAATATAAGTATGCTATAGTTTTCTTTGTATTGCAATACAAATCAATTGACACAGAGGATTTCTTTTGCAATGTCCTAAAACAGTTGATTTTACCCCTTCTTTGTTGTGCTGAAGGCTTCGGTTGGTCTGTTTCGAGGATTCAACTATGTATTCTTCTTCGAACTTTGTACTCTGAAATTTAAGAAGTCGGGAACTTTATATTTTTGTGTATCTCTCAAAAGCAGATTGTGTGTATTTTTTAATTTAATCGGCATTTTTCATAATGATGTTTTGCCTATCTATATTCCTCCAATTTATATAGGCTTACGAGACTTTTCAAACATATACAATTATTTCTTACGAAACAACACGCATTTTCGTTGGTAATCAAAATTTCAAAGTGTGAGTTTGTCGCGTCACTTCGAATGAATGTATGATTTGAATTTGTTATCAAATCAACAAGTCCGTTGCCTTTAAACTTTTGTATTGTTTTGTAAGCCCAATTACATTATATAACAAATATAATATTTATATTATATAAATTTATTATTTATGTATATATTTAAAAAGGACTCCAACCAAACAATATATTAAATATACAATAATACCCCCATATTCGAAGTAATATTTTAATATTAAAATCATTACAAAAAATTTCCTCTGAGAGAAATATCGATACATCATGCATCAGGTGAAGTGTCGAATTGGACTTGAAATTTTTTTAGTGAAATACTATCAGAGTTACTTGGTGAAGCAGTGGATGTATAAGATGTTGGATTGTTCACTGATGTAGTAATCAAGACAATAAATGTCACACATAACATATCTCCAGATACAAGTCCACAATTGTGTTCGTTTTGGTCCTAAATGTATCCCAGTTTTGTGATAGCTTTAGAGAACTTAGTCATTTCATTATCATAAATGCAACCCCTTATTTTCTATCATATAGGTGACACTATTTGAGTTCTATAAACTCATATAGTTGTCATTACATGCTTTATGCAAAACTTTTAACTACTTTTATCAACAAACAATTATCATAGGAATAAGTTGTATGTGTGTTTTACTATCTGAGATTACGTAACCAGTTTGCCTATTGAACCTAGACCATGGGATCTCCAATCTATTAGGTTAGGTTCCACTAGGTTCTACTCATTGATTGGCTTTAAACTCATTCCCCTTGATAATATTTTAGTTGGCTCTCTTGGTAGGCCCTTCGTCAAAGGATCTACAATATTTTCCATTGACTTTACATATTGAAAGGAGATTACTCCACTTGAGAGCAATTGCCTTATCGTATTATGTATGTGCCTTATATGCCTATTATTTTTTGCTCTTGTTTGTGCCACCAAACTATCACAATTTATACATATAGTTGTCACAACATAGGCTAGATGGGTTGTCCTCTAAGAAATTTATTACTCATTTTGGTTCTTCGTCGTCTTATCTAATGCTATGAATTTCAATTCCATAGTAAAACATGTCATACACGTCTGTTTGGACTTTCATGGTACGACACCTCCACCTAATGTAAAAACATATCCACTGGTTGATTTGATTTCCGTACTATCAGAAATTCAAATAGTGTCACCATAGCCTTCTAGAATTGGTGGATATTTTGTATAATGCAGTCCATAATTTAAAGTATATTTAAGATATCTTAGACCTCTGATTATTTCATCTCAGTGATCATGTTAGGAACTGCTTGTATATCTACTTAGCCTGCTTACCAAATAAGAAATATATGGTCTAGTAGAATTCGTTAGGTACATTAAACTTCCAATTATTTGGGAGTATACTAATTGACGAATTACATCCCCAGTGTCTTCACTAATTTACAATTTGCATTGAAAGGAGTTAATCATGCTATCAATTTAATTAAATCGCTTTACTAATTTTTCTATATAAGGATTGTGTAAGAATATAGCTTTTGTTATGTCTTTTTATTTTATGCCTAAGATCATATATCATTGACCTAAGTCTTTCATATCAAATATAGTACCCAACAATTTCTTTGTTGAATTTATTGCATCTTTACTTGTTCCCATTATAAGTAGGTCATACAAGCACACTAATACACAAGAATTTTTCATATTCTTAAAGTATACACATTTGTCAAATTCATTAATTTTGAAACCTTGTGACAACATAGCATGATCAAATTTTTCATGTCATTATTTAGGTGTTTGTTTAAGTCCTTAAAATTATTTTACAAGTTTACACACTTTATGTTCTTGACCCCTAGCCACATAGCCTTCTGGTTGTTCCATATATATTTCTTCATCTAATTCTATATTTAGAAAAGTTGTCTTAAAATCCATTTGATGTATATTCATGTCATATAAACCAGCAATTGCAACTAACATCCTAATTGATGCTATTCTAAAGACTGGAGAATACGTATCAAAATAATTCAATCCTTCATTTTGTTGATATACTTTAGCAACCAAATCAGCCTTATATCTATTAATTGCGACATCGACTTTAAGTTTCCTTTTGAAAATCCATTTAATCCAATATTTTACACATTGTAGGTAAATATACCAATTGCCGAGTGTGGTTACTTAAAAAATGAATTCAATTTCATTATTAATATGGCTTCTTTCCAAAGAGGAGCTTCTTGTGAACTCGTTGCTTCTTTATAAGTTTGTGGTTCATCTTCAGTTAGGAAGCTTATGACGTCAGGTTCAAAATTCTTTGGAAGTTTTATTATTTTTCCTCTTCTAGGTTCCATTTTTGTTGCTAGACCCCTGAGAAAGATGATTCATCTTGGTTTTGTCATACACTCCTTTTCTTGATGAAACTATTCTCTTCTCTTTGTAAGGAAATAAATCCTTCAAAGAATTCAGCCTCATTTGACTCAATAATAGTATTAACATGAATAGAAGGATTATCAGACTTTATTACTAGGAACCTATATGCAACACTATTATTTGTAATACCAATTACAATCTTTGCTGGGCAACCCCATACAATCAAGGTTTTATAAGCTAGCAACCGTCCTTTCCATAATTCATAAGTAGACGTATTTGTCTTCTTAATTGGAATTCTTTTTGAAGTATGATTTGTAGTAAGTAAAGCATCACCCCATAACTTATGAGGTAGTCTAGAACTATTTAACATGGAATTCATCATATCTTTAAGTGTTTTATTTTTTATTTTTTTTCGGCTACACTATTTTTTTAGGCGTAAATGGTGCACTAGTTTGATGAATTATTCCATGTAATGCACAAAAATCAACAAATGCATCAGACTCATTTTAACCGCCTCTATCTAATCTTTATTGCTTTTGATTTTCTATCAGTTGATTTTAAACTTCTGCTTTATACGTCGTAAACATTTCAAAAGCTTAATCTTTACATTTAATCTGGTGACTATAACAATATCTACTACAATCTTCAATAAATGTGATGAAATAATTATTTCCACCACGTGTAGGAGTTGATTTAAAATCACAAAGATCACTATAAATTAAACCAATTAATTCATTTGATCTCTCTTGGACAGATTTATAAGTTTGTCTAGCCAACTTTGATTCAGTGCATGCTTCTCATTTATGTTTAATGTCAATACTAAATGTTGGTAATAAATTTAGATTGACCTTTCTATGCAAAGATCTTCAATTCACATGGCCTAGTCTAGCATACCACATGTCCAAAGAATAAACAATATAAGTAGAAACTATATTCTTATTATTATTGTTAGCATTTGTAATCATTACCTTGAGTTTGAACAGGACATCGCTAAGTACCCCTTCTGCACATACATTCCACCATTATTAGTTAATAAATTTATCAGAATCAAACATTAATTTAAATCCCCTTTTACTAAGACGTGGACCAAAAAACTAAGTTCTTCCTAATCTGCGGCACATGTAGGACATCCATAAGGGTGACAATTTTTCCAGAAGTGAACTTTTTCTTGATTTTGTATTTTCCTTCAACTTTGGAAGTAGCCGAATTTCCCATATAGAGCCATTCACCATTGCAAATCTTTTCATACTTCAGAAAAATAGATTTATTCTCAGCAAATGTGCCTTGTGGCTCCAGTATCAATCAAACATCCCTTGACATCAGAAACCATATTGACTTTAGCTACAACAGCAACCGAGTCATTTTTCTCATTGCTTTCTATAACATTGGCTTCAGTATTTTGCACGGGATCGGCGATATTCTTCTTGTGCCTACAGTCCATGGCTATATGTCTGGTCTTTCCACACACCCAAAAAGATCTTCGAGACTTCTTGAAATCTTTTCCCTTTGGTGCATGGAGATTGACAACTTTCTTTGCAACTTTCTTGCCTTTGAACTTTTGGACTTTTTCGTTTTCTTTCGACCATCTTAGCCTTGGCCTCCATGATATGTTCATCAATCTTGTGTTCTTCAACCCACAACCTATGGATAAGATCCTCCCTAGCCATTTCTCTTCTCTTATGATTGAGATAGATTTTAAAATCTTTACAAGAAGGAGTCAGGTTTTCAATACCACTTGAAAATGATCATTTATCACACAACCTTCTGAAAGCAATTCATGGATCAACACTTGAAGTTATTCGACTTGTTCCGTGACAGGCTTGGAATCAACCATAATGTACTTGAGAAACTTTTCAGTGACGAATTTCTTTGCATCTGTATCTTCAGCTTTATATTTTTTCTCAAGTGACTCCCAAAGTTCTTTAGAAGTATCTTATGTTTCATAAATATCGTACAACATATTATCAAGCCTATTAAGGATGTAATTCTTACATAAAAAAAAAAAAAAAAATTCCATGTGTCAACAATTAAAAAACTTCATTTTCAGTAGGATTAGTTGCCTTTGGACATTCTTCATTAACAATATGTGCCAACTTCAATTTTATCAAATAAAACAATATTTATTCTTTTCATCTGATACACGTTGTGTATGCATACATTTAGGCCTATTTATACGAGTATTTTGGTAGTGTTTGCATATAAATCATGTGGTTTTGTGTTACATTTGATTATCTTAAGTCAAATAATGCGATTACTTGTTTTGTAGCAAAATTCTTATATTTTAGGATCCATTGGAATAAGGTCTGGTAGAAAGAACAAGGTTACTAGGGGTAAAAAAAGGAGCAAGAAAATAGGTGAAACGGTGAAAAGAGCGGAATGCAGCGTCAAATCCTATCCTAACATGTCTTCATTATTTCACCCATATCTTGAGATCTACATGTCCGAGTGAGGTTAAATTGACGGCATTAGAAGTTTCATTCAAAGGGCTACAACTTTGTCAGAAATAGTTAAAGCCCATTTCAGACCGAAAGACCCTCAAAAACCGCTTTAAAGTTAGACAATCAATGCAGTTTCGACCCATTACTTGGCCCCCAAGTCCATAAATTCATTTTTTGCGAGATTTTCCTATCCCACGTCATATTATCTTCCTCTTTATCCTAGGAATGTACTCCTATAAATACTCAAAGGCTATAGACAAATTTGAGGCATTAATTTGTAATCAAATATCATAAGGAACTCCTTGGAGGCTTGAATCGAAGGGCAAGAAGCGCGAAGCGGAGAAGATCAAGATTGAAGACTACGGGTTTAGTTATTCTTATTTATTTTATTTCTTTAGAATATTTATCTATTTATGTTCTTTAGTTTTATTTATAGACATGAGTAGCTAAACATGTTTATGTTATAGAATCCTTTGGACTTACGTATGTGATAGTTAGCCCGAGAGGATAATTATTCATGCGTAATCAACACATAGCATCATTCCAGAGGAGGGCTAATTAAGAGTAGTGTTGCCTAATAAACACTAGAATTCGTTTTAAAGGTCCAGAATAATAAGATAATCATACATAGGAGATTGTAACTAAAATCGAACCCTAGAATACTGTTTTTCATCTGATTTAGTTCTTTGTGACTTCTTGTTGCTTCTTAGAGAGTTGTATATATTTTATTTACTATTTTTATGCACTTTAGTTTAATAATTAATATAATCATCTTATTCGAGAGTCTAGATAGGGAAGAACTATTGGGATTAGGGTATAAAATTGAACATAGGTAAACAGTCTCTGTGGGATCGACCTTGTTTGCTACTAACTACGGTAGCACTGTACACGTGCGTTTTACTAGGTTAGAAAATAGTTATCAAGTTTTTGGCGCCGTTGCCGGGAACTGGTAACTGTGTTCAATTTTTATTCTGATAAATAGTCTGACGTTAGACTAGACGTTTGTTTTTTTTCTTTGTATATGTATTGTTTTCTTTTGATTATTGATCTCGTTGTTGGAGCTAAACTTTATTATATTTTATGAGATCAGTGGAACAAGCTATGTGTTCGCAATATTATCAATAGCCTCCAGAGGACCAGTGGAGGACATGGATTATACAGGTGGTAGATATGTCTATAACTCATGGGATAAGTTAAGGTCGAGGACAAATGGAAGGTTAAGCGTAGGCAAATTATGACAGAAATACTAGCTGACACAAAAGAAGTGAAAGGCACAAATGGCTCAAATACTTGAGAAGCTTGCAAACCTACAGAAAGGGCACCTTGAAACTGAAGTTGACTTAGAGGAGCAAGGATTGGTACTCGACATAGAAAAAATAAAGATATCATTGAGGAGAAGTTGGTCGAAGAGAAAATTCAAGAAGAAATTTACACGTAAGATCCTCAAGAACAAGAGTTCATTGTTCCGCATGAGTTCACTGATGGCGTTGACGAAGGCCTATCTGATGAACTTCTAATAGAAGACAACAAACTATGGTAGAATTGAGTCAAAACAAAGTACACCTAATCATATTGATTCAGAGAGTTTAATTTCTTTCTATCCTTTTACTGAGTCAAATTATGATTACTTATATGACTAGTGTTCAAGTTTTGTATCGTCTTTTCTTTTAATTTTAGAAAACTTACATCGCAATCGGGCATAGAACTCATTTCTTTATAAAAAATAATGCCCAGAATGTTATCAAGAATCTTTCTTGCCATGACTGCATTAAAGAGTTGGCTATTCTTTTAGAGCAAAAGAAAACATGGCAAGAAAAATCTTTCTTTTTAGATCCTGAATAACATTAGAGTCGTCAAGCTGAAGACGTAAAAAACCCGACATTTACTGTTTTTATTTTATTTTCGTATTATTTCATTTATTTTTTCTTGTGTTTTTAGGATACTAATATGATGTGAAGAAAATGCAGTTAAGCGAGTCACAAGGCATGAGAATATGAAATTTGAGGATAAGGGTATGAGGTTTAACCGAGTTTTTGCGCAGAACCCAGTCGAGGGATGAAAAGAGAAAATTCAAAAAAACACCCAAATTTTCAGGTTTGATATTTCAATTTCATCTCTCGATGAGTGCCACCAAAGCTTATCACTTCTTTTCCAAATAGTTGGCCTTCGACCAAGTTTGGGGGAGGGGTAGAGTGGGACGTCTGGCAGCTAGTTTTTTTTTCTATGAACTCATTGGATGTAGTTAATTTGCATCATGTGGGTTTAGGTTGTTGATTAGGTTTGCATTTAGTTTTATTTCATTGATCGAGTCATTTGAGTCGACCCGGAGTTTTGTGATCTTGATGAATGAATAGCTAAAAAGAGTTGATTGGCAATGTCAATGAGGATGTGAATTTTAAACATTTTATGACACGTAGACGAGCAATATGGGCATATTTCATATGAAATTGAGCATGCATGCTGAATGGTGATTACTTTGAGGTTTTGAGCTTTTGATTGAACTCTTATTTTTGGAGTTACATATATTGTTTTCTTTCAGTGTGAATTGTTGGTCACTATGTATGTCTCTAGAACTTGTCTTGCGTCCACTTCAAAATCGTCAAAGTACATGTCGTGGATTTAGAAAGTAATTTTAGGCGTTCTTTCTTTTAGCTTGTTTTTAGCTTGAATTGATCTCTTCATTGAATTTTATAAAATAGTTCATAGTCAGCCACTTTGAGCCTTTAAGCGTTGTTTTTCATAGCTATACATTACAAGCCTATAACCGTTCATTTTAGCCTTTGAATGGTTTGGTGGAAAGAATAAATTGTGATGGGCAAAAGATTAGCATAATTGACCCCTTCTGGTTTATATTCGTGTTATTTTCATTTTTTGTTCAAAAAAAAAAAAGAAAAAGGAGAAAAAAACAGAAAAGAAAAATAAGAGTCTTGTTTATTTTCAATTTTGTTGTTTAGGAGGGGGTTAATTAGAAAAGTGTTTAATATACTTAAGGGTTTGAAAGATGAGTAGTCCCAAAGAGTTACTCAATTATTGTTGGTATTTAGAAGTATTTGGTTGATGTAGTACCTTGATTGTTTATATGGGGTGAGAAACCATATTTTCTGTCTTTTGAGATTTGAAAAGTGAGAGAAAGAGTGAACATCAATTGAGGGGTAGTTGAGAGTAGCTAACTTGATTAGTCCAAGAATGAGTCACTTTTATCCATATTTATCCCACCTTACCTTAAGCCTACATTACAACCAAAACAAAGATCTTTCTGATTTTTTGTTCACACGTGTCAAGTACGAAGCATAGGTTAGAAAATAGGCAGCCATATGGTAAACTGTGCATGTGATCCAACTTGAGCATAAACACTTCCCGTATTATACACTTGAGAGATGAAATATACATTTCTCTAGTGAGGATCATCTATTTGTCGTGTCATATTCCGAAAGTAGTTGATATGTGCTATGTCGAATATGCTCTATAGTCTATATTGCCTGTTTTTTAAAAATATTCTGAGATTGGATTCGTCGCTAAATCACCCTAATGCTTGAGTTTTTACTTTTATCTACTTTTGTTGTTCGGGGATGAACATCAGTCTAAATTTGGGGAATTTTGATACACGTTATGTATGCACACAT
Source organism: Ajuga chamaepitys (assembly GCA_958295605.1). Classification (NCBI taxonomy): domain Eukaryota; kingdom Viridiplantae; phylum Streptophyta; class Magnoliopsida; order Lamiales; family Lamiaceae; genus Ajuga; species Ajuga chamaepitys. Next base: position 45,378,343 of record OY282504.1, on the reverse strand, counting down.
TTAGGCCGATTTATACTAGTATTTGGGTAGTGTTTGCATATAAATTCGGTGGTTTTGTGCTATATTTGATTACCTTGAGCCGAATAACGTGTTTACTTATTTTTTAGTAAAATTCTTAAATTTTAGGATCAATTGGAATAAGGGCCGGGGGAAAGAACAAGGTTATTAGGGGTAAAACGAGCAAGAAAAGAGGTGAAACGGTGAAAAGAGTGGGATGCAGCGTCAAATCTTATCCTGACACGTCTTCAGTATTTCACCCCTATCTCGAGATCTATAAATCCAATTGAGGTGCAATCTGAAGCATTAGAAATTTCATTCAAAGGGCTACAACTTTGTCAGTAATAGTTAAAACTCAATTGGCACCGGAAGACCCTCAAAAACCACTTTGAAGTTGGACAACTAGTGCAGATTTAGCCCATTACTTGGCCCCCAAGTCCATAAACACGTTTTTGGCAAGATTTTCCTATCCCACATCTTATTTGTTCCTCTTTAACGTAGGGATGTACTTCTATAAATAACCCGAGGCTATAGACAAGTTAGAGGCATTAATTTATAATGAAACATCATAAGGAACACCTTGGAGGCTTATCAAGATTGAAGACTACGGGTTTGGTTGTTCTTATTTATTTTATTTTTTTTAGAACACTTATCAATGGATGTTCTTTAGTTTTAAATATATACATGATTAGCTAAACACGTTTGTGTTCTAGGGCTAAAGAGTAGGTTACGATTAATATTTTTTTATTTGTTTTATTCTAGATTTCTTTCTATGTGATTATCATTACGCTTGTTCTTATTTTATGAATTAATTAATTTGGTCAAATTAATTATATTCTACTTGCTTAATAACCCGACGTCCGAGAGAAGAGGGTTCTTAATAGGCATACAACGTACAACAGAGGTATCAATAGTCATCCGAGAGGAGTGAGATATCTATGTATGCATAGATTTTAGAATCCTTTGGAATTACGTATGTGATAGTTAGCTCGAGAGAGTAATTATTCATACGTAATCAATACATTAGCATTGTCCGAGAGGAGGGCTAATTAAGAGTAGTGCCGCCTAATAAACACTAGAATTCGGTTCAAAGGTCTAGAATAATAAGATAATCATACATAGAAGATTGTAACTGAAATCGAACCCTAAAATAAGAGTAGTGTCGCCTAATACAATCACTTTAATCGAGAGTCTAAATAGGGAAGAACTATTGGGATTAGGGTATAAAATTGAGCATAGGTGAATAGCGTCTGTGGGATCGACCTTGTTTGCCACTAGCTATAGTAGCACCGAACACTTGCGTTTTACTAGGTTAGAAAATATTGCATCATAATCTTTTGAAGTTAAATCCTTTGAATTTCTCCGGCTTCTCATCTTTGGAGACATCCATTACTTAATCCAAACTTGAGGTCATTTCTTTTAACGTTTATATACAAAAATCAATAAACTTATGCTATACAAGGATATTCTATTTCAGATTGTTGGAACAATTATAGCATAAATTTAATCTGCAATAATTCTCTTTGTGTTGCAACTAGAAATGAATTGATGGAAATAAATTGACACAAGGGCTTGGTAATGTGCTGATGACTTCGACGTTTTATTTCCATAATACAATTATCTATTCTTCTTAAAATTATGCACTTAGAATATAGAAGTCCGGAACTTTGTAATTGTTATGTTTCTCTCAAGGCGCTAATTATGTGTATTTTTTAATTTATCTCTTATTCGGTATTTGTCAGAATGATCTTTTAGCGTATCTGTATTCCTGCAATTTATATAGGTTTACAAGACTTCTCAAACAGATACAATTATGCATTTATAGATAAACACGTTCGATGGAAGTTGCATCACTTTGAATGAATGTATGGTTTGAACTTATAATCAAACCAACACACTTGTTGCCTTTAAACTTTTGTATTATTTTGCAGAGTCCAATTACATTATATATAACTAATAAGCAATATTCAACAAATTTATCTATAAACGTAACTATGAATGACATAAAAAAATGGAACACATATTACTTAGAAGCGAAGGAGAAACATATAATAATCCTCTTCGAAATCTCATTGTTTTTTGAATTATTATTATAGGCACACCAAATACCTTTTGGCCTAGCTTGGTGTATTTGCAAAGCAATGGTTGTTTTGAATATAGTATAGTATATTCTTCAAATCATGTCTCTTCTTTTGTAAATTCGAGGGTAGGCTTCTTGGATCATACGAATCATATATATCAAAGTCATCACAAAAACATTTATTATTTTCTTGGGATTCATCACCGCCGCCCCAATAATTTATCAACGAAAGTCAACGCTAAGTCAATGATTCCATCCACGCCAATAATTATAGTAGGATTAATTGGCTACGAATAATTTTGGATTTTCTCGTGACAATCATTATTAGCTCCAATATCATGTCCTCACATTGTCCTATTTTCAAATAATAATTTCATCATAACTCCAACAATTAAAATACAAGGGGTAAAACACTATAAAAACAAAAGAGTACACTATACGAATATATCTTAGATCCGTGCAATTCAAATTACAAACAATTTTTTAGTTATAAAAATATATTAGTGTCTTATTTTTATATTTTTTAAAGTAAAAAGATGTTACTTGTTTTGAAAAAAAATAAATTCTAAAAATATATTAATGTGTATGCTGAGAGCAAATAATAATATATTTTTTGATGCAAGGCTAACAACAAAGGGTCCATTCTTAGCATCCGTATGGGACAAAATAAAAATCTTTGCAATGGGAAAAATATGTGTTTTTCCATTTTCTATTTCACTATTTCTCTCTTCTTCTCTTTTTCTTTTTCCAGTTTTCCTTTTTCTCTTTTTTTTCTTTAAGAGTAATTATATATCGTTATTATTTTTTCAAGAGATGTTTGTATTTAGTTCCTTTCCAAGTATAAAATTAGTAGGGTAGATTTGTAACTACCAAATGTATTTAGCCAACGAGTTATAACTAATTCTGATAAAATTAAAAAAAAAAAAAAAAAAAAAAAAAAAAAAAAAAAAGTATGTTTTGACATGATAGTATTGTACTCAATTAACGAATAAACATGCATTAGATAGAAAGATGCCATGCCCAAGGTATCTACTCCTAGGCAGATGCAGATGACGATTCACAATTTCCTCTCTTTTCAAATCTAAACCGCATTAAATTAAATATACAAATAAATATCACCTTTCACTTGCCCAAAGTTACAGAACCGAGTATTCATGATTTAAATAATGACATAATTTGCATAACATAAAGATAAATTTTCATTGGTCAGATATAATGTCGATATTCACTTCTCACTTTTCTCTTATTTTTAAATAGCTTTATGTAACACTACTTTTTAAAACTTTCAAAATTTTCACTTTTTCAAATATGTAAGACTTTAAGTGTGCACTTTTAGGTAACACTTTTAAATAAGTAAGATTTTTGAATATGTAACAATTTTGAATAAGTAACACGTTCATGTAACAGTTTTAACTCATAAAATTATAAAACTCCTTTAATTTTACACTAATTAAATATCTTTGATTTATTTTTCTTATGTGACTTTTAAAGAAATAAAATCTTTCAATCGCTTATATTTTGTAAAATAACTTTTTGAGACGAAGTTTTATAGATGTGTTACGTTTTAATTATTACAATATAAAATATGTAACATGAGATGGTGAAAACAATCGACTCAAGCTTACAAAAATAACAAGTTATTAGAGCACCTATGAATTTCCTTATTAGTTATCTAAAATAAATTTGATTTGTGTTTTATGTGTTTGTGTATAGTTATACACACATTATATTTTACTAAACAACGATAAATAACTTAACAATTTAAATACATTTCTAAAGTGTAAAAACCTGAACTTGAAATATTTTGTCATGTCTTTTCATGTTCGTAAATTTATTTTTTATTTAATACTTCTATTAAACACAAAAAGGTAATTAATTACTATATTTAAATGTGACCTTAAAGTGTATTAAAATTATCTACAACAAGTAGATAACATTATTGTAATTGAAATTTTGATAACGTCTTAAAATTTATATATAATAATTAGATGTAATAAATTGATGTGATATAAAATAAGTATATATATATATATATATATATATATATATATATATAAATATGAGTGGACCAAATTGGGAAAAAAAATAATTAATGATAACTTTGTATAAAATTCGATATTATAATAGAGCAAATAAAATCAAGTTAGGTTTTAATTTGGCGAGAAGTTGATCTTTAGAATAGTTTATTGATTTTATAAACAGGAAAATATTGTGTATATATAAATTTTCTTATAAAATAAAATAGTTATTATCCTAGTGGTTCAATCTTTGCAGTTAAAGCTCTCCAGGGTTGCAGCTGAGATTCGAAACCCAATAATGACAAACTTTTAACATTTTTCTTTTTCAAAAAAGTTTTTTTTTTTAGAAACCACCAAACTATATTACTCGACAACCGCCTCAGAGAAAATAATGTCACGGAGATGATTAGGTAAATCAGCCCGATAGAAATAAACACAACTGAAATCAAACTCTAATCTAGCAAGACCATGAGCGACCAAATTAGATGATTGGATGATCGTCTAACCCAATTAACAGAAAAACAAGAAAAACGAGAACATAAATTAAAAATATCCGACACTATATTGCCGAAATACGTGAAATCATCCTCCCTCTTCTGAGGAGAATAGAATAACTTCATAGAATCCGTCTCAAGAATCACTTTTTCAACTCCCATGCTTAGCGCTAGCTCAACCGCGTCTCTCATCACTTCAAAAAACGTGTTACATAAAGGGTTATATATAATATTTTTTAGTGTTACTATAAAGTGCTACAATTGAAAACCTAATGTAACACTTACGAAAAGTGTTACTAAAGATCATTTAAAGTGTTACTTTAGATCTTAGGTAGCAACGGCAAATGTAACATCAATAAAGTGTTACCTAAAGCTTATAGTAACATTTTTAGATATATAAGTAATATTTTTTAGGGTGATATGAACTCGTCTATATCATAGTGATAGGAGTCGGGAAGTGAAAATGAAATTAAAATAACTGGCATATTTCATGACAGCTTTATCTTTGTATTATATTTATTTTAAGAAGTTACCATTATTTAACAAATAATTGACCACAATAATATATATAAATTTACATGTATATGACAATAATGAAAAGAAAAAATTATAACCAGCTGTTTCTAAAAAAGGAGTTCACCAGAATGATGCTGGATGGAATATATTATATTATATGGGTTGAATAATAGTAACAACATTCTCTGCACACTTGTATAGTTGACAATTGAATATAAAAGATGCATGATATCATTTTAATAGAGAAAAATCTCAACTTCACCTCAAATAAAAACCCACTTTCGTGCCTATAATTTCATTTTAAATATCTTTATTCCACCAAAATATTTCACTTATTGCAATTTTTAAAGTGGGAATGGTGAGTTGTATGTTTCTGTAATGTAATTGAATATTGCTACTTTAAAATAGCACTAGCTATTTCTTTAGATATCGAATTACCCCTCTAAAAATTTTATGTTGAACTTGTTGCATAATCGAAATCTAGCACCTCCCCAATACAATTTTTCAATATAATAGGACTGACGCTCATTTTACAAGATCACATTTGCAATCAAGTCCTGACCTATACAATTCAAAATTACCAATGCTTAACGATATTGCTAAACTATCAAAGCGCAGACAAGGTTTTGTCAACCTATGCACTTACTGAACAAAGATTTTCATTCTTTATAAGAATTTCCAAAATGCAACATTTGAACTCCAAACTTTCTCCAATCATACTCTCATTTCCAAACATTCTAACTCTGCGAAATTTAAAATCCACTTTAAAATTTACTACATTATAAATGATAGTATATTTCAAATTTTGACATTCCAAATTCAATTCATAATATAAGAAACTTATGTCGGATATTAGAGAAATTTTTAATCTATTTCTCATCTAAATATGTCAAATGAAGAAGTCCATGTAAAACCCTAACATGGCAGGATAAATAATTTTGCACATGAAACTAGTATAGTACTCATGAAGATAATCTGTGTTAGTAATCTTTTTTTTTTAATGAAAAAAATATATATATGAATTGTAATATTATAATGCATATTCTTTTACATTTAAATAATTGTTCCCTTTGTCTTATAATATGAGTTATGTTTGAAAATGTACAACTTTTTATTTTTAGTCATTTGATGAAGGCACAAGTCGACAATATCAATGGGTTTGGATCCTCTATATTTCCTTATGTGAATTTCTTCACACGACTTTTTTTTTTTTATATTATTCACACTACAAAGAAAATGCTATTTAGCTACGGACAAATCCGTCAGTAACTAAGCAAATTCCGTCTAGAAAAACATAGTGACGGATACGGAACAAATTCCGTCGGCAAATTCATGGTCACTAAATATTACCAACGGAATTATTATCCGTCGCCAAAATAGCGACGGATTCGTTCGTCGCTAAAGAACTTTTTCCGTCAGTAAAATATGGCAAAAAATGGTCAACTTATAAAAAGTTGCCGACGGAATTTTCATATTTGGCAACAACCATTCCGTCACTAATTACCAACAGAATATTCCGTCACTAAGTGCCTACAGAATCATCCGTCGCTAATTGCCGACGTGAAATTTCGTCACTGATTCCGATGCTATTTAACGACGAGATTTCGTCACTAATGCCAGATGGAATCGTTCCTCGACAATTAGTGATAGGAATTCCGTCGCTAAATTGATTATAATTCTTACTTTATAAACAATTTACCAACGGAATTTCCATCACTAATATCCTAGTTTAGTGACAAAATTATATATTTGTAAAAAGGGTTATATTATATATTAATAATTTTTTCACCTTGATTCAATTGTACAAGAAAAACCTAAATTTTTGCACCAAAAATAATTTGTTCATCAAATCATCAAAATAAATCCAAACTAAAATTCCAAAATAACATACATTATCCAAATTCTAGATTCAGTTGTAGATAATCACACCCTAAACAAAAAGGGAATAAAAACAAATAAAAAGTGATCAACAAATCCAAAAAGCGATCAACAAGTGCAAATAAAAAGGTTTTGATCCAACCAACACAATCTAGTAAATTTAGTCCTCATCCAAATCATCAGCATCCATACTATCCTCATCTTCAACATCCGTGTTACCATCCTCATCATCAGCATCCCCGTTATTATCCTCATCATTCACGACAGGTGGAATGCCTAGTGAAGGTGCCACGCCCGTTCACATAAACTGATGCAAAAATATTCGCATCTGCTCTTGGGTGCTAGCATATAGCTCATCACGGATCTCACTAATAACATCAGCACGTATCTTAGCTCGCATATTCTGGACTTTCTCATCCATCATTCTTTTCATCTCCTCTTGATTAACAGGTTGAGGGAAAGTAAAAGTAGAACTGGTACGACTATCAGTAGTGTAATTATTAGATATGTCACCAACCCCAAATATCGTCTTCTTCTTACTAACCCCTCCTACGGATTCCAAGAACACCTGAGTCATGTTAATAGGTCGAGGTTGTGTGGAACCATCCACCGGCTGACTGAGAACAGCTACACGTTTCTCTACCTCCTCCTATTGTAAAACAACAAATATAAATCAATATTAAGACTTCTAACATAAAAGGTAAATAAGTTTTTTCAAGAGAATTATTACTTACAGCGACTTGTTTTGCCTTGCCATTAGTGAATTTTCCTTCATTATTTGGATCGTGTAGTCTCATGAAGATTTGGTACTCAGTCGGGTCCTGCCCAGTTTCGAGCCGCTAAACATTGGAAACATAACATTGTATAAGCAACTACTAAACATTAATGGAAATATTAATCTAACTTAAAAATAATACTTACAATTGTCTCTGCATGCTCATTAGCGGATCTAGAACTTGCTCTATGGCGTGAGCAACCTGTACCATCTCCAGCAGGCTCACTTAGTCGGTTTTGGCGTTGTATCTCTGACAACCTTATAACATCAGGTCTAGCCCAGTAATCCAAGAAGGTCTCCGAGTTATCATCAGACAAACATTGAGGTTTTTTCTTTAACTGAAACCAATCCTCCTTCCATTTGCAAACCATGTCCGAGTAACGTTTTGCTGTCTTTCTAAGGTACATTACCCGTACAAATGCATCAAGTTGTGGATCCCAGGCACATCGTTTCTGAACAAATATATTATAAATAGTCAATATAGTTTTACATAAATTGCATTATTCTTTTGTGGCAACATCCTATTAGCTCATATAAATTGTTCAAATTTAGAGAAAATGAAACCTTCATCATGTAAGCAGTGTAACCACAAGATTAAATTTTGGAGGGCTAACACAAATTAAATACACATAACAACGAGAGTAGTTATATATAATGATAAATAAATATAGAGAAGCCGAATAAAGCAATGTAGTTCATCTCTAATTTTCCTAATATGCACTATTGTGCACACCCTCCTATGATCAAACAACATTGCAAATGTGCAAATATTGAAAACATGTTCCAAGAATATTGAACATTAGGTACATAGCACATACTATTAAATATGCAAAAGTGAGAGGTCATCCTCATTACTAGAATCCAAGTTATGACGTAACCACCATTATGGGAAAAATAAATTCATGAAATCTTATTTCAAAATCCAAACATGTCCTAAACAATACAAGATTAGAAATAAATGTTGATTAATTCCATGTCAATACTAATAACAGAATGTCAATAATTAGCTTTAATTTGATTCTTGGTGTTCCCAAATTAGGCTGGAAAATTTCAACATAGATAAAAATTCAAATCAACCTGAGAGCATAATTCATAAACCATGCACTGCCCAATAAGATTAGAGCATTAAGTCAAATTTGTCAACTAATTTGTAGTGATGAATGTATTTTATATAAGGTTATTAATTACCAAACTTAGATTTAGAAGTTATATCTACTAAATAAGTAGCGGTTATTGAAAATTGACCGTGGTAGGTGCACTTTATTGCATCATTTTGGTCTTTATAGATAACACATATACATCTTATAACTCTCTTACAAGTGTTTTTGATCAATTACAAGTGTTTAAAATATCTCAAATAAATTTATAGTAAAGAAATGATCTCACAAATATACATCATAGGGGAAAGTCTCTCCTATTTATTTTTTTACTTTATTTATTTGTAAACGGGATGCGGGTCAACCTCCGGGGTTGACCCCACTCGACCCACATTTTTTCGTTTCAATCGGATTTGACCTGTTTCTTATCCATTCAGCTAGCTCGAAGAAAATAGAACAAAACTTCCAAAAGAAGTAACTAAAACACTAACCTGGAACTCCTGATAATATATGTTCTTGGTCTCTGTGCTGACCTTCTTCCAACAATAACCCTCATAGCCGATCCTAGACTCAAATATGTCTCTTAGTACTTGCGAGCATTTGTTAGATGGATACAAGCTACAAAACAAAAAAATATATATTATTATACACAATTATACGAAAAATTGTTAAAAAATGTTTATTAGCTAATAGCAAAATTCAAAACATACTTATTCCGTAATATGGTCAACTGTAGTGGATTCTCCTCACTGTAGTGGGCTGAACCTGGAATAACTCGTGGTCTAGGTTGTGGCGAGCCTACAGGTGCGGGTGGGGGAGTCGGAGCCACAGTGGGAGGTGGAGCCGAAGTCGAAGAGGGAGGGGGAGCCGAAGTCGAAGAGGGAGACGGTTTTTCGGTCACTAATTAACGATGACGTAGTTTCCGTCACCAATATCCGTCGCTAAATTAGGGGGAACTATTTACCGCCTGAAATAGTGACGGATTACCGACCAAAATAATTCCGTCGGTAAAATCTGTCGCTATTCCGTCGCGATTCCGTCAGTAATTTTTTTTTTTAATTTTATTTTCTATCTGTCCGTTTCCGTCGCTAATCTGTCGCGAATTATCGTCGGAAATTTTTCCGTCGGTAAATTTGTCGCTATATAGCGTTTTTTTTGTAGTGTCAGTGTCAATCACATCTAACTAAGATATGAAATTATAAATTTTACTAACCGATTTTTTTTAGTTGTCATTTTAACTTTTTTATCATTTCTTTTACAATATTAACCCTATAGTTATGAAAAGTGTTAACAATATATGGAAATTATTAAAAAAATCAAGGGATTTAAGAAAATTGAGGGTTGATTTGTCAACTCCTTAAGTCCCTTAATTTTCATACAAAAATCTAGAATGACAACTAAAAAAAAATGAAGGTAGTAATTTTTTACTTTAACACATAAACAGTTGATTTGGAATAATTTTCTTTTTTTAACATAAATGGAGGGCGTATATTTTTAGTCATACAAAACATATAATTTTAATGTGTCCACCTGCTAATTTGTCAAGATCTCATGGAATGCAGCTACTTGTCTTATTTATAATTTGGAGATTCTGCCTTATTTATAATTTAGAAATGAGATATTTACACGTTAATGTGCCCACCGCGGGTTGGGGAGCATTTTCGAAAATTAGTTTGTGTAAAATAAAGTTGTGGTACTATTAAAACTAATTATTATTCGTAGATATTTGAGACATATTTATAATAACCAAATAAGGAAACAAGATAATGTACAACTTGATGGATTATGTTTGGGAAATTGTTTTGAAGTTCAGAAAACTTGCTTGTAGACAACAATTTTGCTGTGATATTTTTCCATATTCATTACAACAAAATTATGACTGAGAGAGAGAGAGAGAGTCAATTTTTTACCCGGAGTTGCACATCTTTTCGAGTCCATAATTTCCCAAATCCTGCCCAACGACAAAAAGCTCCAAACATATTCCAACTTAAGTAAATTTAAAATCCACTTTAATTTTAGAAAAGAATAAATAGAAATGCGGATTAAGAATGTCAAAGGTGAATTTAATCTATATTTGCATCTCTTTGTGTACAGAGCAGACGAATCTATATAAAACCCCTTCAAATGGCAGGGTAGGTGATTCTATACATGAATTGTATTATTAACTTTGATTAATTAACAAAAAACTGAATCAAACTGCTGCCAAACCTCTTACACTTATCTTCAAGTTGCAAACCCTCCCCTACGCAACTTCAAGAAGCCTCTCCAAATGAAAATCCACTTTCCCGTGTGATTATCAACTCTAACTTCACCAAGCCCCAACTCAAATACTAGTGAGTGGCAGTGGCTCGTCTTCATTTTCGGGTTGCAAACACTCCCACGGATTGGCATAAAAATAATCCTCTTCTTTTGGTCTATCTGGAATCACCAACCTCTTGCTTGGGTTTCCCATGCGTTCAGCATGAACATCTTTAACAGCAGTTGAGAACTCGTCCCAACTCATTGACCTTGAATTGTACTTGTCGATTAAATCAACTAGAAACCTTCTGTCTAGTAAAATGGTTTTCTTGAACCCCATATATCTGAAAGAAAGCAGAACCCCAAATAATATTCAGATTAAGAAGCACATGAAAAATATTCAACTTCACAGGCTAAATGGAAAAGGCACATTAGGCTTCATTTGTAGGCATTGGACATAATCTTGAACAAACGGGATATTTATAAAAAACTTCCCCTGAAAAAACAAAACCTTTGCGATGTGCACCAACAGAAGGGGCATTAAGGGGGTATTTTGCAAGAAAACAAGCTTTAATGGTGTTTTTTTTTTTGGTGTATGTAATTAGGCTGGATAAGTGGTTCTGTAATTATTGATAAAATGACTCAGCTTTTGCAAGCCATAAATAGGTAGAAGGAGGGAACATATATAGAGAGAAACCTGATCCAGCAATTTGTTTCCTTTTATTTTCACTTCATACCAGTGTACAAACCAAAATCACAAGCATGGGAACAGAGATGTCATTGTTGGTGGTTGGGGTGGGGACTATTAACTACTTTCCATACCTTCGATGACCTTCAACAACTTTAGCCATGTTTCCATCATATGTGGGAACAAAGATATCACTCTCAAGTGAAACAAGATAATCCAGAGCTGCCATTTGAGATGAGTGATTTTGGAAAAACCTAAGGTCCGACGAATCCAGCAGTGTTTCCTTCCTCACCTGCCAAACATAACCACAACGATCAAAAGCCATATTTAAAAATAAAATGTTATGGCTGCTGGTTTATCTACTGACCAAATTTGGATAAGACGCTGTAAGACTAGATAGCCTTCGCTCTCCTCCATATATTTCTCCAGCAGCTATATAAATCTGGATATTCCGATCAATGTCTAGTGCCCGTAACGTGAGCGCAGTTTCCTCTGGCGTCAAAGGGCATTGACCTTCTTTCCTTTTCATATCAGAATCTATGATCTTCTCTTTCCACCAGGGGTAGGCATATCTTAAAAACGACGTACAAGTTAGGAGAGAGAATAAACAGTAGTTACCTTTAAATACACATTAGTCAGCCAAAAGAGTTTACCTCATTCGTGTTAGTTCATCTACCTCCTCTGAATTGCAGCCCTGTGTACAGCCAGAAAAGGCTAGCATGTCCATTTCGTATCTAAGATGAAGTACTAAGAATGGACCATTTTGCCTCAGAATTTTTATAACTTTTCGGCCCAGTTCTTCTATCTGAGGAGTAAACTTCAAAGCACTAAAGTTTACTCGGCAGCGGAGCCGTTGAAGGTCCATGGGCTGATCATTATTAGCAAGGCGGGCATCGGTTCGGTTCAAATGTACAACTTTATATTTCTGAATCAGAGGCAGAATCTGCAAGCAACAAGACGAAACATTATCAAACTTGTAATTTTAATCTCTAGTTTTTTCAAAAAAAAAAAACAAACGCTCACTGCAGCAGCAGCAGCATAAATTTGCTAACCTGACTGTGATAGTAAGAGATATCAGACCAACTAACAGGGGGCATGGTATAGAATATCCCTAGCTCTACCCTTCTCTTGACCCTTGGAGGCAACTCCTTCAGTATCCGAACTTCATCTCTTAAGGACGTAATAAAGTGATCAACATCAAATATGTCTTGGAACTCACTGCAGACACTCAAAACATTCTTATTTTAGGCTGAAGAATTATGGGTTCTATTTTTATTTGTAATATATATGTGCATGGTGAACAGACCTGGGATCATTCCAAAACGAAGTCTTGTCAAGTTCAGGAACTACCAAGGTAACATTTAGGTATCTTGCAATCGCCACCATGTCACATATCTGTAGGCAAAATAATATAAGGTTCGACAATCATTAGATTAGGAAGAAAAAATAAAGAGCCAGGATATCTCCAAATAGTGTAAAGTGTCAATTAATCATGGAAAGTAACCCACCGCAGCGCGCATTTGATTAAGCCCTCCGTTGCACGAAACCATCAAGTAGCCATTGTTCTTGTAAACCCCTATTTGAAAAATAGGTAAGACCAGATATTGGTTATGCCAAACAATTCAACCGTTGGAAACTCTAACGATCATGAAAGCAACAACTAAGGATATTAAAGCTACTTTGAGGAAAACAAGCAAAGAAGAAGAAAGCACCAGAAAATCTCAATGAAAAACAATCACAAATGAAAAAATAAAACTTAACGTCAATTTGGGAAACTAATTATAATTGTACTTGTTTTAGGAATAAACCTATCTATGAAAATTACACATTCCAAAAATGAGCGAAATACTTTAATGAGGTAGATATCAAAGTGCCCCAAATATAGCTCAAAACTCCAAAATTTAGCTAATATAGGAAGACGATCATAAAACACATCCACAGAAAAAGAAAAAAAAAATTGTAAATGCACTAGATTGTGAAATTTCCTTTTAAATCTAAACAAGATAGAAATCATAATTGAATAATAGAATCGGTACTCACTCTTGGGGGGAAGAACCCTAGCAATGTGTTCAGGAGACGCCTGAACATCCAAGGCAATGGCGGCGGCTGCGGTCGATTCTTGTGAAAAGCAAGAGGGCCAACCCTTTAGAACCCGAAGCCCCCGAGTTTCGCTGAATGCAGTCAACTGAACTAAGCAAGTCCACAGCAAAACAGACGTAGTAGCTCTTATTATCCATAGCTTCATTCTCGATCGCGATACCATCCCACTATTCCTCAGCTTCTCCAATCTGTCTCCCCCAAACGACCCCGTTTTGAGCCCCATTATTCCCCACCTTCTCCTTCTACTACTCTCCTCACAATCTTTTATCCTACACATGCCAATATACCCATAAACTCTCTCACTAGCTGAAGCACCTCTACTTTGCTCCCACTGCGGCAATACCTTGATCCAGAAGATCAATCTCCGGCAATGGGGGTCTCTGAGAAACCAAAATTGCGAAATGGAAGTGAATCGCAAATCGAAAACGTCAAATGCGACAAAATTGCTTGAAGATTCAAGCTAAAAAAATTCCTCCCAAACCAAACTTGAAGAGATTGCTCAAACTACAGGCACATTAATGAAGAGCAACCGAAAAGAAGGCTCGATCTTTGCAGATCGCAGGTCAAGAAAATGAAGGTAACCAATGTCTGTGGCAGGAGCTGCGGAAAGTGCGGCCAGATTAATCAGGCTAGGGATCTGGCGGTTATCGGTAAAACTACAGTTCCGACCGGCAGCTGAAAGGGAGAGAGAGATAAGAAGGAAAAGCGCGTCGGTGTGAGAGAGATGTAAGAAGTGTGTGAGAGTGTGTGTGGTGCAGAATACGCACAAATCAAAGAAAAGAGAAATGTTGTCCCTTGATTGAATCAATGTGATTGATGAGCACTCCCCACTTTACCTAGCTATTTACTCCGAGTTATTATCTTCTGTGCTCACCTCCACTATTCCCCAAACCAGACTTTGTTTCTTTGTTGTTTTTTCTTTAGAAAAAATACGAAATCACTGTTCATCGCATAATTAAAAATATAAGTGCTTTTTTTTTTTAATTTACAGAATTAAGTGCGAGTTCATAAATTGTGACAATACACTATTTGATGTTGCCCCTCCCAGGGGCGACTTCTGTTTAAATTTTTTTTTTTTTTTGTGGAAAACGCCTCTCGCAGAGGTGATATACGATATACCGTATATATACCATCACCAATACTAAAAGTCGCCCCTCGCAGGGGCGACAATCATTATTTTTTTTTTATTTTTTTTTTCTTCCATTAATTTGTTATTGCTTATTTGTGTGTGTATATA
This sequence comes from Ajuga chamaepitys, assembly GCA_958295605.1. Classification (NCBI taxonomy): domain Eukaryota; kingdom Viridiplantae; phylum Streptophyta; class Magnoliopsida; order Lamiales; family Lamiaceae; genus Ajuga; species Ajuga chamaepitys. Next base: position 45,363,225 of record OY282504.1, on the reverse strand, counting down.
TATATATATATACTGGGATGTAGTGGCATGTACCACGTTCGATGGAGCACATCCATGGACGAGACATTCAAAAATGTATTTTAGTTTAAGGGTATAGTAGGGTAGGATGTGTATTGGAAATTATAAAAGGTGTATTGAAAATTGTAAAAGGTGTGTTGGAAATTGTAAAATGTGAGGTAGGTAATAGGGTGCGGATGTGGAGGGATGGGTCATTCAGTGTAAAATGAAATACGTTTAGGATGTCCCCATCCGGATGTGGCATGGGACATCCTCAACGTATTTCATTTTACACTGGATGGCCCATCCATCCACATCCGCACCCTATTACCTACCTCACATTTTACAATTTCCAACACACCTTTTACAATTTTCAATACACCTTTTATAATTTCCAATACACATCCTACCCTACTATACCCTTAAACTAAAATACCTTTTTTAATGTTCCGTCTGTGGATGTGCTCCATCGAACGTGGTACATGTCACTACATCCCAGTCTAATTATCCCTAAAATAGATATATATATATATATATATATATATATATATATATATAAATAAGCAATAATAAAATGGGAGAAAAAGAAAAAAAAAAAAAGTTAATGATTGTCGCCCCTGCGAGGGGCGACTTTTAGTATTGCTGATGCTATATATCGCAGGGGCGACTTTTAGTATTGTTGATGCTATATATACGGTATACCGTATATCGCCTCTGCGAAAGGCGTTTTCCACAATTAAAAAAAAAAAAAAAAAAAAAAAAAAAAAATTAAACAGAAGCAGGGGCGACATCAAATAGTGTATTGTCAGAATTTGTGAACTCGTCTGTGCCACTTAATTCTGTAAATAAAAAAAAAAAAGCGCTTATATTTTTAATTATGCGATGAACAGTGCCGTACTTAATTAAATTTGCCAAAGCCTAATAGTTTTTTTTTTTTTTTTTTTTTGCTAAATTACATGTTAAACAATGTGACTGATTTGCAATTATTTTTTTTGGAACTTGGTCATTTTTTTCTGTTATTTACGTCATTTTAAAATAAGATTCATATTTCAATATGTAACGTTTTTTTTATTTTTTGTCAATGTAATGAAGGTGTGTCCTCTTCAAAAATTATCAATATGTATTCACACGAATTATTTTATTCTTTTATTTGGCTTATTCAATATTATCTAAGTAATTATTACATTAATTTTTTTAATTATTCTAATGAAAATTTAGTTTTTACTTAAACTAGTAGCATGAAATATTTAATTGAAACATAACTTTTATTTTAAGAAAAAAAAATAGAATGACTCTTATTATGAAACACATTAGAAATTTTTGTTGTTATTTCTCTTTTTCCTTCTTCAGTTAATCCTAATTAATAGTACCTCCTTCTCATAATATTCTTTAGCCATAAAATGGAAATTGTTTATAAAATGTCTGTTACTTTTGGTTTTTCAGAGGAATTAAATATATTTTTCCAACATCTTCTTCCTTAGTATTTGTGGTAAATCTCATTTATTTAGGTATATTAATCTTTTTTTTTTTTTTAAGGAAATCACCCAAAAATAGCATGGTTCGTGGAACTGGACCGGATCGGCCGGTTCGACCGGTTCAACCGGGAACCGGGCCCGGAACCGGTTCGGTAGAGTTAAAAAATCGGATTATATTTTTTTTTCTTTTTTTTTTTTAAATAAAGTTGTTTTTTGCCTATTTTAAGTTACAAAAAAAGGGATTTTCACCTTTATCTTCATTTGCCCTTATTATTTCCATCTTATTTTAAATTTGGCACTAGGATGTTATTAAAACAATTAGAGTTAAAAGTATCTTTGGATTAATTGATATTGAAATATGTTGAATTTTTTTTTACAAGTTAAACTCTAGTATCAAATTAGATTGTATTACACATAAAAACTATTGAAATTCAAAAGTCAACAAGTTGCCTTTGACCGGTTGAACCGGTTGTTGAACCGGTCGAACCGGTCGAACCTTAAACCGGTGACTTGTCCGGTTCGATCACCGGTCCGGTCCCACAAACACTGAAAAATAGCATTACGTGGTCAAATCGACATCAGAGTTTACAAAGTGCAATAAGCAAGGGGGAATATCACCAACAAAAGATCTCCCAAAATTAGATTTAGAAGAAAAAGGGGCTAAATGATCGACCCAAATATTAGCAGATAGTCTTACTCACGAAAAAAAGTAAAATTAAAAGACAAGCAAATATGTGAAATATCATCTATAATCGATACAAAGTATGAGAGGTCAATCTTCCTTTTCTTTAGTGAATTTATATACACATTTTCTAGAATATCATTTAGCCATAAAAAGAAAATTGTTTACATTTGTTTGTTACTTTTGGTTTTTCGAAAGGAATTAAATGTATTTTTCCAACTTCTTGTTTCTTGGTATTTGTGGTAAATCTCATTTATTAAGGTGAAATAATTTTTTTCTTTTTCTGAGGGTCCGGATAAAATAATCTTGTATGTTAGTGAATTTATATATACATTTTCTCAAATTTCATGTTGCAGTTGAAATTTATCTATTTTTACCAATTAACCTTATTTAATACTTCCTTACATGATATGTTTTTTGAATAAAAAAAAAAAAAAAAAAAAAAGTTTGTCTGTAACTTATTGTTTTCCACAAGGAATTATTTTTTTTCCAACTCGTTCTTTTTTAGTGGTAAATTATTTACCGTCCGAGTATCAACAAACTATAGATGATAAACTATTTACTTACAATTACGGATGAACTTGAAATTTCGTCGAAATTTTCATTTTATGGTGATCCTAAAATGAAATTGAGATGTAATAAGTTTTTGTCAGAATTTTGGAGAAATTTTGATTTCCTTTGTCTCAAAGTACAATTTGTTATAATTTCGTGAAAATTTTATCGAAATTTCGGTTAAATCTCCGGAAATTTTCGAAATTTTCAGTGACATTTCTGACATTTTTGATTTTTTTGGTTAAAATGGTTGACATGATGTACAATGGACCCTCTTTTAAGTTAAAAATAATATTAATAAACTGGTATCAATGTTACAAACTCAAAGATGGAGCATCAACTTCATTTGAGCCTCACAGGTCATCATTTTGGTACTAGCAAGTAATAATGTTGTATGAAAAAATTTCATAATGTATATATTGTCAGACAACGTTTATATTATTTAATATTTATATATTAGTTGTAAACAATTTTTTTTGTATCATTTTTTCCCTAAACATTTATATTTAAGTTAGTTATAGTAAATTTTTTAAAAGTGTACCGATATTTTCATCGATATCGATATTTCACCAAAATTTTGCATAAAATTAAAATATTAATATTTTCGTAAAAATCAAAATTTTCGTCCTTGGTTACGATAAATAAGATAACAACCTTATGAAAATGGAACTAGGTACGTCATGGGTTTTGTCGTTTTGGCTACATTACTTGCAGTTTAGAGTATTACCAAAGTTAAGTTTCCCCATTTTTTTTTTCCTTCTTTTTCCTTAACCAAAGTTTGTTTGGCTATAATACTCCATCTTCACACGCACCCAAAAAGAAAAAAGTAAATTAAATAAAAATCATTCTAGAGAAATATATTTTTATAAAGACAAGTTATTGTAACAAATTTTTATTGTTTCTTCAAAATATTGTCATTAGCTAAATCTAAACAATCCTCCTATATATCTCATGGTATTATCATTGCCTAAATTATGTATTCTTTGTATTGGTAATTCATGGTGATGAAAGATTTGTTGGAGTGAAAAGTGGAATTTAAGATTATAAAAGTAAATTTTCTAGAGGTGTCTTTGTCCATCCTATATTTTTTTAATTTTCACCCAAAAATCTAAAATGTTTTTCTTTTTTTGTGAACAGAGGAATTACATAAATAGCCTTAACAAAATTATTATTTAGTTCTGAAAGTTAGTAGTATCAAATATATAAATATAGGACCCCACATAAAATGTGTCACTATCTCTCTGTAATGCACCATGAGGTATTTATGAGGATCCAAATAAAAAAAAAATGACATTCTCATCATCATTAAGGATGTGTTTGGTCTTCAAATTAAGAGGAACAGATTTTGCAATGTTCCCACCACCGGATCGTCGGTTAAACTGGAAATCGGAACCGATCTAGAACACTCCAAATAACCATTTTGATGGTTGGACTGGGAAAATAGGTTTTGAACGGTAAAAATCGTCGAATTGGTGGAACCGGAAACTGGAAGGTTGCCTTTTCATTTTGTTTTTTTCAACTTTTTTTTCCAGTTATTTTCTATTTTTCCCCTATATTTTTTAAGTTTCAAAACATTCTAATTACTATCTCAAATCTCAATCTTGATGCTTTTTCTTTCTCCAATTTCTTCTACTGTCATTCCTCTTAGCTCTTCCCTAGATAAGAAAAAGGGTTCTTATTTCCTTTTTCTTGCCCTTGTCTTTTGGTAGCTGGCAACATTGATTAATTCACATGTCGTTTTTCCTATTTTGAAGATTAGCACTGCATTTTGAGGTTAAATTATGAACATTGTATGTGGACTATGGACATTTTAATTTTATTGAAGGCATGTTAGTTATCAGGTTATGTTAACTATGAAATAGTATTTTTTATGTGGAAATAAATTTTGAACCATATTAGATATTCTTTAAAGTGGTTATATTTTTTGTGTGGATCGTGATATTGTGATAATATATATAATCGCAAAAATAAAATAAAAAGGGGGATCTTTAGTTTTTCGTTTAAACTGTTGATCCGACCGATCCAACCACTTAAACCCCCCAACTGGTGACAAGTGTGGTTTCCCTCAGTCCAGTTATAACAACATTGAGATTTTTTGTTTTATATCGGAATCCTCAATCCACGTTTATTTTGGAGTATAAATCGGCTTTTCTAATCTAATAAAATTATGGGTCTTGCTAATTGTCTAGATTCTGGCTGGACAAAAAGAAAAAAAAATTGTTAAAAAACAAATATATGATCGTCTTCTAAATAAATTTACAAATATAATTGATAACTATCACATGACGAAATTTAAATGTTAACTATCATTTTGAAGCACTCTAAAAAAATTATTGTTTTTTGGTTCTTTCTTTTATCCGAAATCGAGCATTAATATTAAATTTTAATTACCGTCTTCACAAATAATTTATCATTTATCTTTTTATACATTTATTAACTTAAAAATTAATTTTCTTAAAAAGAAATTATGGCCGCCCAAATATAATCGTAAAATTATACCCTATTTTATCTACCAAATCTAGAGTGTCGTACTTTTTTTTTTTTTTTTTTTGAGTGTCGTACTTTTTCATTTCCCAATAATCTCACCACTGCCACTCTACCTCTTCTTTTACCAATAATTTTAGCTAATCAATTCACAATCATCTAATCATTACTACTCCCTTCTTCTTAAAAAAAGTATGGTTCCAAATTTTACACATATCAATATAGACTCATTTAATATATGTGTAATTATTGTTACATCCTTATTTAATATAATTAATAAAAATCATTATGTTTAAATGGTAATTTCAATAAATAATTTAGTAGGGTGTATTAGGAAAACAAACATTTAATATTCTCATAAAAAGTGAATTGGACTATCTTTTTAAACATTCCCAAAAAATGGGTATTTGTCTTTTCCAGCAAATAGTACAATCCCACAATATTAATATTTTTTCTCAATTTTAAAATTTAAAGTCAAGAATTCATCCCACCCAGTTAATGTTTAATTAAACGCCCCTAAGTAGAAGTGTCCATCTGGTTTCGTTTCCCAATTTTCGGTTCGGAATCGTCGTTCCGGAACCGCATACACTTGGAACCAAAAACGAACCGTAGGATAGACGGTTACGGTCCTGGTTTGGAACCGGAACCAAAATTGTCGGTTCGGTTCCAAAGCGCATGTTCCACGGCAATTCATCCTTCCCCTTTTTTTAAATTTATTTATGATTTTATAGAGAAAAAAAAAGATTTATAAATTATAAATTGAAATTGAGAAGTTGTAATAAAAAAGATACCCCTTGATTAGTAATAATCATCATAAAAGAAAATTCACAATATTTGATAATTGATAATACAAATTGTGTAACTTACAATTACAAATTGATAATACTAAATTCTAATCTAACTAAGGAAAAAATTACAAAAAGAATCAACAACTATTCGATCACAAATTTACAACTCCAAGTCACCAAATTTATAAGGTACAACTTCTAGTTATTCAAAAGGAAAAAGAAAAAGAAAATAAAGGGCTTGCGTGTTATTCTAAGTTAAACATAAAAATAAAAAAAATAACCGAACCGTTGAATTCAAAACGTCGGTTCCCGATTTGAGGATAGGAGGAACCGAACCGTATATATGCCGGTTCCAATTTCGATTGAAAATCGGAACTACAGTCGACGATTCTGAAATCGTTGATCGACGTTTTGACCGCATCAGCTCCACAATTCTTGAACCGGATGAACACCTCTACTGCTAACATACGGTATCAAAAGAAGGTAAATAAGTTTCATATAGGCGTAGTTTTCCAAAAAAAAAAAAAAAAAGTTTCATATAGGCGTAATTATGCAGTAAAAACAGGCTAACTTCGTGCAACTTTGGTAAGAAGTACCATAAAAACAATATTCAATGTCTTCAAAAATATAAAATAGTTAAGTACAAACAACCACTTGTCAACATCAAGGCCTCATCAACTATGGCGCAACAAATCGAATCACTATTATGAGAAGAGAGAGAGAGAGACACTTTTACTTTGAGATTAAGGGCATGTTTACTTTGGATTGGAGGCAATAAGGTGGATAAGATTAGAGTATATTAGAATGAAAGATTAGAAATAAGACTTGGGTATATATCTAATCTTATTTAATGTTTATTATGGATGATTATGTTCAATTATTTAAAGAGAGTTATCCTTATCCTATATTTACTTGCTTTGCTAAGGGGATACGATAACTCTAATTTCAATTACTTGCTCTAACTTTGTAACAATAATCATTAGAGGTTTTGGTGCGTGTGCATAGACATAACATATATATTATATGCATATAGTTGAAGGGGATGAAATTATTGAAAGTGATGAAACTAAAAGTGGAGAGTATATATACATACATACAGTCCAATGAATGAAATTAAAATTGAAAGTGGAGACGGTGGCTGTCGCCACATCACCGCCACAGAGAATGTTGAGGCATGTGTACAAATTACAAAGCAGCTTATACACTAATTTGGTCATTAACACACATGGGATAACAAATCCCACCTCTTGAGGTGGGATATGTAATGGGGTTGTTCTGCCTCGTATACCGTGTTATCCCGGGTATTCGAGATTAAGTTGCTTTTTCAATCCACTCAAGTAAATGTTGGATTATCCTGTATTAGTGGTCCTTATTCAGGTTAATCATACGAAGTAAATGGGGCCTAAAACATTCTCAAGTTATAATTTGAGCTAACATCAAATTTAGTTCAATAACTTCTTACTTGTTTAATTTTTGTCCCATAAAAAGTGATAAATTTTATTCAGTCTCGTATTTTTTGAATTTATCTGTACTCTGTCATTTTTCGCCGTCAATGGCTAATTTGGCTTGAAAATCACATGTATCGGTCACATGCCTATTTTTTCGGTCGATTTACATACGTGGCACCGAAGAATGATTGACACGTGTGATTTTGCGGCGAAATTAGTCGCCAAAAGTGAAAAAGGAACTAAATATGGATAAATTCTAAAAATACGGGACTAAATAGAATTTTAAAATTTTTTTAAACCAAAATTATACAAATAAAAAGTTATGCGAGCCAAATTGATTTTAGCCCATATAATTTAATAGAGCACTCCCTGAAAGGGTTTGTGCTACATTTGTCTTAACAAGGTATGTCGATTTTTTAAATTCCAATCTTATTAAATAATGGTTATATGTAGAGAATACAAGTATTCTATATATTTGGTATGATCAATTCTTTGATTACTTCCGTATTCGTTTCTCCGTATTTTTTTCATTTTATCTTCAAATTCCATATTCTAATACTAATTTAATAAAAAAATAGAATGGTGGATCCATTTCAATTTATACGTTATTTAAGGTTATTTCACAAGATGCAAAAACTCATTTAATATGTATACTTGTTTATGAAGTATGATGTTACCTTAACCTAACACCATTCTTGTTATGTGAGATTTGTCACAAAAATTAATAAACGCAAACAGTTGGGAGAAAATAATGATGTCATAGGAATCTCTAAAAACACAACACGTGTATGACTGGAGTAGCCATGGATGCTTAGAGAGATCTTTGTACATGCTCAATAACCAATTTATGAAGTAACACTCCAATTTCAAATCTCCAAATATAAAACAGATTTCAATTCATCTCGTTAAATAAAAAAAAAATGACAAATAAACAAATACTAACTTTTATCTATAAAAATAGAACCTAATGAGCACTATTCAATCGTTTTGTAAGCATGAGAAATTAGCATAGAACCACTAAAGATCGTTGGTTCTAGGCAGTAATGTATTCAAAATTTTGAGATTGAGAGCACACTGTATATATATGAAGAGGGGTGTGAATGATAAAAAAAACGGACAAAAATATTAATCAATATTTAAAGTAGTAGAATCCAAAATATAAAAATAAAAATTAGAAAATACACAACGTTAAAAGGAGAATGTTCTCAAAAGTGAGGATTGCAGATTGGATTGGATTGGATTGGGCATTTAGTTTTATTTGAAGTTTATTTTAGGAGATACAATTGTAAAATTAGGGGTACAACTTGAGAGAGAAAATGGAAGATTTTTTTTTTTCATTTTAAAGTAGGCGAAAAAATAGTGAAAAAGGAAACAAGAATAAAAAAACAATTTTTTAAAAAAAAAAATCATGAGTCAAGCACATCAAGTATTTTCATTTTTTTTTAATTATTCTTATAATATATGATAAAAATGAGAGTGGTGAAATCAATTTTGAACCAACTAACTAAACTACTCTCAATGAAATATTTAGAGTGATATGTTAAGCAAATATTGTTACATTTTGACAAATGAGGAGCAGCGATGACCGCAGAGAATGATGGAGATTGAAGTAATCGGTCTTAAATAACATTAAGTGTTAATTAATTATGGATTGGCAGAGAGAGATTAATTTGTTGGAACGATGAGAAGATGGATGAATGGTGAGATATTGGTATATTAGGTGAAGATGCATGAGGTCCTCCGCAGGTGATAACTGGCGGTGCCAACGGGAAAGGAGGAAATGCGGCCAATTAATGAGAGCCAGCTAAATCGCTTCAGATGGGTCCTACGGGAATTTAAGTTATTTAAACGTCAGGCGACACGTGGCTGCCTTCCGTATCGCCAAATTATACGAACAATATTTGTCTGTCTCCACTCCCTCCTGACTCGAATGCCTGTGCCGACAAATTTTCGCGATATCTCCTCCCACTCCCGATATCAAATATTTCCAACCCTTCATTTTGGTTCCGAACAGTTGTAGTATAATACTCCCTCCGTTCTAGTCTAATTGGTCAACTTTGATCGAACATTAACACTAAGGAAAATCAAATTTTTTGTGGAATCTTTGACTTTTTCAAAGGTAAAAATTAAAAGTGAAAATTTTGAGGGTGAAGATTGTGAGAGAATTTGTCATTTATGAACTACACCAATTGAATTGGGAGAAACAAAAAAGTAAGGTAGGTCAATTAGACCGAGACGGAGAGAGTATTATTTTTTGCGGAATTATGGATATTTCACTTTTATGAGAATATTGGTGATACACTGGTATCCACGTAGAAATATGGGTATATTTTTTAAAAAACACCCAAAATATTTTGAAATTAAAAATACTTGACACGATAGATTGTCATAACTAATTTAATTATACATAGTTATGTTTAAATTTTATACAAATCGACATGTTTACAATTAACGTATACATATGAAATAATATAAACATTATCAGGCAGTATCACGAACGTTGTGTAGGCCCCTAATACTCATTTATTCCTAAAATATAGGATATTTATCTGAAAAATGTCCAACATAACTAAAATTGACGTTAATTTGTCACACCATCAACTCGTCACCATTTCAAATAAAAAATCAAAAAATCAAAATTAACCACAAAAATCAAAATAACCGATATTACACTCAATAAATGTGCATTATGTCAACCAAAATCGATATTCTCGCCGAACTTTTGATAGAAATACATTGCACCCCAAATTTCTTTGGGAGGTAAAACAGAATCGAAATTTCGCAATGTGTATAACGGTATATTTTAAAAAAAAAAAATTAATATTGATGGACTGTCAAACTAATGACATTTTAGATTCATAAAAAGTGTCAAAATCTACTAATAGGTAGTCAAACAGCTAAAAGTCGCAGTTTGGCAGCTACCGGCCAATTTTCCAAACAAACGAGATTTACGTACATGTCTAATACACGTTATTTATGCATGTATTTATGTTGATTTAAGTAAATACTTTATGATATTTACATGCATATTAGGCCAAAAATTATTTATATTTGTTATATTGGGTCATTTGACGTGTTTTGACTTGTTTTGGAGTTAATTAGGTGATTTGATTCCATCGCAACAAAATTTGGAGAAGATACAAGTCAAATATGGTACAAAAGGGAAGAAAATGGAGTTAAAAGAGTAAAAGGGTCGACCACGGTCGCGTATATGGTCGCTGCCGCATCAAAAGTGGCTTAGAACATGAAAAACACGCTGGTCAATCGACAATATAGGTCGCGGTCGCGACGAAAAGCGTCCCGAAAGTGAAGTTTTCTGTCAACTTGACACACCTCTAGTATTTTGGTCATATCTTGAGATCTACAACTCCGATTGAGATGAAATAGGTAGCGTTAGAAAGCTGATTCAAAAGACTACAACTTTGCTAGAAAAGAGGAAAAATAAAAATAAAAAATAACCGGAAGACCCTAAAAGACAACTTTGAAGTTGGAAAAGTAATGTAGTGTTGACCAATTACTTGGCCCACAAGCCCAAAAATGAGTTTTTCTATTCCAGTTCGAATTTCTCTCTCTTTATCCTAGATATGTACTCCTATAAATACCCCAAGGCTCTAGACATCAAATAATACAATATCATAGAATTACATACTCGAAAACACTCGGAAGCAAGGATCAAAGATTGAAGCGTGACACGACGAAGATCGGTGATTGAAGATTTGGGTTTAGTTTGTTCTTTCTTTTGTATTTAATTTTCCATGACATTTATGAATGTTTATGTGATTTGAATACAGTTATGAGTAGCTAAAAAAGTAAGTGTTCTAGGGGTAGAAAGTAGGTTATGGAGAATGATGTATTGATATTTATCCTTTAATTCTAGACTCCAATTTGTGTGTTTATATATGTGTTTGTTTTCTTCTTATGATTTAATTTGAATTGATCACTTAAGTTAACTTTACAAGTTTAATAGTTTCGCTTCGGGAGGAGGAAATTGTTAATATACGTACGACTCATAGCATAATTATGTATGATTGTGTAGACATTGGTTAAGGGTCTTTTGGGAGTCTTTAGGTTTAGTCGACTTTGAGCGGTGACTAAGTCTAGTAGATCAACAACCTAATCACTTCGGGAGGGAGTAAACCTATGTTTACTTGAGTGCCGTCTAATAAAAACTAAAATTAGTTTAAAAGTCTAGAATTTTAGGTTAAATCATACATCAGGATCATAATTGAAATCTATACCATAGGATACGCTTTAATCCATCTAATGTTAGGAATTAAACCAACACACGATCACGAAAACGAAGAAAACAAAGAACGAGAAAAATAACACAATGATTTGGTTATCTAATTCATTACGATGTGTAAATACGTCTGGGGGAGAAACCAAGCTAGGGATTCACTCTTGTATGTCAATTTTCAGATTAAATGATACAATGAAGGAAATAACTATTTATAATAGCTCAATGGACCTAAAATCCAATCTCAGCTTGAGGCCACGCAAATCTGCCACCTTACTTGACGCGACCGCGTCCAAGCTAATGCGTACGCATCGCTGCTCTCCTGACACGACCGCGTCCAAATGTGATGCGATCGTGTCGCTTCTGCTTAACGCGACTCCTTTTAGCGTGACCACGTCCTCCCCGGCACGGTCGCATTGCTCTTCACAGCTTCTAGAGAACACTATTTTCATGCTTCCTCCCAAGTTCATCCAAGAAGTTACGCAACCACACCATCTCTTTGCTGCCTCCGTCACTGCTATATACTCAGCCTATGTGGTGGATAAAACAACAACCTTCTACAACTTCGATGTCCAGTAAATTGTTGTACCACCATAAGTAATGACATACCCGATAGTACTCTTTCTCCCATCAAGATCATTTGATGCCAAGTCTGCATCAACATAACCAACCAACTTGGAGTTTCTTCCATCAAAACACAATGTTTTATTCGTGGTACCTCTCAGGTATCGTAGTACCCACTTCACAGCCTTCTAATGTTGTTTCCCCCGATCGCTCATGAACCGGCTCACCACTCCCACTGCATGCGCAATATCTGGCCTTGTACACACGGGACATTCTTCATTTGGGCACGTTTCTCCTTAGTACTCGGCGACTGCTTCTTCGATAACTTAAAGTGATTTCCCAATGGAACACTCATAGACTTCAAATTCTCCATGTTGGTTCTTTCCAGGACCTTGATTCTCATACCCAAAATCTGCTTAGCTTCTCCAAGATCTTTCATGGAAAATCGCTCAGACAACTACTTCTTCAACTTATCCAACTCTTTTGGATTAACTCCTACGATCAACATGTCATCAACATACAATAGAATGATAAGAAAGTTTTTGTCAAACCTCTTGTAGTAACAACAATGGTCGGCGTGGCACTTATGATAGCCAATTTCCTCCATGAAACTGTCAAACTTCTTGTACCACTGCTTCGGAGCTTGCTTCATCCCATACAACCTCTTCCTCAACTTGCACACAAGTTCTTCTTTTCCTTTGGCTACGAATCCCTCTGGCTGTACCATATACAATTCCTCCACTATATTATCGTGAAGGAATGTCGTCTTTACATCCATCTGATGTAACAACAAGTTCTCTACAACAACCATACTCAACACCATGCGAATAGTCGTCAGTTTCACAATAGGAGTAAATACATCAGTATAGTCAATACAAAATCGTTGCTCAAACCCTTTCACAACCAGTCTAGCTTTGTAGCGCTCGCTACCACCTGTTTCATTCTTGATTCTGCTACGCAAAGCCTTCATACCATTGGGTTCATTCAGTTCCCAAGTGTCATTCACACGAAGTGATGTCATTTCATCTTCCATGGTAGCTCTCCACTTTCGTCTATCAACAACCTGTTCTACTTCTACAAACCTCTCAGGTTCACCACCTTCAGTAAGCAATAAATATTAGTTAGATGGCGAATACCTATCAGGTGCACGTCGCTCTCTAGCCGGTCTGTGCAGCGGAACAATCTCCTGAGGTGGTGGATTTCTTGGCTCATCTTCAAGAACCTCCTCTTCAGCCTGACCCTCCTTACTCCCACTCGAGTTTGAGATGTCTAACTCGACTACCTTGGGATTTGAGCTGTCAAAGCTCGATGCCTTCAATCTGTCATTGTACATCACCTGTTCATTGAACACCACATCTCTCTTGCGAATCACCTTTCGGTTCTGCTCATCCCAGAGCCTATAACCAAACTCATCGCCACCATAACCAATGAATGTACATTTAACAGATTTAGCATCCAATTTATTTCTGTCAACCGAACTAACATGAGCGTAAGCTACACAACCAAAGATACGCAGAAAAGACATGTTTACCTCCTTTCCAGTCCATACCTCCTCCGGTATCCAATTCTCCACTGGGATCGATGGGCCTCTGTTGATCAGATATGCAGCTGTATTTACAGCATCTGCCCAAAACGTCTTTGGCAACCCACTTTTCAGCCTCATGCATGTAGCTCGTTCTTTCAGCGTTCTGTTCATCCATTCTGCTACTCAATTCTGCTGGGGAATCCTCGCACTGTCTTCTCCATGCGAATCCCATTCTCAGTACAGTAGTCTTTGAACTCCTTGAGGTCATACTCACCTCCATTATCAGACCTCAAACACTTCACCTTTAGCCCTGTCTCGGTTTCAACCATGGATTTCCACTTCCTGAAAGTATCAAACGCATTAGATTTACTTTTCAGATTTATATACCTTTCTCGTGGAATCATCAATGAAGGTCATGTAGTATGAAGACCCTCAAAGGGACATCACAGGCGCTGGTCCCTATAGATCACTATGGACCAATTCCAACTTCTCAATCTTCAAGGCTCTGCCGACTCTTAAGAAATTCACTCGTCTCTGTTTCTCAAACACACAATCTTCACATAGGCCGACATCAACAGTCTTCAGGCTAGGCAGTCTACCTTTCGAGCACATCAGTTTCATCACCTTCTCACTCATGTGGCCCAACCGACAGTGCCACAAATTCACATAATTTGCTGCTCCTGCAAGATCAATACAATCTCTGAAATTCGTTGTCATGTACAACATACCTTCCTTCTTACCCCGAGCCACTACCATAGCTCATCTAGTAATCTTCCAACTGTTGCAGCCGAATGTTACCATGTTACCCTCCTTATCTAGCTGCCCAATTGAAAGTAGATTCCTCTTTAGTCCGGAAATGTGTTGGACTTCTTTTAACACCAAAGTGGACCAGTTCAAGGTCGCAACTCGTACGTTTCCTTTTCCCACGATTTTCAGGGCTTCATCATCTACAAAATATACATGTCCAAAATCTCCAGAAACATAATCATTCATAATGTCAACATTTCCACATAATGAAATGACGCTCCGGAATCCAACACCCAAGACTCCATGGGACTAGACACGCTCAACACTAATGTATCACCATCATCTTTCTCTGTGGTTGCGTTCACTGTCCCCTTGTCTTCTTGATCCCTCTTGTTTTTCTTTGGTGCTTTACACTGATTTATAAAGTGACCGAACTCGTCTCAATTCCAGCACTTGATCGAGCTCGTATCCTTCCTGGATTGGCTCTTTCCCCTGGATCTGGACATTCTCCGATTCTGCTGACTTCCCTTCGGTCTGCCTATGTTCTCGGTGTTCAGTGCTGACCCCAAAGTAGATCCTAATTTTGTTTCCTACGAATCTCCTCGCTAATTATCAGATCCCTTACCTTGTCAAACTTCATCTTTGCTTCCGCGGCGCTAACTGCTGTCACTGTACCGGCCCAACTGCCTGGCAGAGACGATAGCATGATCAGGACTCGTAGTTCATCGTCAAATTTAATCTCCACTGAGCTCAACCGTGAGGTAATCATGTTGAACTCATTCAGGTGCTATTGCACCGGTGTAACCTCCGACATCCTTTGGTTGAACAGTCTCCTAATCAGATATACCTTGTTCGTCGTCGATGGTTTCTTATACATCTCCTCCAAGATCGCAAGCATCTCCCTCGTGGACTTTGCTGCAGTCGTGTTTATCGCGCTCATCGCTTTCCTGTCCAATAACGCCCACTCCGCCACCTCCATCTACTAGGGCTTCTCTTTTAAAGGCAAGTGTAGATGTTTACCGTAGAGGTAATCTTCCATCTGCATCTTCCAGAATTCGAAGTCAGAACCATCAAATTTCTCGATCGACACATTTCCTTCCATCGTGATACTTTCTTTGAACCCGGAGCTCTTGATACCAGTTGTTAGGAATTAAACCCACACTCAATCACGAAAATGAAGAAAACAAAGAGCGAGAAAAATAACATAATGATTTGGTTACCCAGTTCGTTACGATGTGTAACTACGTCTGCGGGTGATACCAAGCCAAGGGATTCACTCTTGTATGTCAATTTTCGGATTACATGATACAATGAAGGAAACAACTATTTATAATAGCTCAATGGACTTAAAATTTGACCTCAGCTTGAGGCCCACACAAATCTGCCGCCTTACTTGACGCGACTGTGTTGCTGCTCTACTGACGCGACCGTGTCGCTTCTGCTTAATGTGGCTCCTTCTGACGCGATAGCGTCCTCTTCGGCGTGGTTGCGTTGCTCTCCACAACTTCGCCAGCCTTAACGAAAATACTTTTAACGCGACTGCGTCCTACCCCAGCGCAACCGCGTCACTTTTGACATTTCGGGCTCCATTCTCAACATCTAAGTCGTTCTTAATCACCGAATCTTTGTTTGCCAATATTGTTCGTGGCTTATTTATTACTTTTATGCAATTTAGTATTAAGTTTTACAAACAACCTTCACCATTCCAGAGTCTAGTTAGGGGAGTTTTAGATATTCAGAGTATCGAACTACGATTAGAGTCAGTCCCTAAGGATCGACTTGACTACCACTACCTACACCTACATCATATACTTGCGGTACATTATGGTTAGGAAAACCTATGTCAATGTCTTGCACAAGGTTTTTATATGGATAAAAAATGTCCTTCTCCACTTAAATCAATCTTAGAAATAATATAAATATACAAGAAAATTAATTAATATCCACAAGTCTTCCAACATGAGAGGAAATATGTTTCTTAAACATGAGCACACTCGAGAGATGATGATTTTTTTTTCCACTTTGGCCGTGATAGGCTCCTAATATTCACATTGGTACGATATTATTTGCTTTGGACCGAGCCGTATGGTTTTGTTTGGCATTATGATGATCTCCACCATAGTTGTTCAGTCTGGGGTAATGACTCTAATACCATTTGGACCCTAACAGGTCCCCTGAACTCCACCTTGGTATTATATTGTCCGCTTTGGGTCTAGCTCACACGATTTTATTTTCAAGTTTATGCCGATACTGTCTCATACCAACAAAGATACTTCCGTCATAATCATCCCCATGATCCTCTCATATATATTCGATGGTGAACATTGTTTGACAATCCCAACAATCATCCGCTTTAAACAATAGACTACTGAACCTCCCTTCATACGACAGTCATCGACTCCCTCTTTTTAGAAGATACTTGCTCGAAAGAGTCAATTGCATACCTTCATTATGATCACCACATGCCTTATGTGAAATATATGGTGTATCATTGCTCGTGAGCTGCTCCATCCAGTCGACTAGTCATCCTTACCTTTTCTAGGCATACACCTTATATGGAGTCCACGATTTACCACCGCTGGAGAGTCAGTCCCACCCAAGTGCACCTCACTTGGTCCGTCGAGTAGGACTTGTTATATTGCTGCTGGAGAGTGGGCCAACCCTACCTAGGTGTACCTCACTTGGTCCAGCCCACCACATCTAGGTAAATGCCTTGCGTGGAGTCCATTTATTTACTGCCGGTAGAGAGTCAACCCCAGCTAGGTGCACCTCACTGGTTCGTAGAGTCGGACTTATCGTATCGCCGTTGGAGAGCCAGCCCTACCTAGGTGTGCCTCACCTGGTCCATTAACTCGAACATGTCGTCTCCTTGAGGCTCCACGACCTCTTTGCTTGGCACTCTGAGGGCCTACACCAGATCTGTTCAGTCTGGGACCATAGTTCGAATACCAGTTGTTGGTCCCTGACGATCCCCCGTAACTCCACATTGATATGATATTATCCGTTTTGGACCTAGTCCACACGATTTTATTTTTTCTTTCCCGAAAGACCTTACCAGTGGAGATATTTCTATCATAATAAACCCCATGATTCTCCCATTTATATACGATGTGGGACATTGTTTGACAATCCTAACAGAAAAGGGATTCTTTTGTACAATATTTTTTTGGAATAAGTCTTTTCTATCACGTGGGAATGCTTGAGATGTTAATTACACACATGCACACACACACACACACACACACACACACACACACACATATATATATGTATATATATGTGTAGGAGAAAGACATATTTATCCATATAAAAATCTATGCATGACATGTAATGTTCGTTTGGCAAAAGATTGGTTAGCAGTTGTCAAACTGTAATTTTATAGTAATTTGACCACATAAAAATGTGCATGACACATAATGCTCGTTTGACAAAAGATTGGGTAGCAGCTGCCAAACTATAATTTTTTATGACATCTTAATAGTTTGTAAAAAAGGTGTCTTGAAAATTGGCCAACAGCTGCCAAGCAGTAATTTTTCAGTAGTTTGGCTTCAAGATATTCATGAATTCTTCAATCTATTTAACATTTCTAATCCTTAATCTCTATTTATGTTCTCCACTTTATTTGCTATTTATGTAATCCTTATATGATTATTTTTGGAACACGTGTTCGTGCACACACTTTAGGACACTTTAAGTGTCATTTAGTAATGTTTTTGTGCAAATTCACGTGTATTTCGTGCATTTAATTCTCATTGGGCAAAATAATGCGTTTGGTTCATTTTTATGTTAAAACAGGTGCAAACGGATCGAAAAATAGTAGCAAAAAGATCGCAGAGTTGGTGGATCGATCGAGGTAACTAAGGACAGGGCTAAAGGAAGATCTCGGCCGAGACATGATACAAATCTCGGCAGAGATGACTCCCCAGGGAAATCCTGAACGTTTGAAGAGCTGAAGATCTCGGCCGAGACAGGCATTGCATCTCGGACAAGATGACTCTCCAGGGAATTCCCATAATTTGAAGAGATCAAGATCTCGGCCGAGATGAAACCCAATCTCGGCCAAGAAGAGCCAAACCCTAACAAGCCCTGATTTTTTCCTTTTCACGTCTCGGTGAGACACATTTACATCTCGGCCGAGATCAGCCCTCGATTCACCCAGCAGAAAATTCTCTTTTCACGTTTCGACCAAGACACACTTACATCTCGACGGAGATCCCTTACCCTGTTTTAAAATTGTGAATGCGATTTTACCTAAAACTGAAATGACAACTCTTCCCCTATATATATAAGTTCCATTTCGAATTTAACCTATCTTTGGACATCCAATAACATATTTTCCAGCCTCCATCATCCTCAAGAACAACATTGGGAAGAAGATCGAAGGCCTTTAATTCCTCAACCCAAGTTCTTGGTTTATTCTATAAATTTATCATGTCTTTTTGTATTTCTTTCTATTTGCTGATTGTATTAGGTGTAACGGGTGGCTAGCACACTTATTTCAGTCCTTGATAATTAGTTGAACCTTGGATTGAGAATGTTTATGTAATTTCTACGGTTGTTAACCGATTGGATTATGTTTTTGGAATGTTCTATGTTATTTGGGATTGTTGATTCACACTTATGAATTGAATTGTGGTTTGATCACCCATTTGAATATTTATTAGTGTGTTGCTAGAAATGGGCTTATAATCTGTAATTTTTATGAATCTGATTCCCGTGTAGCAATCAATAGATTTATTTTATTGGGAATAACATAGAGTTCATCCACTAAAATCGAACTTACGAGTTTTATGTCGAATCTACTCTGTTGTCTTGATTCTTAATGCATTTGACTATTGATTCTGAAAGAGCTTGTTTTAGGAATTGATAAGTTGAGTAGGATTAATTGAAGAGCTTGTTTTGATTAATTATACTTAAGTGACAACAAGATTAATAGAGCTTGTTATTAATCTTGGAGTAGGAGTTCTAAGGCTAGCCAATTGGGTGATAACACTAATTACATAGATTATTCGAAACAAGGGAATACTTGATCAAGGGTTGAATACTTTAATCATACTTTAAAAACCTAAAAATCAATCTACTTATTTTTTCATTGAATCTTAAGTTTATTTGATCATAGTTTAATAGTTGTTTTTGGTGATCATTAGTAGGTATAGTTGGATAGTCAAAAACTCCCCCCCTTTTATTGTTTTCGTTATTTGTTCCTATCTTTATTTAAAGTTTGCAATCGCTTGATCTATCGAAATAAGACTAGACTACCGTTCCTTGTGGGATCAACCCTTTTGCCGCTCTACTAGTTAGAGTTGTAGGTTAAGGTTAAGTGATGAACAGATTCAGGAAAGGACCATGAAGGAGCTCGCTAACACAAGGGTTGCACATGAACCCTTCTGTATCACATTTCCGGAGATAGGGAATGATACCACCTTTGAGCTCAAGTCGGGGCTCATACATCTCTTGCCATCATTTCATGGGCTATCCGGGGAAGACCCGCACAAGCATTTGAAGGAGTTTCATGTGGTCTGCTCAAGCATGAAACCGAAAAGAGTGACTGAGGAACAGATTAAACTGAGAGCATTCCCGTTCTCACTCAAAGACCTTGCTAGAGATTGGTTGTACTATTTTCCATCCGGTTCCATTACCACTTGGGAGCAAATGGAAACACAGTTTCTCGAGAAGTACTTTCCTGCTTCACGGGCTACCAACATCAGGAAGGAGGTTAGTGGAGTTAGGCAAATACAGGGGGAAACCTAATACGAGTACTGGGAAAGGTTCAAGAAACTTGTAGCAAGCTGCCCACCATATCAAATCAGCCCGCAACTGTTGGTCCAGTATTGGTATGACGGGCTTTGTCTAACTGATCGAAATATGATTGATTCGGCCAGTAGAGGGGCTTTGGTCAACAAGACCCCTACTGAGGCCCGAGCATTGATCTCCAAAATGGCAGCCAACACTCAGCAATTCGGTTGTCTAGAGCTCATGAGACGTGTCAAGGATGTCATCGATTCGAGTGTTGAAGAGAGGTTGGATCAGGTTACCGACCTAGTGAAGAAAGTAGTTTCGGGTAGCACTCCTACTTCAAGACCTTGCAGAATCTGTCAAATAACAGAACACTCCACTGATACTTGTCGTATTCTTGGAGAAGAGATGGAGGCTCATGCTAATGCAGTGCACTACTTCAATCATAACCCTGCCGGCAGAAAGTATGATCCCTATTCACAGATGTACAATCCGGGATGGAGAGACCATCCCAACTTCAAGTATGGGCATTAGAATCCAAATATGCAACAGCAGGATGAACAAAGTGGGCACAATCGACCCCCCTACACTAAGGAGATGTTCCAGCAGAGACATCCCACCGAGCCAGTACCCTCCGATCCATCACTATCCGACACAGTGAAAAGTTTGGCAACTAGTACTCTTCAGCTTCATAGAGAATCAAGTTCGAGGTTCCAAAATCTTGAAAACCAAGTCAGTCATAATGCCTCTGCCGTTTCTCGATTAGAAAATTCACAAGGAGGAAAGTTGCCTGCTCAACTGGAAATTAATCCCAACAATATGGCCAACGTGAGCGCAATTGGTATTGTTAGCAGGGTAACGCCTGGAGATCTTGAGAACCCCGGGCAGTCCCCACATGCGCAAGAAGACAGTTTACTTGAATGTTCAAAGGAACAAAAGAGCTCAACACCTCAAGGCCTCGAAGTTCAAGCCCGTACACCCAAATGGAAGCTTGCAAAAGAATTAAGAAAACAAAAGGAAGCAATGGTGGTATGTTTCACCCATTGTTTATTGCCATTACCCACCAAGAAGTACATTTCATCCAAGGAAACCGAAAATATCAGCATTAGTACTTTGAGGAGTGGGAAAATACTCAAAAAGGACGAAGAATAAATTGCTGAGGACATAATCTCGGTCGAGAAACACCAAGATCTCGGCCGAGATTGCTTACTTCAATCACAAGGGACAAATCTCTGCCAACCCATCTCGGCCGAGATCCTCAAGGATCACAATTCAATGTTGCAATTCCACCATTTCCATTTTCCAGCCAGATCAAGAAGGTTCCTGATAGAAATAGAGAATAGGAAATGCTGGAAGTTTTCCAAAAGGTGGAGATCAATATTCCGTTGATCGAGGCTGTGAAGCAGATTCCCCATTATGAAAAGTTCTTGAAGGATTTGTGCACCAACAAGAGAGGGCTTAAGGGGAACGAGAAAGTGCTCATGAGTGAAAACGTGTCAGCAATTTTTCAGAAGAAGCTCCCACAAAAATGCAAAGACCCCGGTATGTTTGTTATTCCTTGCAAAATAAACAACCAAAAGATTGAACATGTTATGCTAGATTTAGGAGCTTCGATCAATGTTATGCCTCGCTCTATTCTTCGATCCTTAAATTTGGGGCCACTTAAGGAAACACAAGTAGTCATTCAACTAACCGATCAAAGCGCTTCATACCCCGATGGGGTGATTGAAGACATGCTAGTTGAAGTTGATAACTTAGTGTTTCCGGCTGATTTCTACTTCTTGGAGGTGCAAAGGGATTCATCAAACTCTATGCTTATCTTATTGGGGAGGCTGTTTCTAAACACCTCCCCAACTAAAATAGATATCCATGGAGGCACACTCACAACGGAGTTTGATGGAAATACCGTGCAATTTAACATTTTTTATTCTGAGCAGTGTCCCAAGAATTCCCATACTGTTTTTCCTCATTATATTGCTAACCCTCCTGTCGAGAGAGAATTTGAGATAGGGCGCAGGAATAAGTCGAACATTTCCACATTCTTGAA
The DNA here is from genome assembly GCA_958295605.1 of Ajuga chamaepitys. Taxonomy (NCBI): domain Eukaryota; kingdom Viridiplantae; phylum Streptophyta; class Magnoliopsida; order Lamiales; family Lamiaceae; genus Ajuga; species Ajuga chamaepitys. The sequence goes on along the minus strand of OY282504.1, from coordinate 45,340,943 downwards.
ACATCATGAAGACGAAGGTGAGAAGTTGCATGAATTAAAGTGCTTGAACTGGTCTAGACCAACATGGAAACCATCTTGGAACCAATGCTAAGGGGAAGAATATTCGTCGAGCCAACGACGTTAAACAAAGGCGTTTGTCGGGAGGCAACCTGACGGTATCTTTAAATTTTTTCACTTTCAAATTTATAGTTTAGTAGCTTAATAAATGCCTTTTGGCATATTTGATGTTTTTGTTGAGAAATGTGCAGGTATAGGTCAAAATAATCAAGAGATAGCATGAAATGGGGGTGAAGAGGATCAAAATGAAGAAAATGTGCAGGGGAAGGATCTCGGCCGAGACACACAATGGATCTCGGCCGAGATGCAATTAAGGTAAAATAATGGGCAATTCTCTGGGAGCATATCTCGGCTGAGACACACAACGCATCTCGGCCGAGATCAATTTGTCCAGAATAGGGGCAAATTCCCTAGGAGGTTATCTTGGCCGAGACACATACACATCTCGGCCGAGATCAATTTGTCCAGAATAGGGGCAAATTCCCTGGGAGGTTATCTCGGCCTAGACACACAAGCATCTCGGCCGAGACCAATTCGGTAGGAAATAGGCGAATTCCACTGGAGACCCATCTCGGCCGAGATCTGCTGGTAAATCCAAAGCTGAAGACACCATCTCAACCGAGATGAAGCGCGAAAAATGCATCTCCAGGTATAAAAACCCCTGCACGAATAGATTAGGGCACTCTCCCCCCCTCCCCCCAAACTCGCGATTTAGCGCACAATCACACACTCCACTCTCAAATTTCACCATTTTCACTCAATCAAATTCACTCAAACTCACACTCACCCTCACCCACATCATATAACACACTCTCTTCCAAAAAAATTTGGATTTGGAGAGGTTTTGAGTTCGGGTTGAAAAAAGGCGCGAAAAGAAATTTTCAAATCTTCCTCGTCTAAACTCGTCTGGTAAGTATTGCTATCACCTCCTATTACTTTTGTTCCATCTATAATTTTATGCTAGATAGGAAGTCATTTTCGTATTTTTAGTCCGTTTTATTGAATTTGGTTAAAAAATTGCAATATTGTGTAAATTAATATCCGAATTGATTTGTTTGCCGACTAGGAATACAAATTTGATGATGATAAGCGATATTTGTGGACTAGGAGATGGATTGGGTGAGACATTTGTGAATTTGGCTTGTGAATACTCTTCAAACATGTATATGGATTGTATAGCCAGTTTTGCTTGATTAATATGATCGTTATTTCAATTTTTGAGCTAGAATGGTTTATGTGTTATTGTTTGAGATCACTTGATATATGTTAGATCACATTAAATCGATTTGGCTTTTGTTTTTTTTTTTGGTTGATTTGATTGTCGATTTGGGCTATTTAGGCTAGCTAATTGATTCATGATTGAAGAACAATGAGTGTGAAATTGATTCTTCCATGGATAAATGATGGTAGACATATAAGTTTGAAATTTCATATTTCAACTTGAGTTTGATGTGTGTGTGTTTCTGACTGGTTACAGGCAAACAATGGCACCGCCGAAAAACATGAAGAAAAACACCAGTCAAGAGGGCACTTCAAGTAGGCGATTAACACAGAAAATCAGAAAAAGTCAAGCCAAGGGCAAGGAAAAGGCCACTGAGCCCACATCGGAGATTCCCGCACCAGAAATTCCATTGTCCATTGATCCAACCGCTGATAGTAGACACTATGAAATAGAGCTGGAGAACCAGAATCATTAGAAGCGGTTTCCAAAGCTGATCAGACCACCACCCGATATGGTGACCCGAAGATCCTGGAAGCTATGGGAATAAAAGAAAATGTGGATGAACTCTTGAAGAGAACATATTTAGCAAAGCTCCTTGCCCCTCGGCCCACCTATCTACGTTTCGTTTTGGAGTTCTTCATCACTCTAGAAATTAGAGCTGACTCAGCCAAATGCAAGAGAACGACATACACTATAAACTTCCGGCTGATGAATGAGCATAGAGTTCTTCACAGACATGATCTGATCAACATTTATGGGTTCAAGCCAACTTCCGATGACCATACAAAGGATAAGGGATTCGATGTCCAGTCTTTCTTGGGGCAAATCATTTCCGCCCCCGGGATAATAGAAGCTCAGGCATACGATTCAGGAGGGTCTGCAGAAGCTTCTGAGCATGACTCTGTATGGAAGGAAGGAGATGAGTCAAGTTCGGTTCCCAAAAGTACAAACTTTGTGGGCAGTCATCAGTGCCAAAGATAGAAGGTATGAAGAGATTTTGATTGAGAGCTTCGAGAAGGTTGTGAAAGAATTGAAGGCAGAAAAGAGGAAAGAGGCAAAGCTTCCGGACCCTATCTACTGTGGCGCCCTTATCACACCTATCCTCGACCATTTCAATGTCCCTTTACCAGACTCTGAGCCCATCACAAATGACTACTATCTGGATTGGGACGAAATGGAGAATATGAGGATAGCTCAGCTGGGATACCGAGAGGGGGTGTCTGGAGATACAATGCCATATGTTATGCAGAATGTGGGGGTCCTATCTCCAGCTGCCCAATCCCCTTCTGACTCATGTTCAGAACTTGGAAAGCACGATCAATTTGGCATGGAGCTCAGAGGAGCACCTTAGAGAGTCAAAGGAATCAGACTGTCCAAAGCTCACAGCATATCAGAAGACCAAGGCTAAGACCAAAGCACCCCAGGCACGAAGACAGATCTCAAGGGGTGTAGGAAGCAGTCAGTCAGAGAGACCGTCCAAGAAGAGGCCAGCTAGAGCAGTCCAGTCTCAGGCAGAGATTCGGGAAGAGCACAGTGACCGGCTGAGCAATTTAGAGTCGGGGGTGCAAGACATCAAGACTGATATTAGTGCAATTAGGGGATGTCCATAAAATGGGGGAGGAAATAGAGGAAATCAAAGAGAGTCAGAACAAGTTATTAGCCTTGTTCAAAAGCATCCAAGGATGTTTTACTGGCTCGAGCCCTTGAGACGCCAGGCTTTCCAAGTCTTTATGAGCAGAGCACCGAGAATGCTTTGCCCCTTTCTTCACAAACTTAGTTGAAAACTAAGTTTGGGGAGAGAACAGGGGGTGAGACATTCTTGGCCGCTCGAATTCTCGAACTCCCTCATGCCTCTTTTCTGATTTCTTATGCTTATTGGTTGTTTTGGATTGTATCGTTGGCCTGTGAGCCTTTTGATATTCTGCTCTTACATTTGATTAGATTATTCTGATGGCTTATGTGCCGAATTCTGTTGATTACTGTGATTTGGTGGATTCCATTGTTTTGATTTTGTTGATGACGTTACTTGGCCCGTGAGCCAATTGCTATCTTTTGTTTATTTTGGTTATGTTGATATTGTTTATATTACATTTTTATACCTTGCACATTTTTAGGAATAGGATTTTTGTTAAGTTAGTTAGTTATTGGCTTGGCTTAAAATGTTTAATACTACCTCCGTCCCGGCTTATTTTGCACACTTTCCCTTTTCGGTCGTCCCACCTTATTTTGCACACTCCAAAAAAGGAAACTTCTTCCACAATCTCCACCCTCAAAATTTCAACATTCAATCTCCACCTTTAAAAAAGTCAAAGAAAAAGTAAAAGCTGCTTTTTCTTAACATCCGTGCCCGGTCACCTGTGCAAAATAAGCCGGGACGGAGGGAGTAATTGGTAAAATTCGACGAGCACCAACTCGTACTCCTCTTTTCCACAAACTTGGTTTCAAACCAAGTTCGGGAAGGGGGTGGTAGGCGTACAAGTTGGCCGCTCGAGAAAAAGTGATTGAACCGTGTAGGAACGAGACCTGTGACATTGGTTAATGATGAAAAGTTTTGAACAAAAATTTTGAAAATGACACATGATAGAGCATGGTAGTCTTTTGAAACAAAATTGAGCTCACATTCAAGATTTGTGATCAAAATTTTTCCAAAGTGAGTTTTTGAGCCTAAATAGATACTCCCATTTTTGGAGTACTTCAAAATCTTGTTTCGGTGTGAAATTCATTGAATGCATGCATTTTCCTCTAGAGCTTGCCCTAATTCTCTACTTTTGAATAAGTCGATACATGTTGTGGCATTGAAAGTGATATTAGGCAATTCTTGATCTAAACCTTTTTCAAAGAGCTTGAAAATATTCCCTTTTTACCAAATATGAATTTGTCTCTAGTTAAGCCCCTTGAGCTTAAAGCTTTTTTCTTTGATGGCCAACTTTACAAGCCAATTCCCTTTCATTTAGCCTTTGAACCCAAATGGACTATAAGAGTATGAGGGAGGCGGTTGGAAGGTAGTTGGATTGGAAGATTGGGATTAAATTGGGTAGACTAGTGGATATTGTCGAAAGGTGAAGGGAAACACACAAAATAGGTAAGAATTAAGAACATGAGCCTCTCCACTATTATTATTATTATGTAATAAAAAAAAATAACGAAAACCGAGAAAAAGTCGAAAAATCAGAAAATATAAGAAAGAGTTGATTGTATATACTTTTTAGTGTTAGAATTGGAGAGGTCGGTGAAAATCACAACATCGTGTATCATTCTCAAGGTTTGAAAAAGTCCTAAGAAACACATCTCATGTGAGAATTGATAAACATGGGAGATGTAGGTTGAAAAAAGGTGAAGAAGTCGAGTCTTAGGGCCGATTTGAATTGGAAGTGAGTGAGTGAGGTAGAGTGATTGTTGTTTGAGGGGTAGATGAGAGTAGCTAACTCATTTAGTCCATTTTATAATCACTTATACCCAAAATCTTCCCACCTTAACTCAAGCCAACATTACAACCCATCAAAGACCTATTTGATTCTTTGCCACACATGTTAAGTACATTTTCGAGTTTAGATGATTGGCAAACTTATGGCAGGCGATTCATGCATATCAATATGAGCGTATATATTATTCACTTGATACACTCGAGAGTTGAAAGATACACTCACCGGTGAGGATCTCAAGTCGAGAATGTTGAGTCTTGAGAGTAGTATATTTAGTCTATCGCATATGCTCATTACTTTCATGTCTACCTTGCTTTTTAGAAAATAATCTGAAACCTATTGCCACTTAACTCTGTCCTAAATGCGTGTTATTTCTTCTTTTTCTTTATTTGTTCGGGATGAAAAAAAGTTCAAGTTTGGGAGGATTTGGTACACGTGTTCGTGCACACACTTCAGAACGGTTTAAATGTCATTTAGTAATATTTTTGTGCAAATTCACGTGTATTTCATGCATTTAATTCTCATTGGGCAAAATAATGCGTTTGGTTTCATTTTTGTGTTAAAACAGGTGCAAACGGATCGAAAAAGAGCAGCAAAAAGATCACAGAGTTGGTGGATCGATCGAGGCAACTAAGGACAGGGCCAAAGGAAGATCTCGACCGAGATAGGATGCAAATCTCGGCCGAGATGACTCCCCAGTAAAATCTTGAAGTTTTGAAGAGCTGAAGATCTCAGACGAGATAGGCATTGCATCTCGGCTGAGATGACTCTCCAGGGAATTTCCATAATTTGAAGAGATCAAGATCTCGGCGAGATGAAACCTAATCTCGGCCGAGAAGAGTCAAACCCTAACAAGCCCTGATTTTTCCATATTCACGTCTCGGTCGAGACACATTTGCATCTCGGCCGAGATCAGCCCTCGATTCACCCAGCAGAAAATTCTCTTTTCATGTCTCGGCCGAGACACACTTGCATCTCGACTGAGATCCCTTACTCTGTTTTAAAATTGTGAATGCGATTTTGCCTAAAACTGAAGTGACAACTCTTCCCCTATATATATAAGTTCCATTTCGAATTTAACCTATGTTTGAACATCCAATAACACATTTTCAAGTCTCAATCATCCTCAGGAACAACATTGGGAAGAAGATTGAAGGCCTTTCATTCCTCAACCCAAGTTCTTGGTTTATTCTATAAATTTATCATGTCCTTTTGTATTTCTTTCTATTTGCTAATTGTATTAGGTGTAATAGGTGGCTAGCACCCTTATTCCAGCCCTTGATCATTAGTTGAACCTTGGATTGAGAATGTTTATGTAATTTCTACGGTTGTTAACCGATTGGATTATGTTTTTGGAATATTCTATGTTATTTGGGATTGTTGATTCACACTTATGAATTGAATTGTGGTTTGATCACCCATTTGGACATTTATTAGTGTGTTGCTAGAATTGGGATTATAATCCGTAATTGTTATGAATCCCATTCCCGTATACAAACAATAGATTTATTTTATTGGGGATAACATAGAGTTCGACCACTAAAACAGAACTTACGAGTTTTATGTCGAATCTACTCCGTTGTCTTGATTCTTAATGCATTTGACTATTGATTCTTAAAGAGCTTGTTTTAGGAATTGATAAGTTGAGTAGGATTAATTGAAGAGCTTGTTTTGATTAATTATACTTAAGAGACAACAAGATTAATAGAGCTTGTTATTAATCTTGAAGTAGGAGTTCTAAGTTACCAATTGGGTAATAACATTAATTACATAGATTATTCGAATAAGGGAATACTTGATCAAGGGTTGAATACTTTAATCATACTTTAAAAACCCAAAAATCAATTTACTCATCTGGTCATTGAATCTTAAGTTTATTTGAACATAGATTAATAGTTATTTTTTATGATCATTAGTAGTAATTCAAAGTTGAGAGACTGGCACAAGCCAATATACCTTCTTGCCATAGAAGGTCCGTTATGCGTATGTGCCCGAGTTTGATGGAACCAAAAGAGAAACTAAGAAATGTGGCATGGTATTGGAGGAGGACGCCATTGACAATAGATAGGTGAAAGCCTATTTCTTTTTGTTATATATATATATATATTGTACAGTGTTAGAGTAGTGCTGACATTTATAGTAATAATATGAACGTCTATATCCGACATATTTTATCAATTATAATTTATTAGAAGCTTTTTTAGCATTTCATTTTATGACTGAAATTTCGATCCATGAATATGAGACATAAATTTTCTAACAATAATAATAAGGGAAAATTACAATCTCACCGCCAAACTATTATCGCTTTTACACTTCTATAATATACACGATTGAGATCTACTAAACCACTACCAATCTATATAAAAACTACACTTCTGAAGCTACCTGGTCAATTTTTGACCAAATATACACGTGGTTGCACATGCCATTTATGGGGTACTTTTTGTTGGGTTCGTTATAGCAAACTCGGGTTAATACGACATAATTTTATTTTTTTTAAAACACAATATATATATATATATATATATATATATATATATATATATAAATAACCCGGTTGCTCAAAATGATTTAACGAAATGAATATTTAAAGGAATGCAAATTTATTACGGAGGTTGCTCAAAATAGAAAGCTTGGAAGAGGGTCAAACTCAGCTCCCTCACTTAAAAATTGGCTAATAGAAGAAGTTGTTTTAACTACTTTATTTTTCGAAAAGGCACATTGCATTTTATGGATTCCAATCCATTTAATGCACATGTATACATTTAATGTTATATTTATATAAACACATTTATATTAAATACAAATTATTTTGATTATTTAAATAAACCAGTTTATCTTATCTCCTTTTTATTAGTGGACCTTTACAATAAGGCTTCTTAATTTTAATATTGGGATTTACTAGTTATTCCAAATAACTTGGTGATTTTCGATCACTAATAATTCTAATCAAGTCAATTGATTAAATCTTTAACACTATTAATGTCAATTAAATAATCTACTTATCTAGTTGAATTTATATTTTATTTAACAATTGTATTAAAATATAAATCTAATTAACTAATCAGTATTAATTAATTATATCCAACTATTGGATTATACTAATTGATAAATTTTGCCATTCAAACTTAGGTGTGACACTTTAGGTTCACTACTAACACTAGTAGGCTTACAACTTTCGCAATTTTGCAAATAACAATTATTTGATTATTTAGAATTAACTCTTTAATGCTTAAACCTATAAATCACGAGAACACCTAGCAAGTAGCGTGATCACCCAGTGTTAGGTGAAATAGCGAGTAAACCTATATAATTGCGATTATCATACATATGAAGTCCTTCCAACAACTAATATCTCCCGATTGATTTTGGAGTATGGATCATAAGTAAAAATCTCATTAAGTCAATAATTGTGTTATTCTATTCAAGTTCCAATAATTCTTGATAAATTCATATTCATCCTGCCTTGACCAAGGTCTTCAAATCAAGAACAACGAAAATAAAGGAGATTCTCTTGTCAAGGACAAGTGTCGGATTCCATGTTGGACATTGACAAGTCTCTACGTACATTTATTTAAAATTCAATATCCCATTGTGATTGTCAAGCACTCAGAAGATACATCTAAATATTATATAATGTACATAAGATTGTTGTCATGCCTCAGGTCTAAGGACTAATCATGTACTAGCGCAAGGATATCTTCAAATAAGAATATCACACGGATTAAAAGTCCAATAAACTTGTTATAAATAGACACATGCATACATGATCGAATTTGTGTCACCACACTAATACTAACGGAATATAATATTCTCGTCTTACGAGTATTCATCGTATGCACACAAGTCTTACTAGGTACTCAATGTCCTATCTTGAATAGCTTCGATTTGGGACTAATTTAAAACCAAAGTTTCAAGGCATATTCCATGATCACCATCACATGAGTGACCATGCATGCCCCTTAGCTTTTTTTTTTTTTTTCTAATTTTTTTTTTAATATGTAAGGACTTTACCTGATATTTTGCATATATTAACAATATAAAAGATAAAGAATAATGTCTTTATTAATATAATTCTCGATAAAATTGTTTACATACAAAATATGAAAGAGTACAATAATCCAATCTAATTGGTGCATCGAACACATTACTTTAACAATTTTGTATTTTCACTAATTTTCAACAATACACACAAGCACACACGCACACAAACACACACACACACACACATATATATATTTATATATATATAACTCGCATGTTGATTTTCCTGCCAAAATTACTTTCCATTTCGAGAAAGTATTTTTTTCACTACCAACATTTATTGAATCAATTAAAATTAGGATATGTAGTATACATATAAAAAGTTAAAGTAGTTAATAAAAAATATACAATTAACAATAAATTTTCTAAACCACTAATAAGAAAGGTAACTATAAAGATTTTCTAGTTAATGTTAACACCGCAATGCATGAAATTCTAAAGTTTCTAAAGTTTCTAAATCTCTATTGCTATGATAATGGTAACAATAAGTTTTTTTGTGATAAATAAGATTATTAAAGAATATTTGGTTAAAATATTATTTGTATCTTAATAATTATTATTTTTGTCACATTATTTTGTCGTAAAACTATATTGGTAAAGTTGGCCCAAATTTGTTGTATTCACATTAATGCAGGTAAAAGTAGATTTAATTAGTCAAAATAATTTGCAATTGAATATGTTTTTTTAATTTTATGGAAGAGAAAAACACCCCTTAACGTAAAAGTAGATCAATCTTTGGACACATATTTGCTTATGGTGACTCCGGATTATTATTCTTTGAAAAAAAGTATTTCAAGAATGCAGACACATCTTACATTAAAAATTTGATTTTTTTTACAAGTTATTCTTTTAAACATTTTAACCATCACGATCAGTTGAACTAAAACTTCGGATAATGGATTAGGTTACTTAAACGTTTTTTTCTTTTTTTAAAAAAGGGATCATTATAATGTTAGTTTTTAAATAAAAAAAGGGTTAAATACCTAAATCAACCTATACTTTGCACTCATCAATACCTAAACTTTATTTTTTGACTGATTGCAACCTAAAGTCCACGAATTGTACAAGTTGCAACCTCCATCAAATTCTTCCGGCCAAATATCAAACACGTGACAATCACATGCCAAATTGAGGGGAGTTTTTGCTATTTTCATGATTTGTTGAGGTAAATTTCCAATTCGGCGGAGGTTGCAACTTGGCAACAGCAAAGTGATTGCCATGTGTTTGACATGTGAATCTACCTTAATAAATTATAGAAATAGCAAAACCTCTCCAAATTTGGCATGTGATTGTCACGTGTTTGATATTTGGCCGGAAAAATTCGACGAAGGTTGCAACGCATACAATTCTAAACTTTAGGTTGCAGTCGGTTAAAAAACAAAGTTTAGAACCTGAAGTGTAAAAACTTGTAAAGTACATATTGATTTAAGTATTTAACCCTTAAAAAAATCTACATATACTTTCCAGCTTCCGCATTTACAAATTGATATTAATATTTATAGTTAGCTTACAAAAATATTTAAACACTATTAATTACACACCCTTTAATATAAAAGCATAACCGTCTCCAGACATGTGTTTGCTTTTGGTGAATTTGAGGTATTATTCTTTAGAAAAATACCTTAAATTCTTTTTTTTACAAAAAAGTCTTTCAAGAATGCAGACACATATTAGATTAGTCCATTTTTTCACATTTTTTTTAAAACAGGGGAAAAGTAAAATTGTAATTATCACGGTAAGTTGAACTATCATTTAAATAATGGGTTAGGTTATTCAAAAATTATTTTTTGTAAAAACGATTCTCATTATAATATAACTTTTAATTCAAAAATAAAAAATCTATCTTATACTAAATTTACAAATTGAATTTATATTAATGGTAAAATTACAAATTATTTAAAACTGGTCAATACATATTTTAATGACCTGCTTATTATCACAAAAACATATTGACACTATTGTTAATGTTGTATATTGAGAAGTCTTTCGTGATTTATAAAATTTCGATCATTACTATGTAGTATGCACACTAGAATTCCTCATGGTGCGATGCACGATTTGCAATATATTTATATGTAAGTCAAAGCTAAATAATCGAACAAAATAATTAAATGACTTAATTTTTGTTACATAAAAGAATATTGATTATATAATAACTTTTCATTTCATTAATAAAAATTACTACTTTATTTTATTTGCATCTCATATCCAATGTAAATAGTTCAACTCACAATAAATTCAAATCTAAGCACAGTAATCTACCAGCAAACAATTATTTATTTCAAATGTAATATAGGGTGTGTTTACTTAAGGCTTGACTCAGTTGATTTAGGGGCCCAAATCCCGATAAAGCACACTCATTAACTCCCTCAGTCAGGTTTGGCCCAGCACTCCCCAGCCTTAAGTAAATACACCCATATTGTATCAAAATATTCAATATTAGCATCATATTAAATACTAAGAAAAGATGATTGTTTTTTATCTATTGCAAATTAAAAAAATAGATTAAAAAATTATTAGTGCCTTTAGGATGTTGGAAAAATGAAAACGCATGATAGCGAGAGAGCAATAAAAAATGAAGCATTTCTCTAAATTATTTCAATATCTAACATGGGCACATGCGCTCCTCCGCTGTTTCTTTTTTTGTTCTTTATAAAAAATCAAATATTATCTGTAAACCTAGAAAATGAAAATTATTTATTTTTGACTATTTATGAATAGTTGTAATATTGTAGGAAAGATAAATATATAGATCTGTTCATATAATAAAAACAAGGTTTTAAAAATATAAAAATTAACTATTCCTTCTGTCCCAAATGAACTTGCACACTTTCCGAATTCGGCCGTTCCGAGCAAACTTGCAGACTTCCTAATAAGGAAAGTTATAACACAATCTTCACCCTCAAAATCTCCACCGTCAATCCACATTTGAAAAGTCAATAAAATCCCCAAAAAGCAATTTTTCTTAATATCTGTGCCGACCCCCCTATGCAAGTTTATTTGGGATGGAGAGAGTAATATTTAAAGTGATAAGTTAATAAGTATTTATAAGAAAACATATTATTAATATTTTCTTTTGTATCTCAGACCAATCAAATAATTCAACTCATATTACGTAAATAAATATAACCTAAATAATCGACAAAGAAGTGCATTTTTTTTTAAATAACTTGTTTTTAAAATATGTGATGTAGATGTCAAATTAAAGTTCATGAAAAATATTAATTTGCTATATTTTACATTAAAACAGAAAAAAGTAGAGGAAATTATTTGCCTTTTAATTTATTTTAGTTTTGTATAAAATTAATCAATCAAAGTTGTCACCTGTAATTTTTTAATTTAGCAAAGTCAATAAAGTTCAAAATTGGAATTAATTTTTGGAAGATCTTACCCGTTGTGTATGTGTGTGTGTATATATATACATATTAATTTTTGATGTAACGAAGTAAGATTATTACATAGTAAGATTATCACAATAGTTCAACATTATGTTGCACATGTCATTATCAATTTGTCACACATCTAACTATATAATAAAACGAAATCCTCTATAAAAGGAAAATAGACATATTTTTCGTCCATTTTACATTCTAACAATAACTAGTAATGTACCCATGCTATGCACGATTATGAAATTATTTATAAATATAAAAATAAATATACATAGTTAATGTAATTACTTAACGCTTTATATATATAAGGAAAAACAACTTTTTATAAGATAAATATGAAAAATATGTAATGAGAAAGCATATCAAATGGGAGAAATAACAAATAATCAAGAATCACTTCCAACATTTTGCTTTGCAATTATTTAACAAAAAATATCAATAATTACTAATTTTGAAATACTTCCTTGTAAACAATATTGGTGGTTTGGTTGCAATTGTAATCTTTGTCATCACAAATAAGTATCTTCAAATAATTTCGGTTTGTGACTCTCAAAACTGCAATATAAATTAGCCATGATTAAATACATGTTTTTCCATAAAACATACTAGCGTGAGAAAGATATTGACCTTGACTTTTATTGATTGTCATGGCATAAGAAAAATAAACGATATTATTTATGTTGGAACATGAAAGACATTCTCTCACATGAGATGGAGTTAAAGACATTCTTGGGATCATCACCAACTAGCCAGCATTACATCCTATCAAACTCTTCCTTCATGAACATGAAATCCCAACTTTGTAAGGACTAATCTGGTGAAGTTGCATAATCCAATAGAAGGATTTGTATTTCTCAAAGCATTATAGAATTACCAACCTTCAAAGTCAACTTATGATTAAGAGTGACGGAACATTTAGCAAAAGATCCTCTGCAATCTCAACAGTATGTACTTCCACGACTTGAACCAACTAATGTACCACCACGTACACTTGCAAACTTATCTAACAACTTCCTTAGTTTATCAATTTCACGTCCGACATACTTCATTTTATGTTATGTTTATTAGCCTTAAAACTATGCAACTTTTGAGTATTTCAGAAAATTATTATACCAAGTATTCTTCTTACGACTAGATCCAATCTCCTGATCACTACGAAAAGGCATGAATTGCATCATATCTACTGCCTTCCTAAATACATGACATCCTCTAGTCGACCTTGTTAATCTTCCTGGGAGTCTTATTAGAGATTGAGCAAAAAATTTCAATATATTTTGAAAAACGCATAATAAGAATGATAGATAACATGGTGCTATATTAAATATTTGGGAGAAACCTTTTTAAATTTATCATATAGCCAACCATCTAAAACAGTAAAGAATATTTCAACCCATAATCAAAATGACAATAATTATTACCTAATCAAATAAAAAGGTAAAAACATAAAATATATATCCTAAAAGAGACCTATAACAAATCAAATGAAAACAAAGGAGGCTCTCTATTTATAATGACAACATTAACATGAAATTTAGTTGATGGAGTTAAATTTGAAATTTTATAAGGTGACGGTCATTTTACTTAAAATAAATATTTTTGTAATAAGAGATGAAAAATAATAGATATATTAATTACTTGATGGGGTTAATGTTTGTTCTCAAAAGACTTAATTGTAATAAAGATCACCACATTTTCAAATTTGCAATTTTTGCATTATTTTTTAAATGTAGCAAAATAAATCACTTTATTCATTTATAATTGCAATTCAAGTCACTGGCAAAATCTTCTGTGATCAGAGTCCACGTGTCTGGGGAAGTTTACACATCAGTTGTCACGTCAATTAGCAAAAAGTAAGATTTTTTTAATAAAGTTGCAAAACAAATCACAACTTTCTGAAAAATGTGCAATTTAATCCCAAGTGCTAACAATCTCAACCAGACAAAAATAGAAAAATAACCCTCCGTATAGTTACAATTTAAATTTGGATTTTTAGAATTTAACAAAAAAAAAAAAAAAAAAAAGGGGAAAGAAACGTTAAAATGTTACTATTATTTTTAAGCGTTAGTTTTATTTGAGTCATATACTATAACTTGTCAAAATATAGCTCCGTCCACATATATAGCTTTGAGGAAAACTTAAAACATTTAAATAGTGCTATCACGCCTATATACCACAGAGTTATTAGTTTTAAATATTTCTTAAAATTATTATTTGTGACATCATTCTTATATATGGAAATTATAAAATTTAACATAAATATATAAATTAAATAAAATAATATGGTTCAAGTGACATAAAAATGTTCTGATTTGCTTTGCAAATTTTAATAACTTCAGGATTAATTAAATTGCAGTTTTTGCAAAGGTATTACTTTTTTAATAGTACTAATGTTTTAAGTTCTCGATAAATAATGTGGTGAGTGATATAACAAAAGATATGATATTTTGTTCGGACATATGAACTCCAGTCATATAAAATATAAGCCGATGGCTAAAATTGCATTAATGAGTAAAAAATTTAATTTACTTTGCTATCAAAAGATGAGGCTTAAATTGCACAATTTAAGAAAAATGTGTATTTTCTTACTATTAGGCCTTCACAAAAAGAAGCCTACTTTAAGAAACAGAAAAAGGATAAGATTTTACTAAAAATGTGTGGCTCATCTTTTATATTACTACTTCCATCTTTTTTTAGATGTCATTAGCTTCGAATAAGAATCCAGGGACATAGGGAATGAACAAATAAACCATCAACAATATTTTTGTTAAATCCATTGATTTCCTCCTCATTTTCTTATTGTTCTCGACACTTTCCATGATACAAGGTTACTATAACAAACAAAAACAGAAAAGAAAGTCGAGAAAAGCTAAAATGACAACAACTTATAAACAAAATAAATAAGCTAATGTGACAACTAAAAAATCGAGGTAGTAATAAATATTAAAGTTTTATTATTTCCATAGGACAAAACATATTTTTTACATATAAAATTTTAAGAACAACTTCCATGGGTAGTTCTATATATAGAAAAGTAGTAAAAAAAAAAATCTTCTTTGAAAAGTAGTTAAAATTATACACCAGTTTTTCTCTATTCAATAATTCTTATAATCTGATAGTTTATCAAACCGTCGTGATAATAGAAATTCGATTGGTTTGGTTTGTTCACTTACGGATATATATTCTCTGGAAAACAATTAAAAATGATTATGCGGCAGTATGTTGGGCCATTTAAAAATAATTAAACAAATATTTTTAGGTCCATTATAAAATTTAAAACAGATATGGACTATTTGTCATGTTATGAAGGCACTATTAACACAGCGATTATTCTAAATACATCTTCAAGAAAATAATTTTATTTTCGTGACGATTCTTCTAAATACGATTCCTCAGTTTGGTTGATACCGAATAAATACTTTTAAAATATTAATATGAAGTGTTTAATCATTCCAATTAAATAACTTCAATATTTTTAGTGTATTTAAAGGAAATATGATGTTAATATCCCATCTGAAAAATTATTATAAGTTTATTTAAAAATTGAACTTAACTTTTAAGATTTAATCATGTCAGGATTGGACGAAAACCGTCTAACGCACATATTGTGTGTATCGATTAGTGGTGCCGAATCGATGGACTCTTCCATTAATTTTCCCCAAAACTTCTTCTCCCTTTTACTTTATCTAATCTATCTCCCCACTCCTCTCTCTCTCCTAGTCTCTTCTTTCACCCCAAGGCTTTTCCCTTCTCTCTGAATCTCTGTCTCTCTCATTTTTTTTAACCATCAAATCTTCCCCTTTTGTTCTTTCTCTGTCTCTGCTTTGCTCTTCCCTCAAGCCTTTTACACCATTTTCTTCTGGATATCGTGCAATTGCAGAAGTGCTGAGGTTTTACAAATTAAAGAAAAAATAAATAAATAGAAAGGTAAAGGTTTGTTTTCCAACTGCACAAGATGCAGTACTGCACTGAATCATAATCTGTTGGTATCAGGTACAGATGGTGACCCAAACCAGGAGGCTGTGTAGAAGGTCGCGTGGATTCACCCTCCCGGTCAGCATAGAGCGGTCCTTGGCTGGGCACCGATACGACTGTGGTACTGCGCCGGCTTGGCCGCGCTCACGTTGGTTGATGGATGTAATGAATATTTTGCAGATAAGCCGCCCATTTTCACCATGTTTATCTTATTTTGCAGATATATTTGTGAAGGATGAGTAGTGATATGTATATAACACGCGATTGAGTATTTATAAATGCAGAAAACTCATTGGTCCCAATATTGTAATATATGCTGATTTTAGATAGGTATTGAAATCAGAGGATAATTTTTTGCAAAATTATGAGCAAGATGTTAGGAATTGTCCCTTAAATCTAATTTGGTTTGAATCGACATTCGCATCGAGGTAGGGATGCAAACGAACCGAATCGAAGCGAATATTAAAGATTCGATTCGAATTCGTGAAATTTGGCTTCGATTCGAATTCGATTCGAATTTTTTTTGAATATATTCGATTCGTGATTCGTAAATTCAAAATTTTCAACAAAAAGAAATATTGTTATTTAGAAAATATTCGATTCGAAATCAAATTTGTCTAGATTCAAAAATTAGAAACCATATGTTTTACTAAGGGAATTTGTATATATTTACTATTAAATATATTTTTATTTATTATAATTATATTATATATTTGATATTATATATATATATATATATGTCGAATCGAATCATCGAATTTGACGAATCGAATACATATATATTCGAATTCAATTCGAAATATAAACGAATATAAAATATGATTTGAATTCAAATTCGAATTCGAATTTTACCGAATCGAATCATCCTAAACGAATTCGAATCACGAATCGAATCAGTATAATTTGATTTGACTTGCATCCCTATATCGAGGTGGAGGCTTGAATTTGAATGTTGTTGGATTGGGTCGTGTCGGAGGATGCGGACGCGACCAAGTGTGACAGGAAATTATGGTTTGGTGTTAGAGAGTGGGCTTCCTGCGCGGCCGCGCCACATTGCTACACTTGAAGCGGTCGCTGCCGCGAAGGCTAGTCGCGGCCGCGACTAGTGATACGAAACAATTGAAGCTGGATACGAGATACATCAGAATAAGGCGAAGCGGTCGCATCAGGTATGGACGTGGTCGAGTCAGTTGAAGGAGTCGCTGGAGCGAAGACCTGTCGTGGCCGCGACACGATAGGCTGCTTTGATGTTGGGCCTACACGACTTAGGTCCAATTTAATTCCTTTTATGTATAGGATTAGGTTTGGGGGCTTATAAATATATCCTATTAGAGTCCTTTTAGATTGAGAGTGATTAAATTATTTTTATTTTGGCTTGGATATTCGAGCGTTGAGAGATAGTTTGGGTCGAGTATCAATTGATTGATGCTCGATTTTTGTCTAAGTTTGATAGGATACTTAGTCCTATTTTGTTTGAACTCTCATTGATATTGAACTTGCGATCCTCCCGTTTGGTCGTGGACGTAGCTAACAAGTTGTTAGCGAACCATGTTAATTCTTGATATTTTTATCTTTTGTTTCTTTACGCTTATCATTCGTTTGTTACTTGTTAATTTCCCAACACAAGATTACGGTAATTACTGTAGTTTAGTTGATTGATTGGACACATATTATGCGCTGAATTGATTGGAGATAAATAACGGTGATTGGGGCGCTTAATTGATGGGTGTAAGTAAATCTGGATTGTTCCGAGGAATAAATGCAATATAACAAATTATGCGCTTAAGCATGGTGAAAAAAAGGTAGAATCGTATTTTTCAGGATAACAAATGTTTGTGGGCGGGAAAATTTTATTGTTTCCAGATTTGGACGGTTGTCTTTTTATATAAAAGAAGACAGGTTTATACTATAACTAATATAATAAGGGGTTTGTATATTTATGGTAAAGATTTATATATATATATATATATATACATAAAATCTTTTCAAAAGTCATTTCAAATTTAAATTTTGTTAGCAATTTGCTTTACAAACAATTGTAGGTCACAACTTTTGATTGGTTCATTTTACAACAAAAACAAAATTGATTAGAAAACAAATAATAAAAATAAAATAAATTAAAACCAAATAATTTTTTGTTCTTTTTCCGCTTTTAATGTAAAATGTAGCAAATTAATCATGAACCTTAATATTAGTGTTGTTATAACTGGACCGACGGTCAAACCGGTCTCACCACTGGTTGGCGGTTCAACTGATCGAATCGGTTAGATCGGTGGTCTAACTAGGAAAGTAGTAGTCACCATTTATTAATTTTTCTGATGTAACAGAAAATAAATACTTAAATAGAAAAGAGTTAATTTCATAATACAACCCGAACTATTAGTCATTTTTCAGTTTCTAGTCCAAACAAAAATTATTTTCGATTGCAACCTGTAATAACCCAATTTTCATAAAATAATTTAATCTAATTATATTGCAATAAAATCAAATCGTGAGAACTTTTTCTTTCTATATATATATAGATAGATTTACACAATAATGATATGGAACCCACCGGTGGATTTTCTTATAGAGCTCACCTGTTAGATATGTTCCGCCACCTCACACTCACACCCACACCACTAACTAAAACACGCTATATATATTTTTTATTCATTCCTTATATCTTACTCTAAAAATCAAGTTTTCACAACTAACAAAAACACGCTACATTTATTTTTCATTTTTTAGGGAATCCTTTATCGTATTCTACTAAAAAAAATAGTTTTTTCCACTATGCAAGATTTTTTTCTTCCCAATATTTTATTAATTTTGTTCTTCTCTCTAGAAAGTCGAAATTTCACTATGCATTATTTTCTTCCCAAAATAATTTTTCATTCAATTATTGGATTTCTACCAGCACACACTCACCCCACTAACAACAAAAAGCTACATATATTTCTTATTCATTTATGAGTTCTTACTCCAGTAAATCAGTTTTTTGCCACTAAAAAAAACATACTGCACATATGTTTTATTTTTTCACGAATTCCTTCCTCGTATCTTATTCTAGAAAATTAACTTTTTTCCATATGCCGGATTTTTTTTCCAAAATTATTTTACCTGTTTCTTTTTCTTCTCTCATCTTTACCAAAATCTTCATATTAAATTATACCAAAATCTTTATATTAAATTATTATAAATTTTGAATAGATCACGTTGATTCATAATAATAAATAAAGAGAAAATACATAATTCATAATCCAATATCATTAAATAGGATTGAGAAACAAAAAAAATTCAAAATCCAATATCATTTAATAGGATTGAGAAACAAAAAAATTCCTAAGGATTATTCTTATATACAATATTTTATTAATTTACCTACAAAATACCCTCTATTAGAAATAAATTTTAAGAAAGATATAGAAAATACGTTTTTTATTTTAGGATGAATTAAATATGCATAGTCCATATTTTGAGCTACTGATATAAATAGAGTAGGATTTGGATTTAGAAATTTAATAGACATAGATGAACTCAAAACTTTCAAATTTATATTCAATAATCTTCAATATTTCATATAATGAGCTCATTTATATAAATAAAGTTGAATTTGGATTTATATCTTAATAGGCATAAAAAATTGATGAACTAAACTAATAAAATATTTTATATAAGAATAATCCTCCAAAAAATATTTATTTTCTCAATCTTATTCAATTATATTGGAATTCTGAATTATGTATCTTCTCTTTGTTTATTGATATTCATCAATATGATATATTCCAAGATTTATTAAAATTTAATATTAAGATTTTTTGAGAGAGATTATAGAAGAAAAAAAATTGATAACATGAATTTTGGGAAGAAAAAATCTTGTGTAGTGGAAAAAACTGATTTTTTTAGTAGAATAAGATAAAGGATTCCGTAAAAAATGAAAAATAAATGTAGCGTGTTTTTGTTAGTGGTGAAAAATTTAACATTTAAGGAAGGAATAAAAAATATATATAGCGTATTTTAGTTAGTGGTGTGAGTGTAAGGTGGCAGAACATATCAACAGGTGGGATTTATAAGAAAACCCACCGGTGGGTTCCATATCATTATTGTGTATATATATAAGACAATTCATAGACGGGCAGTTTAAAGGAACCACGTAAACACACAAATATTAATCTTCACATCACATATAGCAGCGATAGCAACGGAATAACACTGACATACTCAAATTATAACTGAAACCTTTATTAGCTAATATATTATTATGAAAAAAATAATTAACATCTAATTAAATAAGCAAAATTATTTCTAGACATGCTTCTAACAAAATTATTGTAAATCTAACTAACTTCCATATTATAAGTTTCGCATTATCTTTAACCTAAAGATATAAAAGAATAAATCATGCGTAGCAACAGAACTTACTAAACACTCGGGATATCAATTTTACCCGCGGGCAACCCTACCCGACGGGTAAACAGGTAATAGTATCGGGTATCGCCCGAACCTGATATTTTTGCCATTGGGTAGGGCAGGGTAAGGGTTTAGCATATTACCCGTTTACTCTACCCGATTACCCTACCCGCCTACCCGATTACATACTTATGTATTATTTTATATGTTATATATTATATAATTATCATTATATTTAATATATTATGTTTATAATATATGATTTAATATATAAAGTAACGTATAATGTAACATTTACATATTATATATGTTATATTTGATTTATTGTATCATATTATATATGATATATATACATTTTACATATTATTTATATATCAATCGGGTAACCCGATTACCCAACGGGTATTATCCGTACCCGTACTCAAATCAAATAGGGTAGGGTATGGGAGAAGTATACCTGTACCCTACCCGACCCATTTACATCCCTACTAAACACATACGATACATAATCACAAATAAATTATATTTTTAATTTCCTCAAAGCTAACAACCTAAAAAATCAATAATACATGAAATACTTCAATGACCAACTGGTACACGTATTTATGCGTACATAATAGGTCGAGTTAAGTGTTTATTTAATAACATTTTCATGCGTAAATGACTGTGTATTTCTCGTATTTGCGTTATTGGACAATTTAATATTTGTGACTTGTTTTGAAGTTATTTGGATGAATTTAGACCAAAAAGTCGAACTCGACTGAGAATGGATGTTGAGAACAAGTCCACAAGTAAAAAAACCAAGAAAAATCGAGCCAAAGCTTCAGAAGATTGAGCTCGGCCGAGAAAGAAGGTCAGGGAACTCGGATTTTTGGGCTGTAGAAGCGTCTCGGCCGAGAATCATCAGTCTCGGCCGAGACTTAAAGCTGTCAGCTTGACACAACTCTAGTATTTGGGCTATATCTTGAGATATACAACTCTGATTGAGGTAAAATTAGTAGCGTTGGAAAGCTGATTCAAAGAGCTACAACTTTGCGTGAAAGAAGAAAAACCCAAAAATGATCAGAAGACCCTCAAAAATAGCTTTGAAGTTGGAAAAATAATTGAGTGTCGGCCCATTACTTGGCCCACAAGCTCAAAAACGAGTTTTAGACTTGTTTTCCTATTCCAATTAGGTTTTCTCCCTCTTTATCCTATAAATATCTCAAGGCTCTAGACATCAAAGGGGAAACTTTTACATTGATTGAAGAGCTCGGACTTAAGAATTCTAAAGAACCGAAGACTCAAGATTCGGCAATTCGGGTTTTATAGTTTAATGTTTTCTTTTTATAATTTGTTCTTAGCGATTGCTATGATCGGCTAAGTTTTATATTTTCCGTCTTTGACTGTGTTGAACCCTAGACTGATTATGTTAATAATCCGGTGATTGTTTGGTTTAATTATGTTCTAAAATTACTTATGTTATTGGTTTACTCTATCTTTTATATGATTGCTATTGTGGATTGATCACCCTGATAATAGGCATATAGATGTAGCTAGGTCATAAACATATAATCCGTAATTGTTATGCGTCTGTATCCAAAAGTAGCAAAAAGTGGTTACTCGCTAGGATAACATAAGTCGCGGTCACTTATACCGAGCTTGTGAGTACAACACCTTACCTACTCCATTACCTTAGGTCTTTAAGCATTTGATTAATGGTGTTCTAGCGATCGTATCCTAGGACTACTTGATTGAATATGATTAATTACTAAGCGAACATGTAGTTAATTATACTTAAGGGGTAACAAGAGTTTGTTAAGTGTACCTGTTAATTCTTGGAGTAGGGGTTTCAGAACTAATTAGTCAAGCAATTGCATTAGTTACATGAATATTCAGACTAGGGGGATACTGGGTTAAAGGCGGGAATACCTTTTATTCATATTTTAATTCATCTTAATTTGCTAGTTTAAATATTTTTGGTGCTTAGTTAATTTGCATCAAACAAATCCCCTTTATTATAGTTATATGGGAAAATTGGTAAAAATATCCTTTAAATTTGTCATATTTAAGAAAATATCCTCTAAATTTGACCATTTTTAATAATGCCCCGTAACTTACAAAAAATTGGCAAAAATGCCCTGCAACCGGGTATAGCAGGTGACACAACCGATGACAGCTGATGTGGCTTATTTGAGATGATTTGGCTATGTTACGTGGCATTTTTAATTTATGTGGCATTATGTTAAAAAAACATGTGTCATTGTAGTTATAACATTATTCTTATTTGGATAATAACAAAATGTGAAATTATTAAAAAATCAAATTTCAGAAAAAAAAAGAAATTCTAAAAAAAAAGAAATAATAGAAACCCACCCATCCCAAACCCCACGCACCACCCACACCCCCACCCCCCACCCCCCACCTGAAATTTCAGAACCCCACACAAGAAGACCCCCCCTAAATTTCCAGATCTTCCCTTATCCCTCAGTGGCGCGGCGGTGGGAGAGAGGCAGTGGCTCCACCGCGGTGAGAGGAAGGCAGGCGGTGGTGGGAAGGAAGGGAAGAGCGCGGCGGCAGCGGCAGGAAGGCGGTGACGCGGCGGCGATGGCAGGAAGGCAGTGGGGCGGGGGCGGTGGGAAGGAAGGGAGTGGTGAAGCGGCGGTGGGAAGAAGGCGGTGGCGCGATGGCGGTGTTGGTGATACAATGAAGAAGGATGGCGACGGTGGAAGGAAGGCGGTGGCGCGGCGGCGATGGCAGGAAGGCAGTAGCGCGGCGACGGTGGGAAGAAAGGGAGTGTTGCGGCGGCGAGAAGAAGGCGGCGGCGGGAAGAAGGCGGTGGCGTGGCGGCGGCGCGGCGGCGGCGGTACTGGTTATATATATACACATATACGTGTGTATATATGTTTATATATGTATCCTACAATGGTGGAGGTGGTGTGGGAGGTGGGTGGGTGGGGTTTGGGATGGGGTGGGTTTCTATTTTTTTTTTTTTTTAGAATTTCTCTCTTTTTTTTTTTTTCCAGAAATTTGATTTTTTAATAATTTTTCAACATTATAAAATTACTTTTCATATATTTTATATATAGTTAGTTTAATTTCTAAATTTTATGTATCAATATTTTATTTTTATCATCCTTATTTATAAATTTAAAGAAAAGTAATAACAAGACAAAAGAAAAATAAACAAATATGAATACCACATCATGCAAAAAACCACATCAGCTTCATAAATTAAAAAATTAATGCCACATCAGCTGTCACCGGTTGTGTCACCTGCTATACCCGGTTGTAGGATATTTTTGCCAATTTTTTGTAAGTTACGGGGCATTATTAAAAATGGCCAAATTTAGTGGATATTTTCTTAAATATGGCAAACTTACGGGATATTTTTACCAATTTTCCCTAGTTATATTCACATTATTAATATTTATATAAAATTGGTTAATTACAATAATTCGATTAGTTCCTGTTCCCTGTGGGATCGACTCTAACTTATCCTATCTACTAGTTAGGAAAGGAATAGTTAGGTAATAATAAACTAATTTGACGTGCTTCGACAGTGCGTGTCACCAACTTATAAATAAATATTTATTATCATAACCGACATCAAGGACAAAAAATCGGTGATTACGGATATATCGGTCCCTATTTCGGTGAAATCTCGATTAATATCGAAATATCGGTGCAATTTTTTGAAAAATGCCAAAAAATGTATTAAAATAGATAATTTGTCATGATATTTTATAGATTGTTATAAACCTACTTAAATTCAAATATTTAATCTAAAATTGAGCCAAATTCACGCATATACAACTAGTTGGTAAATAAGAAAGAATATTTAAAATTACAGTGAGAGTTTAAATAGACTAAAAATAAAAATTCTAAAAGTAATTTTAAAAATTCTGAAAATAAATATATAAAAAAAAAAATACTTTTATTTTGAAAAAAAAAAGAAAAAGAAAAAATACTTGTAAATTATTTTAGAAAATAATGTATTAAAAATATAAATTTATACAAATTTCTAAATAATTTTATATAAAAATAAAAAAAAATAAAAATTTTGAAATTCATGAAAATAATCTAAAATTTATTTTGAAAATTCTAAAACTATAAAATTTTGAAAATTTTCAAATTCATTTCAAATCAAGATAATTAAAAAAAATATTTCTCAAAATATTTTAATGAGATTTGGGATTTGAGAATTAAATTTTCAGTTCCTCACCATTTTCTTTACTATACATGAATGACCGGTTTGCTCTCACCTTAATCCTCATTTCTGTTTCCCTTTGCTATCACATACACAAATGGCCATACTTCGATGATATATAACAGAGCGGCAACTAGGGGTGGTAAAACTCGGTACGACCCGATAGCAAGACACGAATCTGCACGATAATTTCGGATTTGGACCGACACTTATCGAATTTGGGTCATTATCGGGTCAACCCGGCAAGAGAAGATAAAATTCGGGACATATCAGGCCAACCCTATAGATCCCGATAATGGCTCAATAACTTATTCTTCTTCATATGATGACTACTACTATTTATTCGAGAAATTTAAAGTAATTGATGGATCTAGTGCAATAAATTTATTTAAAGAAGAATTTTGTTCAATAACTATGTTTAATGTTCAAGACCTTTGTGATGGCATTTTGTTTTCTTTTTTTTTTTTTTTTTTTCTTCTTTTGTATTTTGTGTTAATCTATCATGAGAATGGAGGTTACAGAATATATTTGCTCCACTTAATTTGGTTGCTTAAATTTGTTTTGTACTTTTTACAAAAATAATAATAGTAATACGTGTACAAGTATTAACGAACTTACCGGGTCGGGTTGGCTATCGAATTTTTATTGGTTCGTGTTCGGATTGAGGTTTCCAACCCAATAAGCTTAATGGGTGAGTTAGGGTTAACCCTTGTCGCTTTGGGCCTTATCGGGTTGGCCCGATAACGACCCAACTCGCACGGTTTGCCACCCTAGCGGCAGCGGCATTAGGGTAGCCTGGGCGTGAGCACCGCGCTGTAACAACCCAATTTTTTGGACTATTTTTAAGTAATTATGAAGCGCCAAAAACATGCCACGATATTTAATGTATTTGCTTAAATACTATATTTAAAACCAAGTCATTATGAAAAGAATAATTTAACATAAATCATCTATAATGTCGTGTCACAATATTTTACGAAATAGCATATAATAAAATCAATATTGAAAATATACAAAGTATTTTAAAAACTTTAAGAATTTTGAGAATAGTATTAAGTAATTGGCAACGGAAAAACATAATTTGTTCAAACTTGACACATTTTAAACATAAATTACTAATAATTTGTTAAGTATCTATAATTTGTAAAAACTTATTAAAATATTTCTCAAGTAAGAACCTGACACATCAACTCATCATAATAACTTAATCAAAGTACTTAATTATAGCTACGAATTATGTAAATCACCTTAAAATTCTAGCATACCATAATCTCATAAGGTCCCAACTACAACATACAACAAGTCCAAACTTTACCATACTTTTGAAATAAAGTAATTATATACGGAGATATCGGTATTTCAATTTAGAGAGATTTCGGTAAAATCTTGATTAATATCGAAATATCGGTGCATTTTTTTTTTTTAAATGCCGGAAAATATATTAAAACAGATAATTTATTATGATATTTTATAGATTATAATAAACCTACTTAAATTCAAATATTTAATCTAAAAATTGAGTCAAATTCACGCATATACAACTAGTTGGTAAGTAAGAAACAATACATACGTTTGATTAAATAGGCTAAGAGAATTTAAATAAGCTAAAAATATAAAATAAAATTAAAGTCTTTATTAAAATTATTTCAACGTTATGTAAGTTAAAGCATTGAGAATATTTACAATATATAAAGTTTTTCTTGATTGACCTATAACATTTTTTTTCAAGAGCAACACTAATTAAAAGTTAAGCCCAAATAAATGAGGAATATTTAAAAGCTAAGGCTAAATAAAATAAAAAAGGGTAGAAATCATAACAAGTTGTTGGCTTAGTCTAGTGGTTAAAGTTTGGACCTTCATTCAATAGGTCCTAGGTTTGAACTGATTTTTTACAAAATTTTGCTGGAAAAAAAAGGGACGAGAAATAGGCGAGATTTTGGCAAAAATATCGCCAAGTTAGTTCAAAATCTCGCCAGTTGGCGACGAAGACTAAGGCAGGCGTGGAGGCGCAAGATTCTCGAGAGATCTCGCGAGAATTTGACAGGAAGATATTTCAGTGGATTTCATATCTCGCCTCTCGCCGAAATCTCGCGAGATTTTCATCATTGTATATCAAAAACACAATATTCCACACACTTAATTATTAAGTCCAAATAAAATTTTATTTATAACTTTATATCACAATATGCTTTCTGGCTCCGTCTCTACTTCAATTGCTCGTTCCATGTCTACATGAAATAATGAGTTGGGGTGAGTTTCGTTCAGCTCGTAAAGGCACAATTTATAATAATTAAAAGGAGGCATAACATGTAATACGTTTATAATGAATAAGACATGCATCCCAGTAACATGTCGATTGTATTGACATGAGACATGTAGCCAAGTAACATGTCAATTGTATTGTAATGAGATGTCAATTGTACTGTAATGAGACGTGTAGCCAAATAGCACTCCAATTGTATTGTAATGAGACATGTAGCCAAGTAGTATGTCAATTGTATTGTATTACAACATGTAACCGAATAGCATGTTGATAACAGTAAACACATATACAATCCTAAAAAATAGAATCAATCAAAATAAACTATAAATAAACCCCCACCTGGAAATGAGATGATTGAGATGAAAATGCTTGTAATTTAATTTCATAATACTAAGCCTGTATCCTCACTCCTCGAATCCTCCAATTACACACGCATAGGTCATTTTCTCCCTTTTTGGTATATGATTTCAATTTGAGTCTTCTTCTTCACTATAAGAGGCGTCATTTTCACCTCATTTCCCTTTTTTTCTTCGTTCGCGCACGAGCCCCCAACATATTCTTTCCTTCTTTAATTTATGACGAGTAGAATCATAAATTGGGCTGGGAACGATCTTCGTCTTACCGGGCCAATCAGAAATTGAATGTCAACTGGTGCGCCGTTGATGGTGTGCAAAAGTCGGACTGAATGTTGGCGACTTGTTCTCTATTAGCCGTCATAGAGACGGCGCAGGAGCACCGGCAATGAAGAAATACAGTGGACAGTTAATTGCATCGGGTGAAGAATTTGTTGAATAGGGAATAATTGAATCATATTTTAGGATTTGAAAATGAAATCGGCAATGAATATATGGTGGTAGTGGTAGAATATGGGTGGTTTCCAGCTAAATTTTCCAGGATCAGTGAGTTGGGTAGATTGGAGACAGTAGAAGCAGATGAAGAAAATTATAGAAATTATTTTTCTTATTGTAGAAAAATGTCTAACGTGGGCAAAACCTCTTCCTCACTTACGATATGTATTTGCTCACTTAAGGCCGGGTAGGTATTTTTATAAATCATTACTGGCGGTTTCAAATCCAACTCCCACTGCTCCCATAATATTATCCTACAATTCCTCTCTCACACACACACATTCTCATCAATGTGGATAGGGGTATGCATCGGTTGAAAACCGAACCGAACTGAACCGATAAGGCAAAATTGATAACCGATAACTCTTCAAATTTGACAACCAAAACCCATCAAATAGAAATGAAAGGCAAATTCGGTTCGGTTAAGCCGATAACTTTTCGAATTTTTCAATTATTTTTGCAATAAAGAACCATTAAGATTAAAACAAACAAAATTAAGATGATTTCAAAGTCCAAACAAGATTTCACCTAATTAATATTTAGGAATTAAGGGTGGTATTGTATAAGTAAAATAAAATTTGCAACACATCTTCAGTTATCGGTTCGGTTCGATCAGATATCGGATTTTTAAAATAAAAATCGAACCGTAACCGATAACCGATAACTTTTAAAACTCAAAATCCAAAACCGAATCGACATATCAATAATCGAACCGAAATTCAATTATCGGTTCGGTCGGTTATATCGGTTTTGACCGACACACCCCTAAATGTGGAAAACTCTCGTAACTAGTTATGAAATTCTATCTGTTCTTTTGTGGGCTCAATAGATTTTGGGCTCATTATGAATTATTAGATGTGCAAAAATCATTGGACCCGATAATGCAAATAGATGAAATGGGTCTATTCAAATGGGCTTATCATGAATAAGATAAATGGATCTTAAATATTCCGCATTGATTTAATATATATATATATACACACACACATATATATATATATATATAAATATAGGGTTTGAAATAATTTATTGCACCTCTATAAGTTATTGGATCTTATATTTGATTTTTTAATAAATAACATAAAAAGAAATAGTAGAAAACACATGAGCTCACGTTTGGGATGAAAATAATTTAGAGTTTTTTTTTTTTTTTTTGGTAGCTCTTTCTCTCAAATGTTTTGATTTTCTCAACATCCTAGAGACATTAATAACTTTTTTATTTTCACCCTCGAGAAAAAACATAACTTTTTTATTTTTGAATCCATTTCTTTTATTTGCAATAGATAAAAATCAGAGCTCTTATCTTAGTATTTAATTTGATATTAATATTGAATATTTCGATATAATATATTAAATATAAAATAAATAATTGTGTGTTAGTTGATTATTGTACTCAGATTTAAATATTTATTGTGAGTTGGAATATTTAAATTGTATTGCAAATAAAAATAAACTAAATAGTTTTTTAGAATGAAATTATTAGATAATTTATTATTTCTTTATTTAAAAAAAAAATAAGTTACTCAATTATATTGTTCGATTATTTAACTTTAATTTTGCTTATAGATAAATATATTTTAAATTGTTCATCGCATGACAGGAAATTCTAGTTATTACAAATTGCTTCCTTCCGTGCATCACACGAGCGGAAATCTAGTATCACCAAAAGCAGGGAATGCTATTAATTAACTTTGAAAATGCCTTGTTTACCCCTCACATATATGGGGAGGTTCTTGTACACTAATTGCACGGATCATAGATCCGTTTAATTCGGGTTGTGAGTCAAAATATATTACTATATATCTAAAGTTATTAAATATAATGGGTAAATGTATCACGGTATAATGGTATCACGATTCTTGCTTAAATGTACTACACATTTTAGTTGGCAAAAACTTGTGTGTGTATGATACACCATATTTTTATTGTACACTAGCTCACATTGAGATCCGCGCGCGACTCGTTGCTGTTGCCCCGACCCGTGCGCGATTTTTAATTATTTTTTTAAAAAAACTTTTTTTTGGTCTAATAGTATATATTTTGTTGCCTAATAGTATATGTTTATTAGTTACATGTACAATAATTTTTTTTTGAATAATATATTTTGTTGCCTAATAGTATATATTATGTTACCTAATAGTATATATTCGTTGGGTCGCGAGCGCGAGCCGTTTGACGGACGCGAAAATCACTATTAATCATAATTGAACGCATTTTTTGAGTTCCATGTTTTAATTTGGAGTGGTGTACAATAAGCCTATTGTACATTACATGCACCTATTGTTACTCATTTTAGTTACTTTTACCCGAAACATATAATACATTTAAGCATGATACCCAATTTAAATTTCACTCACGTGACTTTGCCAAATATATACATGCCCCAAACCTAATTAGTAATTTCCACACCCTCTTTTCTTTGAAATATTTTCTGCAAAATCTATTTAGCAGCGGCGAGAACATCACTCAAAATTGTCGCTAGAGCTGCGATTACAACTGTGGAAGGTAGCTCGGAAATACTAAGGTTTAAATTTCCGTCTTCTCTCTTTGGATGCTATTTTTCCAATCAATTGATTTTCCATTCTTAAACAGTGTTAGTTTAAGATTCAGGATTCCCATTATGAATTTGGGTTTTCTTCACGTGAACGTGTATTGATGTGTTGATTGCTTTTATTTAAGAATTGTGATTTTTCACAAGTAGCTAGATTCTGATTAATTTTCTTCTTATTTAAAAAATGGCTGATCAAATGTTATTTCATATTTGCTTGAATATTTTTTCAATGTTCTTTATTTGAAGCCAATGTTCCATAAATCAAGGGTTTGAAGCCAATGTTCAATAAATTACACAGATTATGTTAAATTATCGAGCTTATTGCTTTACTTTGGTTTTACTCGGCCTTGTCATTTTACAAAATAAATGGGATGTGTGTAATGTTAAGTTAATTATTAATGTAGTTTATTGTACTAATCCAACAAGCGACAGATGGCTGAAATTGGAAGGAGGAGGGCAGAAATTTTTCTCCTTGTGGGAGGAGCTGTTGCATTGTAGCTAAATTGTTATTAACTCACTTGTTAATCATATTTTAACGAATGGTCGAGGTCATCATAGGCACTGAGATCACGAAATTAGATATGTTATGGCAGATAAAATGACAGATCAAAGAAACCATTTGGATAGCCTCATTTCTGCTAATGATATTGATTGTCTAGAACAATTGAGAATGCCGTGTTGTGCTTTTGCTAGATTATGTTTCTTATTAAAGAGTCAGTGGTCTTAAATTTTCTAGGTACAACACCATAAATAAGAAAGTTGCACTGTTTCTTTTTGTCCTTTGATATCATAAAAAAGTTAGGGTTGTTAAATTTGACTCCAAATGTTCGGCCCAAACAGTTAGCAAACATTTCCATACCGTTCTTGTTGATATCCTAAAACTCCATCCTATACTCTTAGCGAGCCGCGATCATGTTGACGAAAGTTGTGACCATTCTAGCTGGAAAAGGTTCAAGGTAATAAAAAAACAAGGAAAAATAATATCAACCAACAATTTATTTTTGGCAACAACTTGAATTAGTGTCTAACAGTACCATTACAACATTTCAGGGATGTCTTGGTGCTTTAGATGTAACTTATATCAAAATAACTGTTCCTGAGACTCATAAGGCAAGATATAGGACAAGAAAAAGGGATGTAGTTGTTAATGTGCTTGGAGTCTATGAGCGAAACATGAAATTTGTCTACATGCTAGCTAGTTGGGAGGGTTCAGCTGTAGATTTTGCACGACGCAGTTAACAGGCCAAATGGATTTAAAAGTGCCAAGAGGTATAGTTTCATCAAGCAAGGAAGTCCTTATTGTCTAAATTACAAGTAATTTGGGATATTTACCTTATTCTTAGTCACAGGTCATTATTACTTTGGTGATAATGGGTTCACGAATATAGATGGGTTTCTTACCCCGTACAAAGGGGTCCGATACCATCTTAAAAAAATCATAATTATGATATATTTATAAAGGTAATAAGTTATAATATAATAAGTTAGAAAAAAACGCTAAATAGGTTCTTTTTATTTCTGTTGCAAAAATCTTCGACTAACTCCGACCAATCTCCAAAAAGGCGTGAGACTTTTATTGGTCGCCTATATTTTCTTTTTTGATTTTTTCTGAGTAACTGCATCTATGTCTCGATCATTGATCAATTTTGTTTAGGCATTAGTCTACCGTGTGACTAGCACTCAAGAGTTTTTACAAAATTGCTTTTCATATTTATAGATCTCCCTAATTGAACGCTGATCTCTCTCTTCTCCTACTCTCAATTGCACTCCTTCTCACTCAGTCTGGCCTCTAGCTGGGACGTCTGACGACGAGCAGTGCACCACAACACTCTCCTCCTCTCTCGAGGCCGATGTAACTCATTTACTTCGGGTGAATCGTTATTAGGTTTCATCTGAGTGTCGATCATTAGCACTGTATAGGTGTTGTGGAGAAAATTAGTTGGGGCCTGCAAATGGAGCTCTCAACATTTATGCACATTATGCTTCAACGTTTATTAAATATGTATATGTAGTCCTCACTCACACAGTGTGTTGCCCCTTACATATTGATAGGTATGGCCCAGCAACTCCGGGTCGGGTCAACACTCCGGGCCGGATCAACCCGACCCGAAGCAGCTGAGCCCAGGAAACCAAGCTCAACAACCGGCCCAGAAGCGCGCATGAACCTGGAGCAGCCCAATCGCGGCATATTTGGGAAGGAAGATCCCCACGATCTTCTTCCAACTCCCATGCAGAGATGATAGGCGTGGTTGTAGGGATTTAGTTAGGGTTTTGAATTGAGTAGTATAAATAGCAGAATTGTACTCAGAATTAGGGTTGGCACTTTGTACTCCTAAACTACTACGTGTAAGCTTGGAAAGGATATAGTGGAAAAACACCTCGGCAGGTGATATTTTAAGCCCGTGGACGTAGATCTCAGGATCGAACCACGTACATTCTGTGTTCTTTAAGTTTCTCGCATTGATTTATGTTACAGACGGATTTTCGTTCGGAGTTCATTGGATAACCGGATTGCGCCTTATCAATTGAAGCTGTCTGTGGGAACCTTTGGCAAGAAAACCCTAGTTCTTCATCGCAATCGCTAGTAGGTCTGCTAATCCTACTCGGTCCCGTCGTGATCCTCCTGTGGACCAGAATATGCTGCCCCGTCAACGAAACCAAGATCCGCCCACGAAGCATGCTAACATGCCGAATCATCCCCCTGCAGATGACCCGGCGCAAGTTAATCCCCCGCCAGCCCCTGAGCTGTCGCAGGTGCAGTGGGCCTTTCTTCAGGAACACGCTGCTCTGTTCCAAGAATGGAACAATCGGCGCGCCCACTCCGGTGAACGTGCCAACAATGGCGCGGTAAACGTGAGAAATTCGTCCCGTGATTTGTCACGTGAATTGGACGAAGATCCCCCTCATCGAGCGAGGCCTGAGCGTCGACGACGGAGGACAGCTTCTCCGCTGGATAATCGCAGTTCTAATGGGTCGAGGCCCCGAGATGTCCACGAAGGCGTACATCGCCGAAGACCTGCAGACGCCCCGAAGCGTGCTCGCTTAGCTCAATCCTGTGTGCTGGATGCCATGGAAAAAGAGCAAGCCCAATTTGCCGCGGAGCTTAACAAGGTTTTGGGTCTTGATGCCGACGGGGAGATCATCACCCCGTTCTCTGACGAGATTATTGTTGTCCCACTCCCTGATAAAGCTTCCCCCAGTGGCCGTATACAACGGCACTGGGGATCCAAGTAATTTTTTGAACGCCTTTAAGTATGCTATGTTCAACCGCAACTGCACTCCTCACCACCTGTGTAAGGTGTTCCCTGAGTATCTCCAGGACGAGGCTAGACTCTGGTTTGATTCTTTACCACGGGGTAGCGTTACTTCTTTTCGCGATCTCGCCGAACAGTTTTGGGCGCGTTTTCATACGCGGGCAAAGCCCATGGCCACCTTGGCCGACCTCATGAATATGGAACAGCGGGATGGAGAAACTGTCACCCAATTTCTTGATCGCTTTACGGCGGAGAGTCTTAAGGTGGGGAGCCGGTCAGACGATGTTATCATCAACGCCTTCATGAATGGCCTTCGTCCCGGACCGCTCTACACCGAGCTGGTTCGGAACCCTCCAGCTACGACCCGGGCTATGTTTAACATTGTATGCAGGTACGCCAAGGCTGAGGAGCAGACTCGCTGTAAGCGTGAGAAGCATGCTAGCAAACGGCAGTCAGATAGAGCACAAGCCGGGCCCAGTACTCAGCCTAGTGCCTTCTCTCGTCTAAACTGAGGACGTCCGGAATCTCGCGGAGATATCCCACAACTTACTCCGCTTACAAAATCACGAGCCGAAATTCTTTCTGTTCACAAGACTGATCTGCGGCCGTGTCCGCGAATGACTGCTCCGGCAGAAAAGCGTAACCGCGACAAGTGGTGCGCGTACCACCATGATCATGGACATGAAACAGAGGAGTGTAGAGAGCTCGGCAAAGAAATCGAAGATTGTCTAAAGAAAGGTTTCTTACGGCAGTATGTTGCTCGAACCGACGACAGGCCTCGGTCAAGCCAGAATGGAGGTTCACAAAAAAAACCACAGAGGCTATAATGACCGTGGTTCACGTCAAAACAGGCCGCAATGGCAGAATAACAGGCCTGGGCACAACAACTATGCGCAGCAGGACCAAGGAAATCGTCAACAACCCCACTTTTTGCCGCCACCGCCTCCTCAGGGAGGACCCGGAGACAATCCGCCTACTCATGTCATAAATGTGATTTATGGAGCCATCCACACCGGGGCTTCCCGAAGTGCCTTGAAGGGGGAAGCACGCCGGTCTCCTCCCGAGGAGCCGCGTCACAAACGCCTCCACCAATCTGAAACCGTCAGTTTTACTGACAAAGATCCTGTTCCCGAGCTCACCCCACATACCGATGCCATCGTCATTGACATGATCGTAGCTAATGTCACAATAAAGCGGGTTTTTTTCGACAACGGAGCTGCAGTTAGCGTCATATTTACCGACTGTTTTCAAAAAATGGGGATTCCTCGTGAACAGCTCCGACCGGCCCCCGGGCTGCTACAGACCTTCACCTAGGGTGAAGTCCAACCTGAAGGAGTCATCAACCTACCCGCCTCTCTTGGAACTTATCCGGCGATAAAAACCATCTTCGTGGATTTCTATGTGGTTAATTCCCCGTCACCATACAACATGATTTTGGGTCGGGACTGGCTTACTCCGGTGAAAGCCGTTTGCTCCACATACCACCTCACGCTAAAATTCCCTACATCACATGGCGAAGTGGCTATCCGCGGCAATCAGCGAGTCTCTAAAGAGTGCATGTATGTCGCCCTCAAAAAGGCAACAAAGGTTCCCCCTAAGCCACAATTTCAGGTAACAACTTTGGCTCTCACATCCGATTCATCTACATCGCTAGGGGACAACACTGTTCAGGTGCCGCTTGATCCAGCCAAGCCTGAGCAAATTGTAACTGTCGGCGCTGTGGATGTGCCGTGGTTACATAATGCCATCATCCATACCTTGCGAGAATATTCTGAAGTCTTTGCATGGTCTCCCTTGGACATGCCCGGGGTCTCTCCGGATGTCATAACTCACAAGTTGAATATTGACCCCAATGTGAAGCCCATACAACAAAAACGGAGGAAATTCGCTCCGGAGCGGAACGCAGCCATCCGAATTGAAGTACACCAACTTCTAGATGCAGACATCCTGTTTGAAGTACATTATCCTTCTTGGTTATCTAATCCGGTGATGGCAACGAAGTCCAGCGGGGCATGGAGAATGTGCGTAGATTTCTCTGATCTTAACAAGCACTGTCCAAAAGATTGTTATCCTTCTCCCCGCAGAACCAGTCGGCCCCGGAAGACGTGGCCCATAAGGCGCTGGTAAGTGGCTCCCGCATTCTTGAGTCCAAAAGGCATTTTCTTGAAGGCAAAGCATCCGAAGTCAGTGATAAATGCCATTTTGAGTGCGTCCCAGCGATCCATATGGATTTGGTAGTATCCCTTGTATAGATCCAAGAAGCAAAGCGCCTTGTGCCCAGTAATGGCTTCGACTTTTTGGTCGATAGAGGGCAAAGGATAACCCCGAACCGTCTGCAAATAACATCAGTCATAAACTCGGTGCCCTCGAAACTCTAACCCGTAAGTGGTAACTGTATGTGGATGGTGCTTTCGCGGTTCGAGGAAGTGGTGCTGGGGTCCTTCTCATTGGCCCCGAGGGCGTTGAAATGAAATACGTCCTACGGTTTAAATTCAAGGTGACTAATAATGAAGCGGAATATGAGGCAGTCCTTGCCGGGCTCCGGCTCGCTCAATCCTTTGTAGCCTCCCATCTCCAGCTCTTCACGAATTTCGAGGTTGTCTCTAATCAAATCAAAGGCACCTACACGGCCAAGGATGAAAAATTGAGAAGGTACCTCGCTTTGACGCTCAAACTCTTGTCAACTTTTGCTTTGGTTGATATCCAGCAGGTACCTCGTGAACAGAATGTTCAAGCTGATGCTCTCAGCAAAATGGCCTCCGCGGTCCTTACCAACATGTCTCTGGACATCATAGTCGAAGATGCCCTTCATCCAGCAATTTATGAGGCCACAGTCTCCGTATTGACTGAAAGCAGTCCCAATTGGATGACCCCGATCATCCATTATCTTCGGGATGGTACGTTGTCGGCTGACAAATTGCAAGCTCGGAGGATAGTTCTTAAAGCACCTAAGTATGCACTTCACGATGGGATTCTGTACCGGCGGTCGTACTTACAACCGAGTCTTCGATGCCTTGCTCCTGCCCAGGCTGATCATGTTCTTCGGGAATTTCACGAGGGGGCCTGTGCCAGCCATATTGGTTCACGGACATTGGCCAAGAAAATTCTTCGGTGGGGGTATTACTGGCCCACATTGTTTAATGATGCCCATGATTTGGTGGCCAAGTGCGACAAGTGCCAGCGACACTCTCGCATAAAGCATCTACCACAAACCGAGCTCACTGGCATACAAAGCGCCTGACCATTTATCCAATGGGGAATTGATATTGTGGGCCCGTTTCCAGCCGCTCCAGGGGGACTCAAATTTCTTGTGCTTGCTGTTGATTACTTCACCAAATGGGTTGAAGTCGAACCTCTCACCGCCATCACTGGTCAGAACATTTTGAAGTTTGTCTGGCGTAATATCATATGCCGCTTCGGCATCCCAAGCACCATTATCTCAGACAACGGCAAACAGTTCGCCAATGACCCCTTCCGGTCATGGTGCGAGGAGCTCCACATTAAGCAAATTTTCACCTCGGTCGCTCATCCTCAAGCCAATGGTCAAGTCGAAGTCACCAATCGCACACTCCTTACGGGTCTGAAGAAACGCTTAGATCAAGCTAAGGGTCTTTGGGCCGAGAATCTTTCGCAGGTTCTTTGGGCCTATCGCACCACACCGCACACCTCAACCGGAGAAACCCCCTGCAGCCTCACTTACGGTTCCGAGGCCGTCATTCCTGCGGAAATCGGCGTACCTAGTCCCCGCCTCGTTACTTTGGATCCCGAGGCTAATAATGACGCCATCCGTGCTAACTTAGACGAGCTCGAAAATAGCCGTGATCAATCTTTCATCCAGCAAGCCAAGTGTAAGCAACGCGCAGCTCAGTATCACCACCTCCGGGTTCGGGGTACTCAGTTTAGTGTTGGAGACTTGGTACTCCGGCTCAACTCATCCAGCAAGGCTGCCCCCGAGGGTAAATTGCATGCCGCCTGGGAAGGTCCTTATCGCATCATTGTCGCGCATGACTCCGGGTGCTACCAATTAGCGCATCTTGATGGAACTCCGATTCCCCGAACCTGGCATGTTACCAACCTAAGGCGTTTCTATCTATGAGCACCAAGGGTCAAGTATCGTTTCTACCTTTACATTCCTTGTACGTTATTTTTTAATTCCCATACTTTCGCGTATTCTTGGTTATGCGTTCCCTTTGTATCTTTTAATTGTTCCGACAATTACTTTAAATAAAGTTTTTACTTTATGAATCTTACTGTACTTTCTTCTACGCTACGGGGACGCCCTAGCTTAGACTTACTATTATTATCCGTCTCCGGATAGTTTGATCTCTCGCCCGATCCGTCCGGAGAGATTAACATTTGGTCCCCGGACTTATATTCCCTCTCGCCCGTTTAATCGGAGAGGTCCTTAGCTCCCGCCCGATCCGTCTGGGGAGATTCTTTGCCTTGTTTTTCTAACAGGCATCACGTACATATGGTGTTCCCGAGTACCTGTTAAAATAATTACGCATGCATTCTAGTTCAAAGTTCATTACTTTTCTTTAAAAGTACATATCATTACATACCAAAATGTTTCTACCATTTTTATCCTCCACAAAAATTTCTTTACATTACTGCATACATCGCTACAAAAGTAAGCCCTATTTTCGGCCTCCGAGCCAATACTCGGCGCTCCGGCGCTGAGATCCGTCTCGGGAACTTCTCCATGTCCTCCTGGATCCCGAGGCTTCTCGGCTTTGAGCCCCTGCTCTTTCCCTACTACGGCTCCCTCTACGCCGCGGACTCACCCTTGGCACTTGTCTTGGAGTATCGCCCCTTGCCCTGCCCCGAGGACTCGGCTGAGGCGCTGGTCTCGAAGTCTTGGCCCATTCCGCGGGATCCCACTCCGCGGGGTCCATCACCTCGATCTCCTCAGCCAGCTTCTCGACCTCCTCTTCCGCGACAACTACGGGGATTTCCTCGACTGCGGTTACTGGGGCCGGCTCTTGGATTACTATCCCTTGGCCTTTTCCGGCCGGTTTCTTTTTACCCTTCCGAGGCGCTTTCGCAGTCTCTTGGACCCGGCTGGAGCTCGCGATATACTCTTCGGCAGTGTGCCGCCACCTACCGCGTCCTCTCAGACCTTCGTACATATTCAGGAGTAACTCCAGCACCCCCCGCTTTCTTATAAGCTCCGAGGACTCAGCATGACCAGTCATCATCAACGATGAGATTTTGCCTTGAATCTTGGTGATCCGCTCCTCAACCTCTTCGAAAGTCAGCAGGCCGTATTCCGTTAGTCCGGTCATACTCTCTTTGATGGATAATGACGCGGTCAAGTTCGGCCACCGTCAACAAGTACTTCAGTTCCTGATCTCTAGCCTTCTCCGCGGCCTTGGCTCTTGCCTCCTCGGCCTCTTTGGCCCTTCTCTCCGCTATGGCCAGCCTTCTCTCCAACCGAGGAACCACTTGCTTTTGCAGGTTATCCTTCTCCCCGCGGAACCAGTCTAAGGACTGCATGAGTTTCTTTATTGTATTATGCAGCTCCTCGGTATCCTCCTGATCGAACAACACAATCAGTGCAAAAGATAAAACTCAACACATCGCTGGGAAATTACTCCATCATATGGACAAATCAACTTTATATTCCAAAAGACGAGCATACATTGTCAAAGGTTTTTACATCATAATTACAATTATTTCTATCATCTACTATATTAAGACAGGGCATCAAAATTGCGGGGAACGACTGACCTCCTCCTCTTCGGTTCCTTCAACTACCTGAGGCACCCCCTCGTCCTCCTCATCCACCTCGTGCTCCACCTCCGGCAGCCCTCCGATCACCCCTGCCTCATTTCCCGTGGCCTCCGCGGCGATCTCCATGCGTGGAGGTGGATCTTTGTTTCAGGGTTCTGGGACGAACTCACCACGACGAAATGCCAAGAACTCTTGATCTTGGTCCACCTCGCAGTTTGAGATCTCCTCGGCACTTAAGACCTTCTTCTTTTCCGCCAGTGCCTTCACGAGGGGCCACTCCGGGACACAAGCCAGGGCCTCGTAATACGCCTCCTCTACCCCTCCCACGGCGTTGAAGTCACATCCGAACTCCGGACAGTAGACGTCCACGTTCGGATAGACTTCCTTGATTTTCTCCAGCAGCACTGATCGGGTGGCCGCATCTCCAACTCTTATGAAGTTGGTCTGAAAATCGAGGAAAGTGCTCGTCTGGAATAGCTTCTCAAACGCCCTCAGCACTACCTCTTGACCGTCCACCACAGACGCTTCTCGGGCCCTTATCTCCGCCCGCAATTCGGCCGTTTCACCGCGCAGCGCCGCGGCCTTCGCCTCCACTTCGCACATCCGCGCGACCTCCTTCTCCACCAAGACGGCTCTCTTGCGCGCCTCGGACAGATCTTGCGATAATCTGTCGTTGCTCGCGCGCAGCTCCCTTGCAACCTCGGCTAGCTCCTCTTTGGCCTCCCTCTCATTCCTTCGGCCAAGCTCCATAATTCCCCGCGCCAAGCGCAGCAGCTCCTCGGCATCCGCTCCCTCCAAGCCCAACACACTTATGGGCCCGTGCCCCTTCAACACAGCAAATCCCATAATCAACGTCCGCAATGTACATAAAACATTAAACAGGTTTTCACCTCGGCAGAAGATTATGCATGCTTTACCTCAGCACTCTCCTCCGTGCGGAGTCTTTTGGCCGCCCCCGGAGGTGTCATGGATGGTTCCGACCTCCTTTTCGTTCCGGGGGTTGACCCCGTTGCCACCACCCGCTCCTCCGACCCTGCTGATGGCCTCGGACTGGGCGACGCCCTCCCTCTGGGGGACACTTCGGTCGCTATCCCCTTTTTCTTTGCTGCCACGGGCACCGCGGGGCTCCCAGCAGACTCCTTTCCAAAGCGTCCCACTGCACAAACAATTTTGGGGTTAGTCCTGCACAAAAAACCAATATCACCAGTTTTTAGAGTTCCTACCCTCCTCGGCAGCCCCGGCTTCCGGCTCCGGCCCCCGGGGAGAGACCCCCTCTGCATCGCCGGAGTAATATGGGCTTAATCCTGCCTCCTCCAGCTCCTCCTCGGTGCAGAGGGTCTTAAATGTACCTACCGCACGGAATTTCCTCACTACCTCCAGCTCCGGCTCCGTCACCGGGGCATTGTCCGACACCTCCTCCCTCCTCCACCTCGGGAGGGCCAGCCCCGTCTTTACATATATAAATTTCTCCTTCCACCCCTCAACCTTGCTCAGGTTTTGTACTTTGAAACCTCCTCGGGCCCGGGGGCTGAAGGAATACCAGCCCTTTGATTTCCCGAAGGCCTTCAACTGGAAGAAAAACCTAAACAGCTCTACGCTAGGTCCTACCCCGGCATTTTTGCATACCACGGTAAACCCAACTACTTGCCTCACGGCGTTGGGCGCTAATTGACTCAGGGCAATGTTATAGTACCTAAGCAGCTGCACCACGATGTCCCACAGCGGGAATCTTATTCCTATCTTCAAATGATCTATATATACGCTAATGAAGCCCTTCGGCGGGCAACAAGCCCTGTCGCCGGGCTCCGACACTATGTACTCTAAGCTAAACGGAAAGTAAAATGAGGGGATCAGGGCTTCTATTTGCACCCGTGTCATCCGCAGTGCTACCACCGACACTTCGAATTCCTCCTCCAGACATTCCCCAAATCCTACTGCCCGGGTGCCGAATTCCATAAAATCTGCCCTATATACCATCCTATTCACTCGTCTTTCTGGAATAATAAAGCGTATGGGCTGTACATTCAACGGGGCTTTATCGGTTCCTACCTCCCTAAGTGAAGATGAAGACGAAGAAGAAGACATACTTACTTGGTCCTGGTTTGAGATGGATCACAAATGCACAGATGAATCTCCTTTTTTCCCGCTTTCTCTAACTTGCAAATCGCAAATGAGGAAGATGAAGTATACTGTGCAACTATTTCTATATATATACTCTTGAATCAACGGCTTAGATCTGGCATTTTCAAATTTCGCGTCTCAGATTCGTGCGCGATGGTCACGCGCGTTACAGTTACCAAGGCGCGTGGGAGACACGCTCCTTGGAAATCTCAAAACGCGTAACTTCACATCCCTCTCTCTCATGATGGCGCCGCCAGTCACATCACCCTCATTCTTGGCCAGGAAGTTTTGGGGCTCACTCCGGTGTCTCCTTCACCTCGGACAACTTATAGTTCACTTCCGCTAAACCTTATTGCCGTAGGGGTACTCCAGTTCGGGTCCGGTCGACTTCCTCCCCCCGGGATGCTTCACTACGGATCAGGTCGACTCCTTCACCTCGGAGTAATTCAGTTTGTCCGATTTGGTCCTCACGGATCCCATCACTCTGGGTGTGTATTATCTCGGCTCCAGCCGATTCTCGGACCTTAGGGGTACTTCGGCGCGCCAATGACAGCATCCCTTCTTGCTCGCCACTTCGTTGCCTCGCTCAACCTCAGCACCCGTTCCACCTCACCAAACTTATAACCGCAGCTCCTCCCTCGCTCCGGCTGGTGGGGAGCATCTGATAGGTATGGCCCAGCAACTCCGGGTCGGGTCAACACTCCGGGCCGGATCAACCCGACCCGAAGCAGCTGAGCCCAGGAAAGCAAGCTCAACAACCGGCCTAGAAGCGCGCATGAACCTGGAGCAGCCCAATCGCGGCATATTTGGGAAGGAAGATCCCCACGATCTTCTTCCAACTCCCATGCAGAGATGATAGGCGTGATTGTAGGGATTTAGTTAGGGTTTTGAATTGAGTAGTATAAATAGCAGAATTATACTCAGAATTAGGGTTGGCACTTTGTACTCCTAAACTACTACGTGTAAGCTTGGAAAGGATATAGTGGAAAAACACCTCGGCAGGTGATATTTTAAGTACGTGGACGTAGATCTCAGGATCGAACCACGTACATCCTGTGTTCTTTAAGTTTCTCGCATTGATTTACGTTACAGACGGATTTTCGTTCGGAGTTCATTGGATAACCGGATTGCGCCTTATCACATATCGATTTACTTGATTTTTTCCTCTGATTAAATCTGCAGTTCAGCAAAGTATGTGTTATTGTTTTCTATTACTATAATTATTGATTATTGATATTTAGTCCGGGCTCGAAGTGCTAGGCATGTTATAGACCTGGCTGAATCTTTAAGAATATGCCGTAATTTTGTGTTTATATTTTACACACAGCATCGCGTTGATTATGTTGGACACACATATCACTAAGAAGAAGTACCTCACCGTGCATCTTTTTTACTGTGAAAAAGAACTGAGACATTTGTCAACTACTTGAAATATCAATTTTTTAATTTGTTATGTGTATACGTGGCTAGGGATCTGAGGAGAAATGAAAAAAATTTTGTGGCATTTCTTAGTGTTTCAAAACTGCATTCTTTGTTGATTTCATTGTTGTTTTTTCTCTCTTGGTTTGGAGAGACATAGAAGTTTCACCTAGATATCAGTTTTGAAATCCATGTGATTTTGGTATTTTGCATTAAGCGTTGCAACATAAGTCTTAAAGCTAATTCAGGCGTTGGTGACATCGTGTTAACATTACCGCAGGGTGATTCAAGACAATGGCTCTTCCTTACACCAACTGCTTTCAACTTAAAAAACTTCTCCAAAATACTGCAGTTTTAACTCATCTAGTGGGCTCTTGACTAGGTTTTCTTCTATGTA
This sequence comes from Ajuga chamaepitys, assembly GCA_958295605.1. Lineage (NCBI taxonomy): Eukaryota > Viridiplantae > Streptophyta > Magnoliopsida > Lamiales > Lamiaceae > Ajuga > Ajuga chamaepitys. Next base: position 45,297,664 of record OY282504.1, on the reverse strand, counting down.
TGCCTGCCATAGAACTTCCAGGTCCACTTTGCATTTGGAAGCCAAGGTAACTTGCTTTAGATGTTTGCTTTGATTTAAACTCGCCTTCTATTTACTACTGGAATATTTACCTGTCTTTCGCACATTAAACATCAGATGATGCATCGAGAGCTTCAGTTCTTAATATTGTACTAAAATCTTCAGGATCATACACTGTTTACATATGGATAATTCTTTATGGGCAATGTGTGTTGTGTAGCTGAAGTGTGAGAACTACTTTGTCCTCTATCGTGCCTTTGTTTTGTTTTGAGGAATATGTTTTCGTATGCTGACATATTTGATATCTCCCCATTCTCTGCTAACTCCATGACTCCATGCTTTTGTTATCTTCATAGTTCTTTCTCTTTTTCACACCAACATGCTAGCCTCTCCACCAGATGTTAGTCAGGTGTTCACTATCTTTTTATTTTTTATTTTATTTTATTTTTAGTTTTTTATATGGTGAATGTTGTTACATATATGGTAAAGGAAAGATGGTGAAGGAAGACGATGGATGGGTTTCTCATCTATCATCGTGCTCTTTTGGAGGTGCCCATCATTGCTCAATAATTTATTGTTGGAATTATTTGAGCTACATCTAGGCAGAAGGAATTTATTAGCTATCATACATCGAATATTATTAGGAGCTAGAGCTATATTCTATAATTTCTTGGAGTAGTTTTTCATTTTCTGTTGTACTATGTGACGCTAGGGGGAACTCTCTTCCCTCTTTTGTTTCATCAACAAATTCTGTTTCTTATATTAAAAAAAAAAAAAAAAATTTGAGCTACATCTGGACTCCATATTACTTTGTTTAGAATGTTAGGTGATGAGTAATTTTATATTAAGTTGAGTGATATGGCGTTGGTTCTTGTTTTTGTTACTGGTTTGTAAAGACTATCTTTAATGCTTATGGTGATGAAGATAACTAGTTAGACAATTGGAAGATATCGTTTTCAAGCTTAAATTGATGTGTTGTGGTTCATTGTGTACTTGATTTTACTTCAAATATAATTTCAGTGGACTTACTCCTGAATGTACCTTGAGAATGATTAGTATATATTTTTTTTTCTTGGAGAACTTTTTGTTCTGTTGTGACTTTCAAATATATATTTCTGATATCATGGATATCATTAGACATGCAGACGTGTCTAGCCTTTCTGGCTGTCAAGAGACTCATGACCATTTAATATTTGATGTAGAAGGCAAAACCGTTTATTGTTGCTTGAGGATTATATGACGTACTTATGCTAAAGGATGCATTTTACTTTTATTTAGTGAAATTGATGAACTTAATTGTAGGAAAGTGTACAGAGTTATTACTTACCATTTATCTTGAGACATAAGAATGACAGTTCATGAATAATTGGGTTATCACTTGTGAGATTTGGATCACTTCGTAGTACTTGATTGTGATTGCCCTCAAACTAAGGTTGAGGTTGTATTTGTTCTTTTTATTTTTTCCTAACTCGTCAATCACGATGATAGAACTACAAGTTAAAGAATCCTAGAAACCCAAGAAATTGATTCTTGAAGCCTAGTAATCAGCAAACCGCTGTAATTAAAGTTCTCAAAACTGAATTTGCATAATCCAAATAAACGTACTACATTGTTCTTATTAAGAAAACTTTAGCCCATGGGCCTAAACTAGAAAGCAGGAAATAAACAAAAAGAGAAATAAAAACAAATCAATATCCAATCTGAACAATTCCACCGAAATCCTTATCAATTAAAAATCTCTCCGCGCACCACTCTTTCCCCTTCGTGTATATACTTTATTTTTCGGAATGACGATCGGATTCTCATCATCACCCCGCCCTCAAAATGAACCTTGTCCTCAAGTTTAAGAGTGGGAAATCCGAGGCGGAGCTTGTCCACCATCTCCCAAGTCGCATCCTCAACTCCTAAATTTTGCCAATGTACCAGTGCCTCTCGTACAACAACGCCTGTAGCCCTCACCCAACGATAGTCAAGGACCTTATCCGGAATGCAAACAGGGCTGCCCTCTGCCGAATATGGTGGTAACGTGGGCTGGATGACATCAGTAGGACCCACACGTCGGCGCAATAAAGAAACGTGAAACACAAGATGAATTTTAGAATCAACAGGCAACTCCCAATGACACGCAATTGACCCTAACTTAACAACCACTTGAAATAGACCATAGAACTTGCTTGGGAGCTTTTGATTTATCCGCTTAAAAAACGAACGTTGGCGATTCGACGACAGCTTCAGGTAAACCCAATCACCCATATCGAACTCCTCGGGGTCGTCGCTTGGCATCAACATACTGGCGCATTTGGTTCTGCACGGCCTCCAGATTATAGAAAAACTCACGAAGAAAGTCGTCGCGTTCACGTAATTGAACGTCGACCTCGTGCACGATAGTCGAGCCTACCTTATGAAATGGTATATGCACCGCGGGTCGCCCATACACGACTTCAAAATGCGTCATATCATTTGAACGTTGGTATGTCGTGTTACACCAATACTCGACCCATGCAAGATGTTTTTCCCAATCATTAGGCTTCTGGTAAGAAAAACAATGCAAATAATATTCAAGGCATCGATTAACTACCTCTGTCTGGCCGTTAGTTTGAGGATGGTACGAGGAACTCATTTTCAATTTAGTGCCTTGTAATTTGAATAGTTCATGCCAAAAAGTGCTTAAGAAGACTCGATCTCTCGATCGGTGATAATGGTGGTAGGAATCTATGTACTTAATTATATTGCGGAGGAATACGTTGGCCACCTCTTTCGCGGTATAAGGATGACTAAGGGTGATAAAATGAGCATAATTGGACATTTGATTGACGACGACGAGAATGGTGTCCTCTCTCTTAGACCGGGGAAGGCCTGTAATAAAATCCATGGAGATGTCATGCCAAAGTTGTTGCAGTATTAGCAGCGACAAAAGTAATATGGCGGGACTGCGACTCTGCTTTATTTCGCTGGCAATTATGACACTAGCGGATGAATGCAATGACGTCACCTTTAAGTCCCGGCCACTCAAATAATTGTTGCAAGCGCTTCGTTGTTCTTAAAATTCCGAAGTGTCCCCCGAAGGCTGATTCATTTAATTCGTGAATTAATCGTAGCCGAAGTTCGTCTGTTGATACCATAATTTTGCCTCATCGCATCAAACACCCATTGCAGAGCGAATAACCATCCCCGGCGGTGGCCCCGCCCCATCACAGAGCTGCTGCAATTTGGGACCTAATTCAGCGTCGGCCAACATGGCGGTCGCAATTTCCTCCCAAATCCCATAACCAGAGCAGAGACGGCAAGGACGGGTAGCTCGGGCTGCTGTTCCTGGCGCAAAAGAGCGTCCGTGGCTTTATTATCTTTTCCCGGTCGATACACAATCTCATAATCAAACCCCACAAACTTTGCAATCCAACATCGTTGTTCTGCTGTAGTAATTTTCTGCTCTAATAGATACCGTAGGCTGCGCTGGTCGGTGACTATTTTAAAGTGATGACCAACCAAATAATTTCATCGAGTACCGCCAGCATTTCCTTCTCATAGATGGACCAAGCTTATTTGGATACGGCAATAGCTTTGTTGAAATATGTAATGGACCACCCATTTTATGATAAAATGGCCCCAATGCTCGTGCCGATGCGTCCGTCTCAATGACAAAACCTTCGTTAAAGTTTGGCAGAGCCAATACCGGCCTGGAGCTCATGGCCTATTTCAATCTCTAAAAAACGTGTTGTGCCTCGGCAGACTACAAGAATTTGTAATTCCTCGGGAGATTATGTAAAGATCTAGCAATCTCTCCAAATTTCGGACAGAATTTACGGTAGTAGCTGGCTAACCCAAGGAAACTATGTAACATTGTGACGTTTGTAGGAATTAGCCATTGTACGTCAGCCTCAATCTTCCGAGAGTCAACCTTTACGCCGTCAACTCTACCTCTATTACTCCAAAGAAACACTTGAGGGCTTAATCATAAAGGTGTTAGCACGAAGAATCTCGAGTACCACTCGTAAATGCATAATGACTTTCCCAAGAGTTGCTATACACGAGTATATCATCAAAGAACACGAGAACGAACCTTCGTAAGTGAGGCCGAAATATGTGATTCATGATGGCTTGAAAAGTGGGGGGTGCGTTGCTTAAGCCGAAGGACATGATCAAATACTCATAGTGGTCACTATGTGTTCGGTTGCAATCTTATGAATATCATCCGGGTGCATGTGAATCTGGTGATACCCCACTCGCAAATTCAATTTCGAAAAATACATAGCCCCGTAGCTCATCCAACATTTCATATGGGAAACCTATCTTTTATCGTGGCAGCATTGAGTGCCCTATTATCGGTGCAAAATCGCATGTGTCGTCTTTTTTCTTCACTAGCAAAACAGGTGAAGAAAACAAACTCGTACTACATATTAGGCTTGCCTGTAGCATTTCCTCTACTTGCCTCTTAATCTCATCCTTCTGAAAATCTGCGTAGCGGTAGGGTGCAACATTCACTAGTTTCTTTGTTTCATCCACCAAACGAATTCGATGGTCGAAGTCACGCCGGGGCGGTAAGGTCGTTGGATGAGACGTTACTTCCGAAAAATCTGCCAACAACCCTTTGATCTCACGAACTCGGTCAGCTTCCCCTCCGTCAGCTGTTGGCCGCGCGCCTGGTGATGTGAGTAAATAAAACTCGCCACCGTGGGTTCGGCTCCGCCGCATGCGATCGTGTTCTAATGCTTTCATCTCGTCCGTTGGTATATACCCGATCGCTTTCAACGCTATCAGTTCATCCTCATACCAAAAATTCAGCGAATTATCTTTGAGGTCCATCATTAATGGGCTAATCGTTTCCAACCAAGGAGTACCAAATATAACCTCCCCTTGCTGTACTGGTAGAGCATATAAAGTGACCAAGAAATGCACTCCTTGGACAACGACTAGAACATGTCATGTCGAGTTGTGCATATTATCGAGTGGGCATTGCCGGTCACTACTCTGACTGGTCTCCTACTGTGTGTCGCCGGAAGTCGCAGGTTATCAGCTATTGCTTGTGCCATGAAATTTAAGGTAGCCCCACTATCGATTAGGATGATGATGGCAAGATTTCCAATGTTTCCCTTGTATTGAAGGGATTCAACATTGCCATCGGCATCCATAATGTGCATAGCAGATTTGGACTGACTTATCTCTAATTGATTGAACACTACTTTCATTTCTTCCTCAATTTTTCCCCCTCCATCCTCGTCGTAGATGGGTTCTAATTCGTCGTCCTCACTGACATCTTCAACAATTAAACTCATGATTTTTGTGTTGGGGCAGGTATGATTCCACGGGTAGTTTTCGTTGCATGTGAAGCAAAGTCCAGCTTGGTGTCAGCGGATAATTTCCTTATTGCACAATTAGATTCATCTCTTATTTCCGAAGTCGGCGTTAGGTGGTGTCGGCCTTGCATTAGGCAGGTTCCCGGCTGTCCCATTCGTGTTGTTCGGGGCCCATGGTTTGGGTTGCTGAGGTCCATTGAAGGAGGTGAATCCCCCTTTGTTGGAGCTGCTGTGGCCTCAGATAATTTTTAGCTGCTCTTCCTTTCGATTTGCCAACTCGATAGCCTCCTTTGTGTACTGACCCCTAATCGAATTGTTTGGGATTCGGAAGTGAAAGAAATCATTTTATCTTCAAATAGTGGTCAAATTGGCGTATTTCCAAATCATGCTCCTATTGCTACAACTGTAGATATAGGGATTTTGAGAATACGCCTTAAGAACCAATGGTTAACGAGGGCCCTGATGGGTGGTTTTGCTAGAATATGCAATAACAAGATCACTATTTTAGTAAATGATGCGGAAAAGGGTAGTCATATTGATCCACAAGAAGCTCAACAAACTCTTAAAATAGTAGAAGCTAATTTAAGAAAAGCTGAAGGAAAGAGACAAATAATTGAGGCAAATCTAGCTCTCCGACGAGCTAGGACAAGAGTAGAGGCTGTCAATGCGATTTCATAACTATTGGCGCATTCAAATAATCAAAAGAAGTTCTGTTTCTAAACCCTATTTTGATAGGATTCACTCGACATAATCCAATCAAGCAGAAGCCAATTTTGATATTTGATACAAAGCAATTCAAAAATGAAATAGAAATAAATAAAAGAGGGTGGGACTAAGAACTTATTAGATACCGGAGTCGCAGGCTGCGAGGGCGCCACATCCTAAGTTCACCTCTAATTCCGATTTATGCCCAGTTATAAAAGCTCATAGTAACGCACTTTGAGGCCAATGTGGAACTCGATTCACCAATCTCTCGAATTCACGTAAATAATCCTGGAAGTTCCTAGTTTGTCGTAATTTACTCAGTGCTTCGTCGGCATCCTTGCATTGGTTATTCCCAAATTTTAGAAGTATACCCTCTTTAAAACTTTCCCACGTGACGGACCATTCCCCGTTGGTTTGTTCGAACCAACACCACCACTGTCGCGCCTCACCCTCCAAGTAATAAGAGGCTATTTGCACGCAATCCCTTAGGCGATACTCTTGCACTTCGAAATATTGTTCAGCTATATCTAGCCAGTTAAATGGATCCTCCCCCTCGAATGTTGGGAAATCTATCTGAATGCCCTAGGTTGGTGATCTCAGAGCCGTTCCGAGCATCAACTAGCAATGGACCCTCTTGATTCTGTTTTGGAATCGTCAAATTGATCATCATCGCTTTTTCTCTGAATCCTGTGGAGACTCGTCTCGTTGGAAAGGATCGGGAAAAAAAGGTGAAGTGATTGTTTTCATCTACTTCCCTGTTCCCGTGGTTTTCTTGTGCACCCAGGCCCACACGCTCGCCGCGCCCCGGGTAGTGATTGCCGCCGCCATCCCTCACGGTGCCGCCTTCGGCGCGTCGCTGTTGGAATCATCGCTCTCCTGGGTCGCGATTCGCTGCACTAGGGTTTCGTGTGGCGTCATGTCTATCCCTCATTCGGTCACTGCCTGGCTCTCCGTCTGAGCGGTCCCGTGCTGCGTCGACAAAGATTGTAGCGCTTCACTCAGTTGAGCAAGCGAAGCTCGATCCTCTCAAATCGTTGCTTGTTCGACACCATGTTTGCGGAAGTTCATGGGAATCTAGCTCTGAGGTCAAATGATAGAACTGGAAGTTAAAGAATCATAGAAACCCAAGAAATTGATTCTTGAATTGCCCTAGTAATCAGCAAACCACTGTAATTGAAGTTCTCAAAACTGAATTTGCATAATCCAAATAAATGTACTACATTGTTCTTGTAAAGAAAACTTTAGTCCATGGCCTAAACTAGGAAGCAAGAAATAAACAAAAAGAAATAAAAATAAATCAATATCCAATCTAAACAATTCCACCCAAATCCTTATCAATTCACGCATCACTCTTTCCCCTCTGTGTATATACTTTATCTATCGGAATGATGATCAGATTCTCATCACACGATTTGTGACTACATAATAAACATGGCACAGGCAGTTGTCTAGCTCCTGTTTTGCTTAGATCGTGGAGTTGGTGGTATAGGAGATAGCGCTTATCTTTATTTAGCCCACATCTTTATAGGAGATAGCGATTAGTGGTTAGGATTGCAATCAAACTTCAGTGATTGCATGAGCTACATCTAAGCACAACATATGAAGGATATTTTCATTTTCTTTTGGAGGAAGATGTCCTTGGGTTAGATAAAGTGATTTAGAGTTTCTAAGTGCCTACATAATGAGAAGTGAACACGACCTTATAATGAAGTTGTATGCACTATTTTAATGCCCATTTTCATTTAATCTTCCTGGTTTATTTATATGGTAGAAAAACCCTGCAATTTCTTGACCTGTAGACTTGTGTTATTGCTCTTGCATGAACTTTGCATAATCAAATTAATTCAGGGGTCTCCAACATATACCCAGACCAATATTTCGAAAATGTTGTGCAATATTTGTTTTATAGTGTTTCCTTGCTTTTCCTTTTAGTCTGACTAATTAGTATAGGTAGATCCATTGTTGGATAGTGTCACGTGGGATGAAAAAGGCTTGGCGGTGGCAATAGCTCAGAACGTTGATACTGGAGCTATTTTAATGCAAGGATTTGTCAACGGAGAGGCTCTTAAGAAGACCATTTCCTCCAGAAAGGCAACATTTTATAGCAGGTCACGGTCAACTTTGTGGACAAAGGGGGAGACCTCAATGAATTTCATCAATGTTTGTGATCGTGATTCTGTAAGCTCCATTACAGTCATGACCTTATTTTATTGTCACTGCGTTGTCAATTATTATAAAATAACAGTTTCATTCTCATGCCAGATAATTTATCTTGGGAAGCCTGATGGACCAACTTGTCACACTGGGGTGGTGTGTTGATGATGACCTGAATGAAGTAATGAATTAATCCTAGTTGGAACTTATATACCTTCACAACTTACTGGGAAAGTGCCTTTTGATGTTAGTATGTGCTACTTCTGTCTGTGTAGGTTGACGGCAATAATCTAGCATTAACCACTCTCTACTCATTAGAGTCAACTATATCTAAATGAAAAGAAGAATCCTCTGGAAGTTCAGATGGCAAACCGTCCTGGACCAAGCGATGGTTCCTTGATGAAAAGCTATTGTGCTAGAAAATCAGGTATAGTTATGTTGCAGCTGATTGAAAAATAAACTATTGGAAGATCATGTGCAAATATTGTCCCTCTGTTTTTTGTCTCTTGTGCTACTTAGAAAGACTGAAGGAGCAAATCATGCTCGCTCATTGAAATTTTAATTAGTGTTTGATTGACCGACCTGGAAAAGTGGGCAAATTTGGGTTGTCAAGCTCATTGGGGCAGTCCAGACAAATCATTTTGTTTGGCAGATCTCAGTTGCCACCTCTGCTGATGATTATTTGGGTGATTTCCTTTTTCAGGGAAGAGGCTGATGAGTTATGCCGAACATTAGAGGAAAACAAGGAGCATCAAGAAGTGCATCTGAAATGGCTGATGTGCTCTATCATGCCATGGTTTTGCTCTGTCGAAAAGGAGTGAAAGTTGAAGACGCTCTTCAGGTCCTGAGGAAGAGGTTTGTACAATCTGGCATTGAAGAAAAGAGCAGCCGAAAATCATAGGCAGCTATTGATGCCAAATTTGAAATCAACGGTAATGGGCCTGGCCTTCTCTTAGGAGAAAACATCAACTTGATGCTCATTTTCATTTCACTTGGACAATGCTTCACTGCCTTCAAATTTTGACATGGATGCGTACTTATCTTATTTTGGATGTTCTCAAACCAAAACATCCACTCTAAACAATAATAAATCGCAATCCTCAAATCAAATGAACCATATAGCATTTCATGAGTTTATTGCTCGCCCAGCACATCTTTTTTCCCGGAATGATAGAGATTTTATTGCATCTCAACAAAGAAAATACGTCGCATGAATCTCGTCAAAATGATCTATGACCCCATTTGAATGGAGGGATGCTATGAATTTATAAATTCATTGTCAAATTCACTCCATGTGTTTGGATAAAATACTAAATTAGTGGATTTGTAAATTCAGATCTTTAAATCAACCCATTTAAAAATCCAAGATTTGAGATTCTCCATTTTACACTATATTTGGGTAGATTTCAAATCCTTTGATAAAGGTAGTCATTTACAAATCTCTCCTCACTCACACTTCTCTCTTCTCTCTCTCTCTCTCTCTCTCTCTCTCTCTCTCTCTCTCTCTCTCTCTATATATATATATATATATAGATATATATATATATCTCTGTCTCTCTCTCTCTCTCTTCCTCTCCCGCTATTAGAAATATGTACAGGCTCTTATGTTACTAGGCCGAGCCCACATCCACTTGGGCCATTCATGCAGCCCACATATATAAATCATAGAATAGGACTTAGACTAATTATTATTCATTCATGTTTTTCCGCACTGCTCTTCTTCAGGTTCTGAGAATGTATTCTCAATTAGAACATAATGAAACAATGAATGTTATCACCCGCTCTCTCTCTCTCTCTCTCTCTGTTCTTCTCTTCTCCCTATTACTGTTTCTTCCTCTCGTTCTCCAATAAAAGGCTCATAATATTTTTTAATTCTTTTATTTTTTTATTTTTTTCTTTTATCTCCAATTAAATGCTCCCAATAATTTTTTGGGATATAAAATACATAATATGTATATAAGTGTGTATATATATAATTAGAAAAAAAAATTGTTCGGTTAATTTAGATGTAGATAAATATTGTTTTATTTAATAAAAAATATAAATTATTAGTTTAAACTTTAAAGAAAAAAATTGAATTTTATAAATATTGTATCAGTTTTTCGCCAAATAATGGATTTGAAAATTTTGGATTTTAAAATCCTTTCACAAATTCACCATAAATCCAAACAAGGGATTTCAAGTCCATGGATTTTGAAATCTATTCATTTTAAATCCCTTAGCAAATCAAATTCCTGAGTCCTCAATCATGCCTCAATCATGCCTACTGTTCCTGAGTCCTTAAATCCGGCACTCAACCTTTTTTCTCCCCTGACTCTTAATCCTCAAGACGATCCAGTGGTTGCGATTGTTCTAGAACCTCTCAACGGCACAAATTATGTTTCCTGGAGTCATTCGGTCAAGAGATCGTTGAGCGCAAAAAATAAGATACCTCTAATTAACGGCTCAATTAGTCTACCTGAAGCAGTTGATGATGTCGTTGTTTATGTTGCCTGGGTTCGTGCGAATGATCTCGTTCTCAATTGGATCCTCAATTCCATTAATCCGGACATAAAAGGACCTTGGAGTTTTTCACGTCTGCTCGTGAAGTGTGGGATGAGCTCCACCCCAGGTATTCCAAATCTGATGGCCCTCGGGCCTATCATCTTGAGCAGTCCCTCAGTTCCATATCAAAAGGTTCTAACTCTCTTGTTGACTATTACAACCTGTTCAAGAGTCTATGGGATGAATATCTCAGTTTTAGGCTCATTCTGAAATGTACTTGTGGTCCAAATTGTTCTTGTAACTTGCCTCAGTTGGTGGCCAAAACTCAAGAACGTGATGTTGTTATGAAATTTCTTTCGGTCTTGATGATTCTTATGCTGCCATTAGGAGTCAGATTTTGTTACAAACCCTTTTGCCTTCCTTAGCCAAAGTAAATTCACTTTTGTTGCAAGAAGAGAGTCAAAGGTTGTTAAATGTCCTTGTTTCCATCCCTAATAACTCCGTTGCTATGTTAGCTAGGCAAGGTAACAAGAACTTTAAGGATAGGAAAAGGCCTCTTAAATAATACCCACTGTGATCTCCCTGGTCATACCATAGATAGTTGTTATCAATTGATAGGTTATCCCCCTGGTTGGAAAGGTCCCAAAACATTCAAGGGTAAGGCAGAAACTTCTGCCAACAATTCTGTCATTGAAACACCCCATACTGATAATTCTGTTAAAGAACAGCCTATTGTCACTAACCCCTTGTTCAATCAAGATTTGTTTGAACAATTTTTAGCTTTCACTAAGCTGCAGAAAACTGGTGATCATATGGCTGCTGGGGCTTTTGTTCAGACAGCTGATTCGGGTACAAAATACAGGTATACATTACTCTTTTAACTCAAAGTGTGTGAATAACAATTGGATTCTTGATACAGGGGCCACTGATCATATGTGTTGTGACAAATCTTTGTTTACCACGGCCCCTGTTCCCTCCCACATAAAAGTTAATTTCCCAAATAATAATCTTGTTGTTGCTACTTTTGTTGGGGATATCAAGCTGAATGAGAAAATTACGTTGTATAATATTCTTTTTGTACCTGAATTTTCATTCAACTTGTTATTTTTATCTCACTTGACCAAGCATTCCAATGTTAGCATACTTTTTGTTGATTCTCATTGTGAATTACAGGAAAATCACACCAAGAGGGTGATTAGTTTTGCTGAACAGACTGGTGGTCTATACATGTTAAAACATGGCAGATTTGTTGGTTCTTTGCCTTGTAATGTTGCTAATTCTGTAACTGAGAAAACTGAATTGGTTCCTACAAGTGTTTTTCATTCTGATGTAAATCAATCTCCCACTTTTAATGTGTGGCATACTAGGTTAGGATACTTACATCCAAAGAAGTTAATTTTTCTTAAAATTGTTCTTGTAAAACCTTCTGATATGAATAATATTTGTGATATATGTCCTTTGGCAAAACAAAAGAGACTCCCTTTTCAACCAAGTGTATCTTCTTCTTCTAGTGCTTTTGAAATCATACATTGTGATGTTCGGGGTCCCTTTTCTATTGAGTCTTACAATGGTCATAAATATTTTCTAACCATTGTAGATGATTACACTAGATGTACATGGGTTTATTTACTCAAAAATAAACCTGATGTTAAAATTCCATAGAAAATTTCCATAATCTGGTCTATAATCACTTTAACAAGAAAATAAAGTGCTTAAGGAGTGACAATGGCACTGAATTCATACTTACTGATTTTTTTCATAAAACTGGTATTGTACATCAGACTTCTTGTGTTGAAACACCACAACAAAATGGTGTTGTGGAAAGAAAACACCAACACATTTTACAAGTTGCTAGAGCTTTACTTTTTCAATCTTCCGTTCCCTTACAATTTTGGTCTGATTGTATACAAACTGATGTTCATTTAATAAATAGAACACCATCCAAAGGTTTACAAAACAAAACTCCCTTTGAAATGTTGCATAATAAGCAACCAGATTTGACTTATTTGAAATGTTTTGGTTGTTTATTCTTTGCTAGGACACTTAGTGCACATAGACACAAATTTCAACCTAGAGCCTTAAAATGCATTTTCATTGGTTACCCTTTTGGAACCAAAGGCTACAAACTTCTTGAAATGGAGACAAACAAAGTATTCATTTCTAGGAATGTTAGATTTCAGGAATCTGTTTACCCTTTTTCAAAAACTTGTGATAAAAATAAAATAGATAAGTTGTTCCAAATTGACCATCTCAATCAATTTTCAAAATTCGTTTCTGAAGAAGTCATTACTAGTGATAATGTCACAAATACACCCAATGTCAGTACCTTAGATTCTGCAGATTCTGGTGACTTAATTCACCAAGCTCTTCAAGAAGAGCTTGATGAATTTGCCAACTCCCCTACTGTTGAGAATGACCATGTTACAGGTAATTCTAACCCTACTGAATCTGTAGCACAACATGATGGTATGATGCATAAAGAAGTTGATTTGAGAAGATCTTCTAGATGTAGACAAACACCTGCATACCTAGATGTTTATAAAACCAATCTACCACCATCATTAACTAATAAAGATTGAACAAATCCAGCAATTTAGTTCATTCTAGACCCATTAGATATCCAATTTCAGATTATGTATCCACTTCAAAATTTTCTGAACAACATAAATGTTTTACTGCTGCCATTACTCATGCTATTGAACCAAAACACTATAAACAAGCAAAAGATAATGAAGATTGGATTACAGCTATGAAATCTGAAATTGCAGCCTTAGAAAGAACAAATACTTGGACTTTGGTAGAACTTCCCAAAGGAAAACATTGCATAGGTTGCAAATGGGTTTATAAAATCAAACAGAAATCTGATGGTACGGTAGAAAGGTATAAAGCGAGATTTGTAGCAAAAGGGTACATACAACAAAAAGGTGTGGACTACTTTAACACTTTCTCATATGTTGCTAAAATCACTTTTGTTAGGATTTTATTGTCTGTTGCTATTGCTAATAATTGGATAATCCACCAATGTGATGTCAATAATGCTTTTCTACACGGTGATTTAATTGAAGAAGTGTATATGTTACCACCACCCGGTTATTGTAAAGAAGGTGATAAAAGAGTTTGCAAATTGAATAGGAGTATATATGGTTTAAAACAAGCTTCTAGACAATGGTTTCACAAATTATCTGAATCTCTTTACAAGATTGGTTACACACAAACTAAGGCAGATTATCACTTTTTACAAAGAACCACAATAACTCTTTTACCACCATTCTTTGTTATGTGGATGACATGATCATTACTGGTAACAACATGACTGAAATACAACATGTCAAAGATCAGTTGCATGCTGAATTTACCATTAAGGACTTAGGTGAATTGAAATACATACTTGGCATAGAAGTAGCTAGAAATAAAAATGGACTTCAATTATGCCAAAGAAACTATGCACTTGATTTACTTGATAATGTTGGCTATTTAGGAAGTAAACCTTGCACTACACCCATGGATGAAAAACAAATGTTCAACTCAAAAGATAGTCCCCCTTTAAAGGACCCCTCGACATATAGACGACTAGTGGGAAAAATGTTGTACTTAACTATAACTAGACCTGATTTAGCTTTTTCTATACAAACTTTGACTCAATATATGAGTAATCCTTTAGAAATACATATGGCTACTGCACATAGAGTATTAAGGTATATTAAAGCTACACCAGGTCTCAGTCTTTTTTATCCCACTAATAATGATTTTAAGCTACAGGGCTTTTGTGATTCCGACTGGGCAAGATGTCCTCAAATTAGAAGAAGCGTCACAGGCTATGTAATATACCTTGGGCACTCCCTAATTTCTTGGAAATCCAAGAAACAAGCAACAGTCAGCAAGAGCTCCGCCGAAGCCGAATATCGATCCATGGGGTATACTTCAACCGAACTCCAGTGGATAAATACATGCAAGACCTACAAATCACTCATCCACAACCGGCAATCCTCTACACAGACAACAAAGCAACTTACTCCATATATAGCTCACAATCCCGTCCTACATGAGAAAATGAAACACATACAAATAGATTTCCACTACACAAGGGAAAAGATAAAGGAAGGTCTCCTAAAGCTCATCCAAGTTCCAACCGACGCCAACCTTGCAGATATTATGACCAAACTGTTGGCACTCACTGCTTTCAACACATTCAAACACAAAATGGGAATGTTAAACATACATTCACATTTTGAGGGGGGGTATTAGAAATATGTACAGGCCCATATGTTACTAGGACGAGCCCACATCCACTGGGGCCATTCATGCAGCCCACATATATAAATCATAGAATAGGACTTAGACTAATTATTATTCATTCATCTTTTTCTGTACTGCTCTTCTTCAGGTTCTGAGAATGTTTCTCAATTAGAACATTATGAAACAATGAATGTTATCACCCACTCTCTCTCTCTCCTCTCCCGCTCTCTCTCTCCTCCCTCGCTCGCTCTCTCTCTTCTCCTCTTCTCCCTATCACTGTCTCTTCCTCTCGTTCTCCAATAAAATGCTCATAATATTTTTTAATTCTTTAATTTTTTTTCTTTTATCTCCAATTAAATGCTCCCAATAATTTTTTGGGATATAAAATACATAATATGTATATATGTGTGTATATATATAATTGGAAAAAAAAAATTGTTCGGTTAATTTAGATGTAGATAAATATTATTTTATTTAATAAAAAATATAAATTATTAGTTTAAACTTTAAAGAAAAAAATTGTATTTTATAAATATTATATCAGTTTTTCGTCAAATAATGGATTTGAAAATTTTGGATTTTAAAATCCTTTCACAAAACCACCATAAATTCAAACAAGGGATTTCAAATCCATGGATTTTGAAATCTATTGATTTTAAATCCCTTGGCAAATCAAATTCCTCCATCCAAATGGGGTCTATGTGAACTGTAAAGTAATTTTAATAGAACTGGAATTCTGATATAGAATTCTGAAAGGGTGTGAAGGATCCAAGGAGATCAAACATTCCTATAAGGGAAAGTATTTCCACAAAGGAAGTCCTACTCAAATTTGAGGCAAAAATATAAGACTCGAAATTAAAAATCAATCTAACATGCACTGATGCTAAGCACCCTACTTAGGGGTATCAAATGGTCGGGTTGCGGGTTGGGTTGAGACTTAGTTATTACAAACTTTTTTCCCAATCCTAACTCGGTCCACAAACCCGAACAGGTCGAGTCCCGCCACTCTAATCCAACTTGTTTAGGTTGTGGGTCGACCCACCACCCTAACCCAACTTGTTCAAGTTGTGGGTCGATCCACTTAATCCATTTCCAACCCAAAAAAAATTAGAAATTAAAAAAAATCATTAATTTCTATATCTTTCTGTTGTTCCATCTAAACCTAAAATGATTAAACTTAAACATGAAAACAACACAAAATGTATATTTCTAAAAATTCAAATTGCATTTAACACATTGCAAACACAAATCCATGCCCCAAAAGATTAAAATAAACTCAGGAGACAGTAACAACTACAAATCAATTATACAATGTAATGATTACACATGTCCACAAAATAAGGTGAATATTTTAATAATAATTCACAAAAAAAAAGTATTCCGGACATGTCTAACATTATAAATTACAACTACAAGAATTTTTTTTTTGAATCCACAAGCAAAAGTTATAGCTTCGATAGTAACACAAGTCAATCACAATCTTCAAATGACCTGCAAAAAGAAAAAAGAAAAAGATTATTGGAGAAAACAATCGCTAAAACTTGACATGTGACAGTGAAATTATGCAAGAAACGTTTCCTAATCAATGAGTATAAATCATGATATTTGTAGACTCACCACGTTTAAGTTGGAATCCGCTGCACTTTCCATTTGAGTTTCACTTATATCATTGATATCCAAATGCATGACATCTTGAATCAATTCATCGATGAATGTTGACATTCCTATAACAACATAGTAAATAAATATATATTAAATAGCAAAATCGCATTATGCAAATAACTTATATAAATAATTTAACAATTTATAATATATATTTGTATGTGTTTATATGTATTTTTATATATATGAAAATAGGTTGTGGGTTGACCCAACCTAACCCAACCCATTTTTTTCGTGTCATTCGAATTCAACCCATTTCTGACCCGCAATGGATTCGTGTTGACTCTAACCCCCAATTTTCGGGTTGGGTTGATTAATACGCAATCTTCTTCATTGGGTGTATTGACTTTCAAGGAACCCATATTCTGATGCTTCTCCCAGGGGCAGAATGGTTATTAAGCTCAAAGCTTAAGACTTCCTTGTCAAAATCACGAACAATATTTTGTGAAATGGGGGAATTTCAACACTTGAAGACAAACTCAAAATAAAAGTAAAATTGGACAGATGAGAGGGAACATACTTTAGAGTTTAAAGGGCTAGAGAAAGCGTAGAGATCTAACCATATCACTGCTTGGATCTCTTGCAGCCCTTTCTCTTTTGTGAGATTGAGTATTAATTTGTACGATTGCTCTCGTGATTGAGTTGATGAATTCAAATGAGCAAAATAAATTAATAGGGTTTTAAATTTGGTGGAGCTCAAATTATGATTTTACAGTTAAACATGCAATTTTTAGTTGAGATTAAAATCTAGAAGAAAATGATTAGTTTATGAAGAAAAAAAGAGGAAGAGCTCAATCATTATATAAGAGAAAAGAGCATTTGTTTCTTGAAGAGAAAAAAAGATGAAGAATTCGTTCAATAAATAAAAGAAAAAAGGTGATTAGTTTTTAGGAGAAGAAAAATATGAAGAGTTCGATTAACAAGAAAAAGAGGATTTGTTTTTTTTAAGGAAAAAATAAATAAAAGATGAAAAATTTGTTTAATTGATAAAAGATGATTTTTGTTTTGAAGAGCAAAAATAGATGGATAATGGGATCAATGAAAAAGAAGAAGATTTATTTTTGGGAGAAAGTATTATGATCAACATGTAATAATAATGTAATTATTCATTAATTAATCTAGAACGGGTCATTGTATGATGATACAAATTAATTTTTTAATCCAATGGTTAATTGAGAAAATACCTAATCTAATGATAAATTAATAATCTAGGTGCACCGATATCTCGGGTACATCAGAATTGGACTGTTGTCTATGAAGTGTTTAAATTTGTAAACCTTTCTAGGAAAGCTTTATAGAATATTTTACCGATCCATTATTACGTGTTTATTTATTTGCATATATCAAACAATTCGGATTACATATTACAATAGGTATTTCATCCTCTTTTACACTCAATTCACTAGGTGACACATGTTAATTTGTGACATCATACCATACACGTGTCGATTAGTGAATGAGTGAAACACAAAATGTAACACCAAAGTGTAACAGGTGATCTCATTGGTATATCAAAGTTGAAATTGGTTAACTAAATTAGTATAAAAAACTTAATTTGTTTTCAAAGAATAGAATAAAATTTAACATCCCGTGAATACAATAGTAATTATACAAAGTTTGATCCGCGTAAACTTTCTCATCAAATTTATTCTTGTTTTTGGTAATATATATTTAACTTTTTCTAATCATTTAGTTATTTTGATAAATTTTTAATCATTTAGTTATAATTATTTATGTTATAAGTTTATTTGTTCTTTTCGGCGATATTCCTTTTTTTGCCGAGTAATGATAATTTTTCGTTTTCTGGATAATTATATTTTATTTTTTTGAGGGTCTGGAGAAATTATATTTAAATTTGTAAGAGCGGAGAAATAAATGTAAAGCGAGGTCCGAGGGGCAAACTTACCTAATTGGGATAAAAAGAAATTCAAAATCAAGTCACCCCAGTCACTCCAGTTCCATAAAGCACCATACAATCAACGGCTCCACAAAAGCTAAATTGAAAAACACAAAATCGTCTGTGCTTTCAAATTCTTAACTGATCGATCAATCGAAGAAAAGATCGATGGACGGCCGAATGTATGAAACACAGCAGCACCATTTGTTGGATTTGCAGGAAAGCAGTGGCTTCGGGTCGGACCCAAAGTCATGGCTCTCCGGCGACGACGACCTCAGCCGCACCCTCTCCTCCCTCTCCGCCGCTGCCGCCACTGCTTCCGCCACCGGCAACGTTGACCGTGCCCTCTTTAACGACCTTGTCGAGATGGTCCCTCTCGTTCAGTCCCTCATTGTACTAACTACACTTATTCTGTTTTTTGTTTTTATTTTTTTAGCCCTTTCCATACTTTTGAGTTATGATTCCTTTTTTTTTATTTTTTTTATTTTTTCAAATAACAATGCCAGGATCAGAAAGCCAAATCTTCCTTCACCAGACGGGGTTCAATGGTCTATACTAAGACGCCTTCCAAGGAATCCCTCTTTAAGAAGGTTTTACTCAATTGTTTTATTTTTCGAATTTCAGCTTTTTATTTTTATTTTTATGATGCCATATCTATATCTAATATGCTTATCATTTATTTAATAAAAATTGCAAAGTTTGGACTTAGATTGCTAGGATGAGTGCCTTTAACGTGTGTGTTCATTTAGTTGTGGTGAATTTTTAACTCTCTGTCTCAATTATTTATGCTACATTCTGTTTATCTTAGATGAAATGAATTCCATTAACTATCATAGAAGATTGTTTTACTCAATCAGCTATATTAATTAGTTGAAATCAGCTAACTAGCTATTTGGACAGCCTATTTGTCTTTGATTTCATATGAGCTTCTTCATTTGTTTATCTGTACGATTCTCAATACCTTGACCAATTTTTACACGTCCATAAGGGAATATGTGTAATCGTTCCATAAGAAAACCCGTTTAATCTTTAAAAGACGAGTGAAAACAATTTCGAGACAGTTGAACACATCATCTGCAGTTTTGTTATATGCACTCACTGGAACCTAATCACGTTTTCTTGCAAAAGTGGACACAAGTGTTATCTTTGGGTATTGCTGACTTGTAGGCAGATTGGAGAAAGCTTAAAGTGAAGTTTTAGAATAAGGGAGTTATCGATATACTTTGGAAGTTGAATTGGTTGCAATGGATATTGTTGTATAGTTTAATTTTCTGTGGAGAAAGTCTTGTCGTCCCTCTTATGTGATGAAAATTCTAAATGATGAATTAGTGAATATGGAAAAATGACCACGTCAATCTTTTTGAATCTTGGACTCTTGTTGAATTAAATAAACTTGCTAGTAGTGGAGTGCCAGATTTATTATGTTTGTGATTTATACCGCTGACAAAAAAATGGAGAAACTTCTATCTTTTTGTCATTGTAGTGTTTAATATTGTCACAGAGGACGACTACCCCTCATAGTGTAGATACATCCTTTTGAGAATGTATTGATTGATGGATTGCTCTAGATTCAACATAGCATTTAAACATATACATTTAATGAAGCTAAGTGGAAACTTTGCACTTTAGATTTGTTTAGCTAGATATTTTTCGATCAAGTTCTTGTTTGTCCTAAGTTTCCGATCAAGTTTTTGTTTGTCCTAGGTTTCCCATAACATTCGAATATTGTATAAGGTACTCAACCTTAAGACATGCAAGTTTAGTTCCTCATAAAAGTACACAAGGTTACAAGGCTTTTTTACAAGATATTCCTTTAAGGAGGAGAATGGTTCATTCTGTGATACTAAATTGGGATCGCCAAAATGCAATCTCAAAGGAAAGAATTATGACTTGCCTACAATGACAAAACTAGGGATTATTTGTTTATTTAAGACGTGAATATTTTGATGTAGTTTCAGCTGAATAGCTGTATGCTTATTCTTCCCATTGGAGAGAGAAATGAAGTTGATGCTATCGGTGTAAGAAAGGTAGAAACAAAAAGAGGAGAGCAAAACCAAGGAAGAAAGAAAAGGAAGAACTGAAGAAGAAAACAAAGAAGAAATCGCGAACAAGAAACAGGAGAAATAGAAGAAAGACTAATTGTGAAAAACTGATAACTAAAGAGAAGTAGATAAGACGAGAAAACAGAGTAATAATTTTGCGATTAAGGGTTCCTTGTCAATGCAGATTTAGTCCAATGAAGTAACTTAAATATAGAAAGATTTTTTTGTGCTTCTGTTATTCATAGGACATAAGCAAACCATTACATATTAATTCAATTAAACTATCATTTTCTCATTCAATCATACATATTACCCATCACATTTTATCTCATCCTCAATTATTAATTCCCCTAACAAATTATTTTTGTTGCTTCAATTCATAGTACGAGTTGTGTGTGCGACACTTTATTATTGAATACATATAATTAGTAAGGTTTTCCGAGGACCTGTAAGTATGCCGTTATTGATGTTTGCTGCAGAAAGCTGGAAAGGGTGCTACTCTGCCGACAAAGAACAAAGACGAGAACATGTCAATTTTCTCCTCAACGTTGCTTTCTGAAAAGGATAGAGAAGAACTAACAACATTGCGGGACCAAGTAGACGATCTAAAAAGGCAATTATTGGAGAAAGATGAACTTCTAAAATCAGCGGAACTTTCAAAGAATGAGATGGCTTCTATCTACACAAAATTAGACGAAATTAAAAGTGAGGCTGCGGAAAAGGACTCGCTGATAAAGTCTTCTCAAATGCAGCTTTCTGATTCCAAGGTCTGATTACCTCCATACTCTAAAGTTACTATTATTTTTTCTTCTTTTATTTGATTGTTTGTTTTGTTATTTAAGTTTAATGATTTTGTAATTATTTTTGGGGTTTTTTCTTTTTTCGTGACCAAATATTCTTAGTTGAACTGGTTGTCCTCCAAATGATATTTTTACTTGCAACTATGAACCCATGCATTAGCTCTAGTTTCAGGCTATTGTTTCTGTTTTAGGATATTCAGGTACACCGAGTCTATAGTTTGAGTTCAAGTATCTTTGACCATGCATGGTGTGAAAAGAATTAAAAAAATGAACAAAGTGACTATTAATGTAAAGCAAATTGCGATTCTGAATATAGAAGTCAGGATCAAATTGCGAATTATTAAAAAATAAGTTGTGGTTTTTCTTGCAATTAAGCACGAAAAGGAAGAAAAAGAAAAAGAAAACTTATCATTGCTAATATTTTAAAATCATGTAATCTTTAATTATTCGAATTTGCATTAAAATTATTTTACAATAAGTTAAAACATTTTATTTTAAAAATAAATAATTTATGTAATGTAAATTTTTAAGGTCATCAGATAACGGTCCAAACACACTCTTCATCGAGAATTGATACCCTGACTCCAGTTTCAGTTGAGGCTGCGAATTTGAACTTTGCTCCTTCTCCCTTTCTATTGTTAAGGGATTGAAATTTTGACCAAAAACAATGACATAAACAGCTCTTTCAAGGGTACAAATAATTTGGGCTTAACATCCTGAAAATGTGTTTTAAGGCTTAACATTTGCAAATGGGATTTTGTTGTAGCATGCTACTTGAATGATACTCTCTCTCTCTTTCTACCCTCTCTCTTTCTGACAAACACATATACACCGGGGGGAGAGGGGGGTGAGAGAGAGAGAGGATATTACATACTGCTATTAATGTTACTTTTGTAATTTTCACAGATTAAGCTTGCTGACAAACAAGCAGCTGTTGAAAAATTACAATGGGAGGCAATGACTTCCAAGGAAAAGGCAGAGAGACTGCAGGATAATCTGGATAAGGTGCAAGATGAGATTTCGTCTTTCATGTTAGTAGTTGAAGGCTTGATGAAAAGGGACGATATTACTGTTCCCGCTGGAGATTATGACGATGCCCCTTATTCTATTGATCAGAGCCATGAATTAGTAAGTCGATTACCAATTAAAATGCTATTACCATTTTAAGCCAGAAATCTAGTTTCTCTTCACATATATATATGCATGGATGCGACTTCTTCAAACAGATTCTTTTCTTTGTTTTCTGCTTGCATCTTCTGTTTCCATATTCAATATACGCACAATTCTGTCCCAAAAATCAAGTCCCGTTTCACAAAGGTACACTTGTTATTGTTAGTCAATTAGATGAAGGTACAACTTTATAAAACCTATACATTCTCCTTTTGTGACTTTTTTATTTGTTGATCTAACTTATTTAGTGAAATATAATTTTTTTCGCGAAATTATAATTTTTACAGTGACGAATAAAATGAGACATTGACTTTCTAAGCATGGTTTATCTATTATTGTTTTATTTTTTGCTTTTAGATAGAAGAAGTACTACTTTTGGAAATGCATATGATGGCTATTTCCCATATACATGACCCAGAAAAAAAACCATGTTGTGGTCATTTTATCTTCTTTTTTGTCATTTGCAAATCTTTGTAGTTTCTTTTTGTTAAAAATTGAGTCATTGTGCTTGCATTTATTTTTGAATTAGGAGTCTCAATTCGAAAAAACAAAAGAAAGGGTACTAGGACTCCATTGGACATGTGTGATGACTATTTTCTCAAACTTTGCAGGATAACGAATTGGATATGCAGGAATTGGAAGCTGCGAAGGAAGCTTACATGGCTGCCGTGGCGGCTGCAAAAGAGAAGCAAGACGAAGAATCTATATCCGCTGCTGCGACTGCAAGGTTTCATCTGCAGTCAATTGTTCTTAAGCAAGGGTAGGCCTTGATTTGATGCTTAGTTAGTTGAGGGTGTTCATATTTACCTAAAGCCAGTCCAATCCTTGTGAGTTGTGATAATCCAGCATGTTGTATTGCAGTATGTTAAGTTGACATTATAATTTAACACAGAAAAGGTTAAATTCTAAAGGTATGTGATGTTGGATTTATTTAGTTTGAAAGTTGGTGAGGGCTTAAATAGAGTCCAATTGAGTACATTGCAATACTTGATCTCGAGCTCACCTGAAAAATTAAGAGTTCAAGTTCGAAGTTAGAGGTTGTTTGGTTAAACTTATAAACTTCTCAAAACATCTTAGAAGATGTTTGAGAACTTAGAAGTTCTTGTAATGTGTTTGGCAAAATAAGATGTTAGACAACTTATAAGATGTAAAAATAAGCTCTTAGAGCTTATAAACTCCAAAAAAAAAAAGTAAGTTCTTCTAGTTCGATCTTATTTTTTAAAAGTCTTGTAAATTACACTTAAATTTCACATACTACACACACATACACACATATATACATACTACACGTGTTTCACACACTACACATATTACACACTATACACCACTACACTTATTTCACAAACTTCACACACTACACACGGAGACACACTACACACATTTGACACACTGCACACACAAATACACTTCACACACTACACACCTCACACACTACACACCACACACACTAAACACACTACACACATTTCACACACTACATACACATACACACACACCACACTACACACACTACACACACGTCGCACACTATGCAATTTGCACACACTATACGCACACTACACACATTTAACACACTACACACACTACACACCCTTCACACACTTCAAGCACTACACACACTTCATAGACTACACACTTCACACACTACACACTTCAAACACTTCACACATTTCACACACAATACAAACACTACACACATTTCAAACACTACGCACACTTCACACATTACATACATTTCGCACACTACACACACTATACACATTTCATAGACTACACACACTCACACACGACACACACGACACACACGACACACATTTCACATACTTCACAGTACACACACTACACACACTTCACACACGACACACACTACACACATTTCGCATACTACATACAGTTCACACACTACACACACTTCACACACTACACCCACTACACTCATTTCAAACACTACACACATTTCACACACTACACACACTACATACATTTCATACACTATACACACCCTACACACGTTTCACACACTACACACATTTCATACACTATACACACACTATACACGTTTCACACACTACACACATTTCACACACACACTACACAAACTTCACACACTTCACACATTACACACATTTGTCGCACTACACACACTTCACACACTATACACACACTACACACACTTCACACACTACAAACATTTCACATACTACATAAACTTGACACTTTACACACCACACAAATTTTACACACTACACACACACTTCACACATACTATATACACACTACACACACTATTTACACACTATAGACACTGCACACACTTCACATATTACACACACTTCACACATACATACACACACAATTCACACACACTTCACACACTTCACACAGTACACTCATTTCACACTCTACATACACTTCACACACTCCACACACTACACCCAATGCACAAACTTTACACACTATATACACTACATACATTTCACACACTACATACACTTCACACACTACACACACATACACACATTTCACACACTACACACGCACACGTGCACACACTTCACACACTACACACACACACTTCACGCACTACACATGCACACGTGCACACACTTCACACACTACACACACACACTTTACGCACTACACACACACTATACACACACTACACACATTTCACACACTACACACACTTCACACACTACACAAACTTCACACACTACACACGCTACACTCACTTCACACTATGCACACACTGCACAAACTTCACACATTTCACACACTGTACACACACTACACACTATTCACACACTATACACACACTACATACATTTCACACACTACACACTTTCACACACATACACACACATTTCATACACACAGTATACACACACTACACACAGTTCACACACTACATATACTACATACACTTTACACACTTCACGCACAACACACTACACACATTTCACAAACTACACACACTTCGCACACTACACACAATTCACACTCTACACACACTACATACATTTCACACACTTCACACATTACACACATTTCACACACTCCACACATTACACACATTTCACACACTCCACACTTTTCAAACACTACACACATTTTACACACAACACACACTTCGGCTAAATCATTTATCAATTGCAAGCTTGTAAGCTCTGTTATCTAACACTTTATTAACTTATAAGCTCTTGAGAAATTACATCTTATAAGATTTTGGAGCTCATAAGGTGTTTGAAATATGTTTAGCCAAACACTCTCTTAATCTTGAGTTCTAAGTTTAGTTTGACTTTATGCCAAACTTAATATTTATATGCTCGTCTTCCTTAACTTAATTACTTATATAAGAACTTCAATTCAATTACGAGAGGACAACCCTCAAGAAAAAAAAATGAAGAGAGCTCCATTATGCGCAATTAAACTCATATTACTTACGTGTAGAATACGATGCAAATCTATATCTCAATTTATGTAGAAAATGTAAATACTTTCTAATTAATTGCCATATGTCCTCTGCTTAATAACCACTCACCCCCAAACAATGCCTCTCTTTTGGCCCACCCAACCGAAAACACCTCCGACCCTCATTAAGTCGTTGTTCCTTTTTAACTTTTTTATACTATAATTTTGTAATATATATTTATTTATATAAATTATTTTAGTTTTGCAAATATGAAATTTTAAAACCATATTTTGTTTTGCAAATTTCAAATAAAACATGTAAAATGATATATTTTGCCGATTTAAATATAAAATTATTTGATATTGAATGCATATTTCACATTTATATATTTTAAATAGAAAAAGTAATATTGTTGTACATTTTTCAGTGTCATAAATATTTTAAAAAAATATACAAACTAGAGGTGCCCAAAAGATTTGAACAGCTAGTTTTGATTTCGAACAGATCGTACGAAAAAATTAGTGGGAAACCCGAAACATAATTGATTATACACAATTTTAGTCAAAATTCTGAATTGGTGGTTAAAACGTAACATCCTGTTTGGACGGTTTATTTAATTTCTTTTTTTTTTTAACTTCTTTTACATAATTATTTTTTCCGTAATATATATTAATAAAATTAAGTTTTGAGAGTGGAAATTTATATGAAAAACTGTTGTTGAAAAAGGTACTATTATGAAACAACAATATAATTTCAAAATTTAATATTTATGAAATTGTATAAAATATTTTATATAAATAAATATATATTACAAAAAAGTAAAAGTTGAAAAGGAAATAGTTATGTGAAAAAGGTTGGAGGAGGGGGTGTTTTCGGTTGTGGGGCAAAAAGTAGGGCTCTAGGGGAAGGGGGTGATGTGGTTGGAGGGGCGGGGGTGTAAGGTATTAAATGTTAGAGAACTGATGATAATTACTTAACACCCAGGAGCTGTGATTCGGGCGTAGGGGTCCGTTTACATTGCAGGTACACTAATCCCACATTGTTCCACCTAGTGGGATTTGGAGTTTGGACTGGTTTATATTAACTCTCATAAACTCATGTTTACTGATAAATGTAGCTTGTGACCAATTAGTGAAATTTACTCCAATCAAATGTTTACTCTCCAGTACATAGTCAGATAGGTTTTAGTTTTTTTTACCAAAATGCCATCATAAATAAATGAGGAGCTCTTCATGGGCTTTAGTTTTTTTAGCACTTCTTCCCTCTCTACAACTACAGTTCACAGAACTACGGTATCCCACAGTGGCAGCGCAACAAGTACTGTTGCCGGAATTCAAATGCTGGCTTTACGTGATTCCCTGGCGGCCAACAACTTGAACGAGTCGGCATCATTTTTACCACTAGTGAGTTTCTTCTTTGATGCAAAACAAATTTGCAAAACCCTAACCTCGCCCCAAATTTCAGAGAATGGGCATATAGCAATCCTAGCCATAAATCGAGAGCAGAATGGTTGTTAAAATAAAATGCAATATGGATTTCAATATTCTTTGTTCTAGTTGATTCACGCATAGTCCTTCCGTAAACACATCATATTTATGAGCATTTGAAGGTCATTGTATAGACTATAGTGTAAAAAATAGTGAGGTAGAAATATAATTGAGTGTTTTGGTTCCAAGGGATAGTTTGATTCTAGGAGGCATAGGACCAATAATCTCGAGTATAGTCCTAAATAGTGGTTCTAATACAGGGTTGGAAAGATTACTCGCTTCGGATAAATTGGCAAAGTAAACATCAGACTGAGTGGGATTGAGAGCAAATATTTGTCCTGATCCTTCGATGTCATGCATTCTAAACAGGCCCCAGTGAAATGTATGGTTTATTGCTTTACCTATCTTATCAAACTCTTAAGGCAAATCTGATTGTAAATGAAAACTTTATGCTATTTCAATATTTGTTTAATTTTTTTTCTTCAATATTAGTTGAAAAGTCTTTATTATTTATAGAAAGTTTAATTTATATGTACACTTATATTCATTACCATAAAATTTAACAAAAGATATTCCCTTCATCCCATAAAAAGAGTGAGATTTCAAAAATAAATTTGTTCAAAGTAAGGTTCTTATTTCAAAATGCCAATGTCTATTTTTCTTAATCCAAATAAAAGATTAACTTTGTATTTTAAGAATAACTTATAAATAATTTAATATATACAAGGAGTCATGCAAGGAAAAATTGATGGTTTTGGAGAGTCGTATTTTCATCATATTGGTCAAAATAAAAGTTGTACCTTGTTCAAATATGACTCTTTTTATGAGACGAAGGGAATAGTATATTTGGTCTAGAGTTCTAATTTCTCATTTTTTTCTTTTTTATGTAAATATTATCATATCAATATGATCTACGAACAATTATAGATTATTATTAAACGCAAAAATATTTGTTATTATTTTTAAGGTTATTTAATTACACAAATGTTGTACTGGTATGTACATATTTACAAATGTACTTATTTAATGGTCAAAACAATGTTCTTTTATCCTTGTATGATTAAGTCAAATATAATCTTACCTTAAATCTAAAAGAGAAATCGTTGAATAGTCAATTGACAGATGTATTTTTTTGTTGTGTTTTTTTTGGCAAAAATTTGGGTGTATTTGATGCACCATATCTTATTGTACATCACCCCATTTTTAGAATAATATTCCGCACGCGCTGATTTATATAAATAAGGGTCTGTTTGTTGAACACTAAAAGCAAATGGCTTGATGGTATTTGATGCAACCTTAAACATCTCAACCTTGATGTCACGGGTTCAATTTCGGATGCTGCCTCTAGCCCATGCTTTATATTTTTCCTTCTTTCCTCATTTCTTTTTTTTTTTTTTTCTTTTTGCCCTTTTTCTTCTTCTTCTTTTTTTTTTTTTTTGCCCTTTAAATTTTTTATTCTTTAGCCTGTGAGTCTAGAAAAAATTACAAATTGTATAATTAATTTTTTTTAGTAATATTATGTGTTTTATAATGCAACAATAATTGTATTGTAAGTTCGAAATATAAATATTGTACAATATACAAGAAAAATTAATCTAACCAAACCTATACTGTCATACATCATATATAAAAGGATTAAAATATCTCCGATATTCACCGATATCTCTCCGAAATCTCTTTTTTTTGGCGATCCCGAAACGATATTCGGATGTAGTAAATTTCTGTCAGAATTTCTCCGAAATATCTCCCAAATCTCCAAAATATTCAATTTGGGCTATCTCCAGGTATAATTTGTTGAAATTTTACAGAAATTTCGATGAATTTCGGTGAAATTTCGGTGAATATCGGTTAATTTCAGTGAATATCAGTTAATTTTGGTGAAATTTCGGTTGATTTCAGTGAAATTTTGGGATATTTTCGATTTTTTTTTAAAATGGTTGACATGATGTGCAATTGGTTCTTATTTGAGCTAAAGAAAATATTGAACACAGAAAAAGATTTCTCCGAAATCTCCAAAAATTTCAATTTGCGCTATCTCTAGGTATAATTTGTTGAAATCTTACAGAGATTTCAATGAATTTCGGTGAAATTTCGGGAATTTTTTTATTTTTTTATCAATGGTTGACATGATATGCAATTGGTTCTTATTTGAGTTCAAGACATCATTGAACACAGAAAAAGAAGAAATTCTGACCAAAAACAACAGCTTGTCAACATTTGTGTATCATATTGTCAGACATCTTTTATATTGTTTAATATTTATAAATTAGCTGTAAACATTTTCATATTTTTGTATCATATTGTCAGACATCTTTTATATTGTTTAATATTTATAAATTAGCTAAAAAAGAAGAAATTCTGACAAAAAACAACAGCTTGTCAACATTTTTGTATCATATTGTCAGACATCTTTTATATTGTTTAATATTTATAAATTAGCTGTAAACATTTTTCATATTTTTGTATCATATTGTCAGACATCTTTTATATTGTTTAATATTTATAAATTAGCTAAAAAAGAAGAGATTGTGACAAAAAACAACAGTTTGTCAACATTTTTGTATCATATTGTCAGACATCTTTTATATTGTTTAATATTTATAAATTAGCTGTAAACATTGTCATATTTTTGTATCATATTGTCAGTCATCTTTTATATTGTTTAATATTTATAAATTAGCTGTAAACATTTCATTTGTATTCGAACCCAGGACCTGTTGAATGAAGCTCCAAACTTTAATCACCAGACCAAGTCAAGAACTTGTTATGATTTCTATCTTTCTTAATTTTATTTATTCTTAACTTTTAAATATTCCTCATTTATTTGGGTTTAGCTTTTAACTAGTGTTGTTCTTGAATGAAAAATGTTATAGGTCAAGCAAGAAAAACTTTATATATTGTAAATATTCTCAATGCTTTAACTTACATAATGTTGAAATAATTTTAATAAGGACTTTAATATATTTGAATTTACCAACTAGTTGTATATGCGTAAATTTGGCTCAATTTTTAGATTATATATTTGAATTTAAGTAGGTTTATAACAATCTATAAAATATCGTGAAAATTATATGTTTTAAAATATTTTTCGGCATTTTTTAAAAAATTACACCGATATTTCGATATTAATCGAGATTTTACCGAAATATCTCTAAATTGAAACACCGATATCTCCGTAATCACCGATATTTTCGTCCCTGATATATATAATATGTCCAAATAGTAAATATATTGTGTGGTTAAAAACTGATTTGTAAAACATAAATATTTCGCAGTGTACAAGAAAGTTAGTTAAAGAAAAAGTATACTGTCAGACATCATAACGTATACTATATCGAAATATTAAATATACTATGAGTATTTTAAGTTGGAAAAAATAAATATTCTGTAGTATGAAACAAAAATTAACTAAAACAACGTATACTGTCAGGAATCATAACGTATACTATATCGAAATATTAAATATACTTTGAGTATTGTAAGTTGGAAAAATAAATATTCTGCAGTATGAAACAAAAATTAACTAAAACAACATATATTGTCAGACATCATAACGTATTCTATATCAAAATATTAAATATACTGTGAGTATTGTAAGTTGGAAAAAATAAATATTCCGCAGTATTAAACAAAAATTAACTAAAACAACACATACTGTCAGACATCATAATATATACTATATCGAAATATTAAATATATTGTGAGTATTGAAAACTAATTAATGTGTAAAATATGAATAATAGCTTAATAACTTAACTTATTTTTTAAGTAATGTTATGCATTCCATAAGGGAACAATAATTTTATTGTAAATTGGATTTTTTTTTCATGGCATAATAGAAATATTAATAAAAACAAACATATACTCTCAGACTTTATAACATATACTATGCTCGGAATTTGAATATACTGTTTGCACGTATTATGTCCTCCATAAAAAAATATAAATCAAAAGAAAAATATAAAAACTAACACAAAATATAATAATAAAAATAATAATAGTAGTAGTAGTAGTAGTAGTAATAATAATAATAATAATAATAATAATAATAATAATAATAATAATAATAATAATAATAATAATAATAATAATAATACAAATACATACATATATCTATATGAACTAAAAATTAGGTGAAAAATAAAAGGCGGCGGCTATTCGCAACCCGCTAAATTTTTTAACGCAGTCCACTAATTTAATAAATTAAAATATTATTACAAAATGAATTTAATACCCTTAATGATAAAAATAAGAAAATAATTAAAAATATAAATCTGTAAATTAGAACAAAAAAATTAAATTTTCTTCTTTCATGTCATCATCTTCAATCAAAGTTGTGTCTCTCTTGAAATCTCCATAAACCCTAATTTCTTCAAGTTCTCTCCAAAACTTTATAACCCTAATTTCTTCAAGTTTTCAACAGTTAAGGATCAAAAGAACAAGATTTCATCACAGGAGGACCTAAATAACAACAAGAAATAGTAATATGGATAAAGTAATCTCTTATTTTATCTACTGACAAACTAATATAATTTTACACAAATCAATTTCAAGAGTAAATGTTTCATTCAGTGTGTTTTGCCACCACGGTCGGGTTGATGTTCTTTTCTTTCTGAAGATTCAAACCCCAACAAATACTGCCGCTGTTCAAGATTCAAACATCAGCAGAATAACGAAATTAGATATGAACTCTTGTTTGATGAAGTCCTTTTTCCAAGATTCATACTACGAAAGGGAGGTGGAATTAATCTTATGGCATTACACCATTACAAAAACAAAATATTTATTGAATCTGAGATTTGATTTTCTTCTTTCTTTTGTTTTTGTATTTTAAATTTGATTTGTTTCATTTATAATTATTTATTTTAAGTAATTAAATATAACAAAAGGGTGAAATTGGTATTAAGTGGGTTGTATTAAGAAATTTATACTTATTTATTAAATAAAAGTGGGCTACATTGAGAATTGGGCTGCATTAAGAAATTTAGTGGGTTGCGAATAGTCGCTACCAAAATAAAAAGGTGCTATTAGGATTCAAACCCGTGCCCTAAAGGGTGAAACGTTGTACCTTTACCAACTAAGCTAGTGAGTATTTTGTGATTCCAAACACACCTTAATATATATAGATTGCAATTGCGAGAATAGAAAGAGGTGTACAATAAGCCCTAATGTGCATCTTATGCACATGAGTGTCACTTTTATTTTTTTCTCTTTGGATCATAATAATTAATAGATATATACCGATAAATGGGTAATTGGGTAATTTGTTATTGATAATGGATATTATTTTGCTACGAGTCTTGCTCTCCTTATGTACATGTATTTCTTTGTTTAAATTGTAACAAATAAATGTAGTTGGCTAAGAGCCAACCAATAAGATTTATTTTTCTTTTTTTGTTCTTCCCTCCAATATTTAAAGATTTTATAACTTTTTCGTCTTAACTCCGTCTTTTATGAAAAATATACTAAATTAGTCTTCATTTTACGATCTTCTATATGACATCCATTATGCATATACTCCCTCTGTTCCATCCTATTTTGCATATATTAAGACACGTATACTAAGAAAAAACTGTTTTTTGCTTTTTAATTGAATTTTTCAAAAGTGGAGATTTTGAGGATGAAGATTGTGAGAGAAATTTTCTTTTGACGGGTGTGCAAATTGATGTGGGACGTACCAATAAGAAGAGTATGCAAATTAGGGTGGGACGGAGGGAATATATGATTAAAATATTAATTTTTAAATATAAGTTACTTATTTCTAGGACTATTAAATATCAGATAATTTCAAAATAATATTTTTTTGGAAAAGATAAAAATTATCTCTTGTTTTGGAAGATAATTTTTTTACTTTAGTTTTGTCTTTTTGGATTTTTTGTCATTTTGTTTTAAAGAAATTTGAAAAGAAAAACATTATAGATTTGCTAGCTAGGTTTACAATTTACAACAGTTTAATTTAGATATATTAGTTAAAGTAATTTGTTGATTTAGTTGGTTAGTCTTTTTTTTGTGATATGTTAACTACAAAAATAATAAGTTGATTATATTTTATTTAACTACGTCATAATAATATAATTTAGCACCCTTATGCTTAATAAACTAATATGATCATGGGATCACAATTACTAAATAATGATATGTGTGATTTCTAAACACATCCTCATTATGAACATTTGATATTGTTTCGTCCTCATATTAATATATAGTTATATGTGAAAATATGCCTAAATAGCCTTTGTTGTAACATTTACCATATTTTTAACATCTTTGTAACTATAGTATAATTTTTAGCCTTTTAAAGTTAAGATAACCTTCTTTGACGTGTATACCGTCACCTAAATACAATTACACATCACCATAGCTTCAACTTTCTTTTTCTTCTAACTCCAAGTAAATCTTTCGTCTGTTTTCACCTTCCACTGCTTGCATCGCGTTGGAATTCATATCACCTTGTGCAGCAGCCCATGATCGGCCGCCACCGCCTTTAACCCGTTTAAGTTCTCATTCTGTTTAAGATAATTGAAATTGGAGAAAGATGCATTATACTGACTTTTGATCAAAATTTTAACAGGTAATTATGCTAAATTTTGTTCCAAATTTTTCATTAATTTCATCTTTCTCCTTATTTTGTATGTTAACAGATTATTTGTTGTTAATTTTTCATCATGTTTCCATTTTTCTTACTTATGTTGATTTAATGTTTTTATTGACATGAATTGATTTTTCATGTCATCTACACTCTTATGTAATAGATTTCGTGGCAACTTGAAAGTCTTTCGTGGAAACAACATGAAATTGGTTTCTGAAAAGGGTGTCTACAAGAAGATGGATGATGTTTTTCTGAAAGGTGGGCACACATTTTATGTCATGTTAGGGGTTATAATTTTATGACTTCTAATGTTGCAGAATCTTTTTAATAGGCGCATTAGATGGGGAAGGAGGTTACCTATTTGTTCTTTGTTAGAGTGCATTCGGAATATTATTGAGAAGTGGTTCAGTGAGCGATAACGTTATTACGGAGCGAGAAAAGAGGAGTTGTCTGAAGCTATTACCAAAAAAATAGTTGAATAAGTGAACAATGGATGCGATATGGTTGTTAAAGAATTTACTAGTTTTACTTTAAGGTGACTGATCGGCCAAGAAATTTTGTTGTCAATTGGGTGATTAGACTTGTACATGCCATGAATTCCAGTTGGATTTTGTTCCAAGTGCTCATGCATGTGTTTCCATATGGTAGTTTTTTCCTTCATTTTCTTTTCATTTTTATTTTGTTTTTTATTTTTATTTTGACATTCATGACAAGAGCAATGTCTTACTTTGAATGTAGGAAAATCAAGGAAAAGATTGTTAATTATGTCGAAGAATATTACGAGACTTCGAACTCTGCTTAATGTATTCACGTGAAGTCATTTCAGTACCGTGTCTAGATGATTGAGTTGTTTCAGACGATGTTCTTCTATTGTAATTAAACCTCCCAAGTGCCTGAAACAAGTTGGTGGGCTGCAAACTAACCATGCACGGAATCCTACTGAGGTTGCACCGAAGAATACTACCTCAGTCAGTCGTTCTTGTAACCTTTATAGTCAATCTGGTCACAACATCTTTCGTTGCACAACTCTCATCCCAATCACTATGGGGAATAACAGTACAAGTTGTGTTTTGACAATTAATGTGTCAGAGAAGGCAAATCAAAGAAGGCTTGTAGTAAATGTTGTAAACCTGGCCCTCGAGCAAATAGATGTTCTGGAGGTCCTAAGATTGATAAAGGTAGTAATGTAAATGAAGTAATGTCTTCCTTAACTGCTATTGCTGGTATTCCTAACATTGTCAAGGTTGATGATGAAAATGAACAATTTATATGTGTTTAATTTGTTTTTTAAGATGTTCTATAGGTTTTTATTTGCCATTGGATACTTGTAATTAAAAAGTACTATTGACATTGGATACATGTCATTAATAAGTTCTATTGCCACAAAATATCATCAAAATCTATTGCCACAAAAGTTCATAATGCCTTTGTTATCATTTGCTACGAAACTATATTATGTTTGTTACAATTTGCCGCGACAATCTCATTTTCTTTGTTAACATATGACAAGAACATTCTTGTTTATATAGTGTCACGAAAATTTAAAGAAGTATTTGCTACGATCTACCATAACAAAAAGTACACGTATTAACTTCGTTGAGCTCAGTTATCGTTACAAGCTTTTATTTTTCGTAGCACGCTAGTTATGTCATGGCACTTATGTATACCATGCAGTAACTTCGTGGCATATAGATGCAATATTAATATATTTCGTGGAAAAAAATATTGACGCAAAATTAAATTGATTTGATTTTGGTAACATGCAAATATAATCAAATATATTACATTTCGTGTAATAGTTCTTGTCACCAACAAAACGGAGAACGCATCAAAGAAATGGAATGTAAAGCATGCCATGAAGTTCTTCTACAATGGGGTCATGATGAACTTTTATATCAAAGTTTTGTTCTCCAAATTTTATCCTGATCACCAATGCATAATGCCCTTGTTCACTGACTATCTCGTGGGATAGTAAAGCGCGTATACCAACATTGACGTTGATACAGTTTTCACACACATTCAGTAACTCTCAAACAACACTCCTTAAACTTCTCAACATTTTCGGACCCATTAATGTTATCCACAAAGTGAAATGATGGAGAAATTTTACCTCGAATTTCACTGTCACCGATAGGAATTCAATTTTGCTTCTCTTATTTTGCGTTGAGTAGAGTTTGACCAACAACTTTTTTTTCTCTCTCTATATTCTCAAGCATGTTGTTACTAGGAGTTAGTAAGGGTAATACTATCAAAAAGGTTATATTTGCATTTTAAAATGCTAAAATTATACCATAGTTACAAAGATGTTAAAATTATGATAAAAGTTACACAAAAAAATATTTCATATATTTTTTCTAATTGTATTAGTATATTATTGTAAATATTACAAATAAGAAAAATTGATAAAAATGCCTTGTAATTTTTACATAATTACAAAACTAACCAGTAACTTTTTCACTTTGTAAAAATGCCCTGTGACTCACATTTTTTTTTTTTTTTAATGAAAATGCTCCTTCACGTGCTATAGGTTGTAACACAACAACTAACAACTGATGTGGCTCATTTTGGGTGATTTGGCTATATTATGTATCACTTTTTAATATATGTGGCATTATCTAGGTAAATATGTGGCATTATAGTTTGTTATAAAAAACTTATTTGGATTAAAATAAAACATAAAAAATTCATTTAAATTTATAAAGATTTTTTCTAATGTGTTATTAATATTTTATTTTAAATTAATCAGAATTATAAAATGTATAAATTATAGTAACTAAATCCATTTAAAATTTAAAAATCTTTAATATTAGTCTTTATAAATATATAATATTAATATCTAAAAATTTTAAAGAATAAATTTAACATTTCCCCAACCCTAGCCCTAGCCCCACCGTACTGCCCGCTCCCCTACCCCAATCCCAACACCTCCTCCACATACACATCCCTACCCTTCCTCCCCCTTCCCCTTCCCCGTCATATATATATATATATATATATATATATATATATACATACATATAATTCAACCTTCTTTTTTTGTTGATTTTCCCATTTCCTCACTCCGTCACACCCAATTCGGATTCGATGAGTTTGTTGTCTGTAATCTTAATTAGGTTAGATAATTCCAAAGTCAGTGAAACACAAAATGATAAATTTGTGCTAAATCGATGTGTGTGTATATATGTATCCGTAATATATATATATATATATATATATATATATATATAAATATTATATGTGTGTGTTTGTATGTGCATCTGTATACATATACATGTGTGTGTGCATCTGTATATATGTATGGACAACGACAGTGGCGGTCGGCGGTGGCGGGGCAACTGTGGGAGGGCGACAGCTGGTGCATGAAGTATTTATGTGTATCTATGTATATGTGTGTGTATTTATATATACATTTTGTATATATAATTAATCTAATGAAGAAGAAGGGGAAGATATGAGGGCGGGGAGGTTATATATTATTTTTGAATTTTTTTAACCACCTTAATAAGTAAGTCAACATAAAGCATACAAAAAAAAAAAAAAAAAAATAATGTCACGTCAGTAAATGGGGGCATCCTCATAAGTGACAGTCTAGTTAACCTGCTACAGCCGGCCACGAGAATTTTCATAAAAAAAAAAGTAAGTTATAGAGCATTTTTATAAAATGGTAAAGTTACTGTTTAGTTTTGTAATTATGGAATAATTATAGGGCATTTTTATTAATTTTTCCTTACAAATGTAACTATCAAATATATTAGTAGCATGCTTATATATTTTATTTTTAAAATATAACTGAGTAATTATCCTTCATTATTTGATTGAATTCACGATCTGACACGAGTATCTCCAACAAAGAGCTATCTTGGCTCCGACTTCGTATGATTGATTATATTCAATAGATGGCAGAA
Organism: Ajuga chamaepitys; assembly: GCA_958295605.1. Taxonomy (NCBI): domain Eukaryota; kingdom Viridiplantae; phylum Streptophyta; class Magnoliopsida; order Lamiales; family Lamiaceae; genus Ajuga; species Ajuga chamaepitys. Next base: position 45,259,809 of record OY282504.1, on the reverse strand, counting down.
AAAAAAAAAACAGTGGGAAGAGTCGTACATGATGTAGTTCTAATTAGTTCTAATATTGCAAGCAGATAAGATCTAACAATTGAGGTAATGACTAATGTGCACACCAGAATATTTTAATTCTGTAAAGTGTATTGGTGTTCCGAATCATGAGCTTGTGGTAGAGGTTGGCCCACTGATGATGTTACTGAGGATACTGATCCCATTCTTGGATTGTCCAGTGGTACAAAGTTGATCATCACAAGACTTGGTACATGTATACTTGAAGGAAAAACCACGATTTGAACTAATGTAGGTACACAGGTGTTAATTCCAAGATTATCATTGACTCCATCCGATGTGAGAGTGCCTTTCAAATTCCAACGTGGACAGTTTCTTCTTACAGTTTCATATGCTATGACTATCAATAAGAATCATGGACAATCATTTTCTAATGTAGGCTCTTCTTGCGCACTTCTTCCATAAACCAGGTGTCAGTCATTGACAATTATATATTGATTTGTCAAGAGTTACAAATGAACATACATGGCTTAAAGATCCTCATATACGATGAAAAGAAACAACATGACAATTGAATTACAATGTATACAGAGAAGTTTTTCAGAACCTTAAATATTTAGCGTATTCCATTAGTTTGCATTTTGTGCAATTGTTACATAAAACTTTTACTCATTATAGTACAAGTCATTTATAACATCTTGTTAGTAATGCTTTTTGCTTTTCGTTATGGTACATATTTACACTTATATTTTAATAACAATATAATAAAATACTACTACCTCCGTCCCGGTTGAAGCTGCTTACTTGCCTTTTCGGTCCGTCTCAATTAAATTTGCAACCCCAAAAAAAGAAACTAATTCCCATAATTCTCACCCTCAAAATCTCAACCTTCAATCTCCATCTTTAAAAAAATCAAAGAAAAAGCAATTGACTGTTTTTTCTTAACATTCATGCCCAGTCAAAATGACAACTTTAATCGAGACGGAGGGAGTATCTATTCCGTACATGGCACGGGTGGAAATCTAGTATATATAAAAACAAAATATATACAACATATAATTTGAGATTTTAATTTTAATAAAAACTAAAGTTAATTATATGTATTTTTTTTTTTTCAATTCGTGGAGTTCTTTTCTCCTAATTTTTTGTAATATAAAAATATACAAGACGTAAAAAATTGAATGGAAGCGGTGGACTTGAGGTCCAATGATTACTTTGGTCCTAGACTCCTAGTGTCCAATTTCCCATATTGCGTCTGACGTGTCTTTGATACACTCAGTCTAGAGAGAGAGAGCTGCAGTGGTAGGTGGCAGCAGGCAGCGTAGATGGGTTGGGCCATAGCACTGCACGGCGGCGCTGGTGACATCCCACGTTCGATGCTGCCGGAGCGTCGTGAGCCTAGAGAAGCTGCCCTTCGCCACTGCCTTCAGATCGGCATCGATGCTATCGAAGCTGGTCGATCGCCCTTGGATGTCGTAGAACTCGTTGTACGTACTCACTAGTCCAACTTATTTCTTATAATTTTTTTAAGCATAAATCTCAACTTATTTCTTTAGTTGTTTATATTTTCGTGCCATACCATTAATCCCTCTAGTTCTGTTTCCAGTTATTGTGATGGAACACAGAAACTCCTTTATCGTTTTTCTGTTGCAATTGCTTACGGCATCGATTCGGCTTATTTTTATTGGATTATGATTTAATGTATGTGGTTTCTTCCGATTTTGATCCCCACTACTAATACTTCACGTAGGGAACCACAGTTATTTCCGGTACTTGCTGTGCACAGTTTGGGATCCAAATCCGTAGTTCGTGTTAAATTTGGTGTTGGATGGGTTGTCTACCGTACTTTTGTTTATATACTAATGTAAAGTGCGCTATTCCCCATTTAACGTGAATAAAGGTTTTTGGAATATCTTATAAGCTCTAGTACATTTTGTAAGATGCTTTGAATGAGATGGATATTACGTGGACTCGACCTGAACTGTTTGCCTGTTGCACTGAGTACAGTTCTTATATATACATTTCTACCTTCGTATAGAAGTTAGAAAACAAATTCTCTTCCCCCCTCCCCATAAACATCAATTCAGTTCTCTTGCAATTCTTTCTTCAGCTTTTCGAATATTCGGAATGGTTGTCTTCTCCGCGTTCTGCAGTTTTTTTGTTAATCATTTAATAAATCATTTTCTTTTGTGTTGCTTATTGAAAAAATTATACAGGTCCGCGGACTGGAAGACCATCCAAATTTTAATGCTGGTAAAGGCTCTGTCTTGACAAGCAATGGCACTGTAGAGATGGAAGCTTCCATCATGGATGGAAATACAAAGAACTGTGGTGCTGTTTGTGGGCTTACTACAGTGAAAAATGCCATATCTCTAGCAAGGCTCGTCATGGAAAAAACTCCTCATATCCTTCTTGGATTTGATGGGGCCGAAGCATTTGCAAGGGAACAAGTAACTTATGATTCTGCTGGATTATTCTTCTAAATGATTAGTTATTCTTTCTTTTTTTTTTTTTGTCATAACCAGACTTCATGATAGATTCTATTTTGATATTTTTGCTAAATTTAAGCAAGGTTTTAGAACAAGATTAGTTGCACTAATTTAAATGTTAAACTTATAGTTTTGCACATTATGTTCTTTGGTCGAGCTATCTGGTATGGCTTGTGTATATGGACTTCTTCACTATGGTAGTGGACTCTGTATGACTCCAACATCATCTAGTAGTTCATTGATTTAGTAGAAGACTTATTATGTTTAAGGAAGTGATGATATTGCATCAAGAACCTCATATGCTGATTGGTCATGTTGTCTACTTATCACACATTTAATTATGCATTCTTTTGTGCAAAATATTGATGTTCAAATTTATTTTTACTTCCTTTCTATCTTGGGAACACCTTAAATGTTTGCAGATATTTTGCCCGTTCTGTATCATGAAAGGTCTCTTCAACCCTACACTGGGTGCAATGCACCTAGGCACTTCTCACCACTTATTTCAACACAATCATTGTGCATGTGTAAATTTTGTGGTGCACTGCATCCCTTGTTAGATCAAAAGCTCCATGAGCTGGTTTATGGTAAAGTCTCATTTTTTTATTTGCAAATTTCTGAAAGTGGAAAATCATTGATATATTGTAAGAAGTGCCTTTCAAGTTTAAAGCTATAGTAGTTTTAATGACACTTATCTTTTCCTGTTATAGGTGTCTTTCTTGTTTGCACACAATTCACTGTTCTGTTCTAGTATGATGCTTCTCTGACTTTTGCCTTTGCCTTCATGAGTTCTCAATTTTGCAAGTGTTTTGATTATATCAACTTCCAGTAGCTTAGTAAATTAATATGAGATTATTCTTCTTATTGAAAAACTCATATATAGCTGCTAATTGCTATCACTTATTTTTTCTGCAGCTCCTTTCTTTCCGTACTATTTATCGTTAACCATTTTCTTAATTTTTTTGAAGGGCATTGAAACTCTGGATCCGAGCTATTTTATAACACCAGAAAACATTGAGAGACTAAAACAAGCGAAAGAAGCTAACAGAGTTCAGGTAAGCTCCTTTCTTAATTCCTTCTCTTTATTACTCCATTTCCATCTTAGGAAGCGGAGTATAAAGCATTAGGCCATGTTATTAACTATATTGATCGTGTTGTTGAGGCACTAGGCCTCTTCCAAACTATCAAAATAGGTTGAACTAAGGCCCCACGTAGCATTTTTTTTTTTTTTTTTTTGTTTGTTTATGTTATGTGTTCTTATTGTAGAACAACTGAAATAAAGAGCTGAAGCATGTGTTATATTTCTGCCAACTTCTGAACACTAACATCAAAATGTCTAGCCATTTTTACCAAAAAGGAAATTGGCCCCGGCGGCACTTAAGTTAAAACTCTTGTGCAGATTGCCAATGACAACTGTTTATCAGAGACGAAGAATAGTAAAAATTGCTGCACTCTGATGTGGTTGCTAGGATTTGAAACCTTTTGCATGTTATCGAGAAAACAAGATTTCATTTGCCGGCAAATAGAGAACCTTCTCTGAAAATCTGAATAATTGAGATATGCTTAGAGACATTTGGAACATGCATAATGGTGTTACTGCATGTGTGGGTTCTATTGAATGACTAATAAATAGTGGTGTGTGATAGCCAATTGCCCTTGCTATTGAACAAGTTATTTTCATTTAGAGGCACATTATCATCCAACCAACATTGAAGCTAGTACTGGTTGACATAGTGCTATTCCACCTCCCATTTTTCTGAGTTATTGTTTTAGAGTTGATGAATATTTGTCCCTTTAGCATTTTTTTTCCTTGCACTTTTCTTCCCTTGTTACTATCCTAAAAAAGTCTCTATTTTTAAATACACTGTTATGGAAGAGGGAGAGAAAATAAGGAATGAGAGGGAGAGAGAAAAAATGGTTAGGGTCTGTATTTGTCCATTTTGTATGATTCTTAATTTTCTTATCAAAACATAAAACAAGTAGTTAGGAAAAACCGGAGCTATAGTATTTAATATGTGCTTTTTCTTTTTCCCTGCCAAGATTGATTACACACCACCAGTAGGAACAGCCGCAGCAGAAACACCAATTCCCAAAGGTGACAGTCAGCTCGGAACAGTTGGATGTGTGGCAGTTGACAAGCATGGAAATTTAGCCGCTGCTACATCTACTGGTGGACTAGCGAACAAGATGGCTGGACGAATGGGTGATACTCCAGTAATTGGAGCCGGTACTTATGCTAATAGCTCGTGCGCCATTTCTGCTACCGGAAAAGGTGAGGCCATAATTCGAGCTACAGTTGCAAGGGATGTGGCGGCTCTTATGGAGTATAAAGGGCTTTCTCTTGAAGAAGCAGCGAGTTATGTCGTAGTGGAACGGACACCAGGTGGTACAATGGGGTTGGTTGCTGTATCTGCGACGGGGGAAGTTACGATGCCTTTCAATACAACTGGAATGTTCAGAGCATGTGCTACTGAAGATGGGTATACTGAAGTTGGAATATGGTAATGTGATTGAGCCTTTGTATCTGTGCATGAATCTTTATAGTTGCTTTCAACAAGTTGTTGGATATATCAGCTGTTTGTTGAGGTTCTGAGACCGGAATGTTGATTAAGGATGGATTCTTTGGTGGCTGATGGATTGTTTGAATTTGAACTCCATCGTTCTGACTTTGATTATTTCGTTGGATTTGATATTTGTTTGGTTTAAATTCTAGCACTCTTGTTCACATGTTGTCATTTTCTGCAGCCCCCACCCTTCGAAACAAAAAAAAAAAAAAAAAAAAAAATATATATATATATATATTAAAAAGAAAAATTAAAAAAAAAATGAAAAACATAATCTTCTTTACCCCAGCTATTTTGTATTATATGTATCTTGTGAAGTGTGATGAAGTGTCTTCAACATTCATGTTTCTAACTTAGAAGAAGTTTGGAAGTTAAACAAATCAGAAAGAAGAATTTTTCAGCTCAAAGAAATTCTGGAAATTGTTTCAGCTAAAAAGACAACGGTTTTCAACTGAAATAACTGTCAAAACCGTTGTCTATAAAGGAGAAACTGTTGTCTTTTCTGTGTTGTCGTTTAGCTCAACAGATTTTGAGTTAGTTGTGATATTTTGGATTCTTCTACTGTAACTTCTCATTTCCAGCTTGTGTAAGCTTGATAGACGGTTGTAACTGACTTCATTATCACGTGGTTAGTTAGGGTATTCATCTAGAAGGCGGTTATCTTGGATTAGAGCTATAAAGTTGGTGAAAGCTCTTGATTTCAAGTGTTGTAATTTGTAACACTTTGTGATCATAGTGAAATCCTTCTCTTCTTGGTCCGTGGATGTAGGCATTTGCCGAACCACGTAATTCTGGTGTTGTTCAGTTTATTTCTTGTGATTGTGAATGTTATTTTTCATCTTGCATACAAAGAGAGATTGAGGTTTTGTTTGTGAGGTTTAGTGATTTGTTCTTGGAGTTCTTTGCTTCTGTTTGCAACAAGTGGCGCCGTCTGTGGGAACCGAAGAGAAGAACAAGAATCTAAACGCAAACATGTCAATCGCGAAGATGGAAACTGAGAAATTCAACGGCAAGAACGACTATGGATTATGGAAAATCAAGGTAAAAGCTCTCTTGGTCCAACAGGGCCTGTCTGCTGCGCTGAAGGGGGAAGGTGCATTCCCAAAGGACATGGCTCCTACTCAGAGGCAGGAAATTGTAGAAAAAGCTCATAGTCTGGTGGTTCTCTGTCTTGGTGATAAAGTGCTCCGGGAAGTATCAAAGGAAGAGGATGCTGCAGGAATTATCCAAGCATTGGACAAGATGTACATGGCTAAATCTACTGCCAACAGGTTATTTCTTAAGCAGAAACTTTTCTCCTTTAAATTCTCTGATGAAAAGGGGGTTGAAGATCAGTTAGATGATTTCAATAAAACCCTTGATGATTTAGAATCTGTAGAGGTCACAATGAGTGATGAGGACAAAGCCATACTGCTGTTAAACTCCCTCCCCAAGTCATATGATCATTTAAAAGATGCTATGTTGTATGGAAAAGAGTCCACTGTGACCCTTGTACAGGTTCAAACTGCATTAAGATCCAAAGAACTGCAGAGAGTGCATGTGGACAAATCAGAAGGAAATTCAGAGAGTCTAAGTATCAAAGGAGGGAAGAATTGGAAGTCCAAGAAACCTGGAGCCTCTGATTCATCAAAGAAGAAGGCAAATGGAAAAGGCAAAGCTGCTGAAGATAAAGAATCCAAGAAGTGCTTCTGGTGTAAGAAACCTGGTCACTTCAAGAAAGAATGTTTCGAATGGAAGAAAAGGGTGGCTCAAAAGAGCAACAATGCATCAAACTCTGCAGAAATTGCAGAATCCAAGGAAGAAGATCCACTGATCCTGAATGTATCAGAATCAAAAGGAGAAAACAGTTGGATTCTAGACTCTGGATGCAGCTTTCATATGAGTCCAAACATCAAATGGTTTTATGACTTCAAAGAACTCCAAACTGGAAATGTCATGCTGGGAAATGATCATGTATGTCCTGTGAGAGGAATAGGCTCCATCAGACTAAAGATTCATGATGGATCCATCAAGATACTCAAAGATGTCAGGTACATTCCTCAACTGAAAAGAAATTTGATAAGTCTAGGAACACTTGAATCTAGAGGGTGCATCTTTCAATCTGGTGAGGGTTATCTGAATGTCATAAAAGACAACAAAGTGGTACTCAGGGGAGAAAGGAGATCCAGTTTATATTACCTAGATGGTTCTGTAATTGAGGGAGAAGCTGGTGCCATAATATCTGAAGACAAACACCTGTGGCATGCCAGATTAGGGCATGTTAGTGAATCTGGAATTCAACAACTGATGAAGATTAAGGCAATTGACTGCAAGGACACAGCAGACAGTCTACAAAGATGTGAAGACTGCATTCTTGGGAAATCCAAGAAGCTTCCATACCTTACTGGAAAGACAAACTCTCAAGCTATCCTGGATTATGTCCATGCTGACTTATGGGGCCCTTCAAGGGTCCAAACCTTAGGTGGAGGCAGATATTATTTCAGCCTGATGGATGACTTCTCAAAGAAAGTATGGCTATATGTGATCAAGTCAAAAACAGAAGTGTTTGATAAGTTCCAACACTGGTGCAAAGAGGTTGAAAATGAGAAGCAGACAACACTGAAATGCCTAAGAACAGACAATGGACTAGAATTCTTATCTGAAGAATTCAATAATTTCTGCAAGAATAAGGGCATTAAAAGGCATAAAACAGTTCCAGCAAACCCCCAACAAAATGGTGTCATTGAGAGGATGAATAGAACTATACTAGAGAGAGTAAGATGCATGCTCTCCAGCTCTGGACTAGACAAAAGATTTTGGGGAGAAGCTGCCTCCACAGCAGTGTATCTGATAAACAGGTGTCCATCAACAGCAAACAATGGCGTGTCACCTGAAGAAATATGGTCAGGGAAACCTCCAAAATATTCACATCTGAGAGTATTCGGCTGCAGGGCTTATGTGCACATTAAGCAAGACAAACTGGAGCCCAGAGCATTGAAATGCATTATGTTAGGATATCCTGCAGGAGTGAAAGGCTACAGACTTTGGTGTACAGAATCAGGAAAAGGAAAGATTCTCATCAGTAGAGATGTAGTGTTTGCAGAGGATGTAATGCCTTTCAATGATTCATACAATCAGAAACTGATCACTGAATCCATCAACAAGGGGTCACAAGTTAAGGTGGAGGTTACAAATGAAGATGACACTGCAGAATCAGAAAACTCTGATGCTGATGAAATAGAAGAGCATGATATTCAAGGCTATCAACTTGTCAGAGACAGAGTCAAGAGAGTAATAAAGCCATCCACCAGATACTCTGAAGACTATCTCACAGCTTATGCACTGTTATCAGCAGAAGAGGTTGCTTGCACTGAACCAAGAACTTACAAAGAAGCTGTCAGCAGTCTTGACAAGGATAAGTGGTTGATAGCTATGAAGGAAGAAATTGAATCTTTGGAAAAGAATAAAACATGGGTTTTAGTGAACAAACCTCATAAGCAGAAACTGGTAAGCTGTAAGTGGATATATAAGAGGAAGGTGGAGGTAACACACACTGAGTATGTCAGATTCAAAGCCAGGCTGGTTGCAAGGGGATTTACACAAAGAGAGGGGATAGATTATGATGAGATTTTCTCACCAGTAGTCAAACACTGTTCCATAAGGATTCTTCTTGCTATAGTAAATCAGTTTGACATGGAGTTAGAACAGTTGGATGTAAAGACTGCTTTTCTTCATGGGGATTTAAATGAACAGATTTATATGAGACAACCAGAGGGATTTGAGATGCCAGGACATGAAGACAAAGTGTGTCTGTTAAAGAAGTCCCTATATGGACTCAAACAGAGCCCAAGGCAGTGGTACATCAAATTTGACTCACACATGAAGACAATTGGATATGAAAGATCCAAGTATGATAGCTGTGTATATCTAAAGTTCTCTGGCAAGCAGGTAGTGGTATTCCTGTTACTGTATGTTGATGACATGCTAGTAGCAAGTAAGGATAAAGGTGAGATCAATCAGCTCAAGTCTGAATTACAGAGAGTATTTGATATGAAGCTACTTGGAAATGCCAGAAGAATACTGGGGATGGATATTGACAGAAGAAGATCAGTTGGAACTCTCTGCTTGCATCAGACAGACTACATAAAGAAGGTACTCAGAAGGTTTAACATGCATGAATCAAGGAGAGTGTCAATTCCATTAGGTCATCAATTCAAATTAACAGAACAACAGAAGCCACAGACAAAGGCAGAAGCTGGAGAGATGGAGAGAATACCTTATGCAAATGCTGTTGGTTCAGTAATGTATACTATGATTTGCACTAGACCAGATCTTGCTCATGCAATTAGTGTAGTCAGCAGGTATATGGCCAATCCTGGTAAGGCTCATTGGGAGGCTTTAAAGTGGGTACTTAGGTACTTAAATGGATCTAGCAGTGTTGGTTTGGTGTTCAAGAGAACTGATGCTTCTGATGGAAGAATTATTCAAGGATATGTTGATTCAGATTATGCTTCAAATCTGGATTCAAGGAAATCTCAGACTGGTTATATCTTCACCATGTATGGAACAGCTATAAATTGGAAATCAATGCTGCAACAGGTTGTGGCATTATCAACTACAGAGGCAGAATACTTGGCTGTGACTGAATCAGTGAAGGAAGCAATGTGGCTTAAAGGGATTCTTACAGAATTTGGTTTGGGACAGAAATATGTCGAAATCTTGTGTGATTCTCAGAGTGCTTTACACTTAGCAAAGCATCAGGTATTTCATGAAAGGAGCAAACATATTGATGTCAGATTACATTTTGTGAGAGATATAACTGAGAAGGGATTGATCAAACTGGTGAAGGTAAAAACAGAAGAGAATGCTTCAGATATGTTAACTAAAGTTTTAACTGCTGGTAAATTTCAGTATTGTCAGCAGTTGGTTCAGGTGGAGCAAGTTTGAGGAAGATAACAGTCGTGTAAGGCTGTGGTTGATTAAGGAGAGAATCAGATTTGATTAGGTTTGCAGAAGTGATAAGAAGAAACAGATTGTTTCAGACAAGGTGGAGATTGTGAAGTGTGATGAAGTGTCTTCAACATTCATGTTTCTAACTTAGAAGAAGTTTGGAAGTTAAACAAATCAGAAAGAAGAATTTTTCAGCTCAAAGAAATTCTGGAAATTGTTTCAGCTAAAAAGACAACGGTTTTCAACTGAAATAACTGTCAAAACCGTTGTCTATAAAGGAGAAACTGTTGTCTTTTCTGTGTTGTCGTTTAGCTCAACAGATTTTGAGTTAGTTGTGATATTTTGGATTCTTCTACTGTAACTTCTCATTTCCAGCTTGTGTAAGCTTGATAGACGGTTGTAACTGACTTCATTATCACGTGGTTAGTTAGGGTATTCATCTAGAAGGCGGTTATCTTGGATTAGAGCTATAAAGTTGGTGAAAGCTCTTGATTTCAAGTGTTGTAATTTGTAACACTTTGTGATCATAGTGAAATCCTTCTCTTCTTGGTCCGTGGATGTAGGCATTTGCCGAACCACGTAATTCTGGTGTTGTTCAGTTTATTTCTTGTGATTGTGAATGTTATTTTTCATCTTGCATACAAAGAGAGATTGAGGTTTTGTTTGTGAGGTTTAGTGATTTGTTCTTGGAGTTCTTTGCTTCTGTTTGCAACATATCTTGAGTTTTCTTAGCTTTTTAATAATAATATTATATGGGTTTAGCTCAGAATTAGTTCAGATATTTTTAAATATTGGATGGAATATCATCTGAAATAGTGATCTAATTCGAAATTTGTTAGCTCCCTCAAAACGAATTGTCTAGCTCTGCATTTATTTTTAAAAGTCACAAACAAATACTATTTATGATTCAAATCAGAAAGAACGTCATTAAGATGTCCCTCGATATGGCTTGACCGTTCTGTCTAAAAGGTTGGACAAGCATATGACCAAGCTGCTCGTGCAATAACATGAGCAATCTCGTTGGCATACCTCCAAGTTGAAGCACAAGGCTTGAACAAAATATTTAATAAGGTCTTTACAATAAAAATAAGAGTCAAATTATGTATTCATGTTTCGATGACCTGTAATGCGTCCACCATCATCCCAGTATGCATTAAAAAATAACATGATTACATGCCAAATTCTTCAACTAAGAGAGTCTCTCTAGCTCGGCAATTTTAATAAAACGTGGTACTGTTCACGCTGGAATTAAAAATATACGTGCGCTTTTCTGGTAATTGGTAAAGTAAGTAAACTCGCCTGTGCCATAGGCAAGTTCACTTCTCCCTGACACAACAGAGGCGAGATCAAAATAATTTTTTTTTTTTTTTTTTTTTTGTAATCTCGCCTATGCGAGAGGCAAGATCAGGTATACGGACCGGAGGCGAGATCATGTATTTTTCTTTTTCCTCTTTCAGCAAAATTTTAAAAACTTGTCCAACCTTGGTTTCAAACCTGGGACCTCTAAAGTGAGACTCCAAGCTTTATCCACCAGACCAAATCAAATACATGTGATTATGTCTACATAACATTTATATAACCTATTCAGTAAAATTCTAATTATAATAATATATACATTATGGAAATAAAAATTAGAAATAATTGGCTATTTTTGGCCCATAATTAATTATCAAAATGAAAATAATTGGTCCATAATTAATTATCAAAATGAAAATTAGAAATATAAACACTAAGTATAAAATAATAATTGAGCATTTTTATAAATCTTTTGTTTTATTTATAATTTTGAGATGAATTTATGTATTAAAGTTGGTTATAATATTTTTAAAATATTTTGTAAACTTTCGAATTTTTAATATAATATTTCCGTACTAGTAAATAGTAAGAAACTATGAAAAACGTCAAAAAATATTTTATATTGCCGCTCATTATTTATATTATTTTATATTTATAAATTAGTTGTAAATAAATCTATTACACCTAATTTATATTTTATAGTATTTTTAATTCCAGCGTGAACAGTACCACGTTTTGTTAAAATTGCCCTCTAGCTCCATTCCTTCCCATTCCTTGACACTCAAGGCTCCTTAAAAAATTGCGGAACGATAAGCAATAGATGATCCCCTATCATTGATACACGTTGTGTATGAATATATTTAGGTCGATTTATATGAGAATTTTTCAGGTCACTTTTTGCTCGGCCGAGTTGGGTATTTTTCGAGTTTGGGCCGTTTTTGCTCGTCTGGTCCATCTTTTAACTCCCTTTTCGATCGTTTTTTTTTTTTCTCTAATTGACTTATTCTTTCTGTTCTGGTCCTTATTCCAACACTTTTGGTCCTAAAATTTACTATTTTCACTACAAGACAAGTAAAAACGTAAATTGACTCAAGATAATCACTTATAACACAAAACAATTGAATTTATATGCAAACTTATAAATAGAGACCTTCCGAGTCCGAAAATCACATCATACATCATTAGAAGCACCTTAGAGGCTTGGAAACACGAAGCGATGAAGATCAAGATCCAAGATTCTAGGTTTTATCGTTTTAGTTTATTTTTATTGTTCAAGAATGTTTGTCTATGGGTATTTTTGGATTTTATTGATAAACATGAATAGCTAAATATCGTTGTGTTCTATGGTTAGAGAGTAGGTTATAGTCGACTGGTAAGGCGATGTCGTGTGTCGCTTTACCAAATTAAATTGTGTATAAGAATACACTTAATCTTATCCTACTACTCTAACTAGTAGAGTGGCAAGTAAGGGTCGATCCCACGAGGAACAGTCGAACAATTTTTGCTTCATTGTATTAAGCTATTATGATCAAGAAATACAAAGAAAATGAGCTAGAAAACAATAAAGAAGTGGGGGAGATTTTAATGAAATAACAACTAAATACTAACAAGTAACTAACTCTTTATCTATGTTTTGGTGTTTTTGAATATAATAAAATATCTACCCTTGATCTAATATCCCCTTGAATCCGACTACCTATGGATTACCGTTGATGTCCCAAATTCAATGCGATTTAAACCCTTATCCCACAATCTACAAGGTCCGCTTATGCAAATTGTGTTGTCCCTTAATTGTGGATAAATCGAAGGTCTGCTTATCGATTTATCCCTACCCAAATCAATTAGTGATCCAAACAAGCTCTTTTCACACTAATTGATATTGGATGATTATGAACTAGAACAACGGGATAAATAAGGCATAAACCTCGATTAGATTGGGTTTAGAGGCCAAACTCTATAATGCCACCAATGATATCAAGCATTGTTCACTACTAAGGGAGATTGAAACTTCAACAATCACGGAAAGTGAAGTTCAATCTCTAGCAACATACAATAAATGCCTCCCAAAGGGTGATCAATCCTAAAACAAGCATCTAAGCATGAGACAATCTAATCAAGCATTATAAAACATTTAAATTGCATAAATAAGGTAACATCAAGAGTCAATAATCACATTCTCAACATCAATCAAGGTTCAACATGATCAAGGGTAGAATTAAGGGTGCTAGCCACCCATATTAACTATTACAAAGATAAAATAACAGAAAATTAAAGAAAACATGAAAATAGGATAGAAAGAACCAAAAGTTAGGGTTGAAGATCCTTCCATTCCTTTGCTTCCAATGGAGAAAAGTGGCTGATTATGTGTGGGGGATGGGTTCTAGGTTAGGGCAAATTCGAATGGGAGGAGATATATATAAGGGGGAAAAGTGCTTGTAAAAAATAGGCAAAATCGCATTCAGGATTTTAAAACAGGGTAAGGAATCTCGGCCGAGATGCAAGTGTGTCTCAGCCGAGACGTGAAAAGGAGATTTTTAGCTGGTGGGTCGAAGGTTGATCTCGGCCGAGATTGGGTTGCATCTCGGCCGAGACGTGAATAGAGGAAATTAGGGCTTTTTAGGATTTGACTCATCTCGGCCGAGATTGGATTTCATCTCGGCCTAGATCTTCATCTCTTGAAATTCTGAGATCCCCTGGAGACTCATCTCGGCCTAGATGCAACATCCGTCTCGGCCTAGATCTTCAATTTTGTAATTCTTCATGATTACCCTAGAGACTCATCTCGGCCGAGATTTGCATCCTGTCTCGGCCGAGATCTTCAGTTAGCCATTCCTTTTGTTGCTTCGGTCGATCCCTCGACTCCGCGGTCGTTTGATGTTCTTTTTCGATCATTTTTTACCTGTCTTAACACAAAAACATCACAAACGCATTTTTTTGCCCATGAGAGTATAAAATCACTAAATACACGTGATTATGCACATTATTGACACTAAAATGACACTAAATGTGCCCTAAAGTGCATGCACGATACATGTGTACCAAATCTCCCCAAATTTAAGACTTGTTCGTCCTGAACAATGAAGAGAAAAGCAAAAGGACACGTGTATAGGGCAGAGTTTCGTGGCATTTGATTTCGGAGAACGTTTTCAAAAACAAGGCAATCATGATAAGATGAGCATATATGATATAACAATTTCAGCTACTTTTGAGACTTGAAAAAATCTCAACTAAAGATCCTCACCGGGTGAGTGTATCTCTCGACTCTCAAGTGTATCAAATGGGTAGTTTGTTAAGAAATGAATCACTTACAACACACACAAACAGATTCAAACCAGAAATGAATGAAAAACAAACTGAAATTCGTCCAAATAACAACCGAACGCAAAACCAGAAACAAAATGAAGAACACAAAGCTTTTACGTGGTTCGATCAATGTGATCTACATCCACGGAGGCTCTATACACCTCAATTCACTCCACTGAACAATCAATTACAAGAAACAACCCAGAAAACTAGAAGCCCCAATTCACAAACCGAATTGAGCTCAAGAACCCTAGCTTTCTAACTCTAATGATTGTGTAGTGTTTACAGAGAGAAAACAACGTGTATCAACTCGTCTCTACTAGTGGATCAAATGTATATAAAGAACTAAGCTCGAATCAAGAAGCTCCAGAAGTTGGAATCAATTCTGTTTCAACTGCTTCAAAACTGGTATACGCACCTTCGACAACGGTTTTACATGCAACGGTTCAAAACCGTTGCATAATTCTGTTATAACCGTTTTGACCCCAGTTCTTCACTAACCTTCAAAACTGAACTGCTTTAAACCCAACTCTCCGGCCCGGTTCTTCCCAACCTGAACCCGGTTCCTGATTCCTCTCAACCTCTATTACAAGTCATGTCCACTTGATGAAATTGAATTGACACCTACATAGTGTATACGCTCACATTGAAATGCATAAAATGCCTACCATAGGCTTGCCAATCATCTAAACTTCGATGTATACCCGACACGTGTGACAAAGAATCAAAAAGGTTTTTAACGGGTTGTAATGTTGGCTTGGGGTAAGGTGGAAAAATTTCTGGTATAAGTGACTATAAAATGGACTAAATGAGTCATGCACTACCCATCTACCCCTCAAACAATGGTCACTCAACCTCACTCTTTACTTCCTCAGTAAACCAATCCCAAAAAATTGATTTCTTCTCCTTACCACAAAGTCCACAACCTAAATGCTTTCTCAATTCTCCCTTGGAGTGTATTTTCTTTTGAATTTTTATAACTTTGAGAATATCTATTAAAAGGAATTTATATTACTAGCCTCTCCAAATCAAAAGCAACAATTGAGTATATACAACTTTTTCTTTTCTTTTTTTCTGATTTTTTGACTTTTTTCGATTTTCGATTTTTTTTATAAAAAATATAAATAAAAATTGGAGAGGACTAGTATTCTCGATTCTTTTCCTATTGTTTCAATTCCTTTCACCCTTCAATATTCCCAATAGTTCACCCCTTTCAATCCCAAATTTACCCGACTACCTTCCAACCGCCTCCCTCATACTCAAATAGTCCAGTTAAGGTCAAAGGCTAAATTGAAAGGTACTTGGCTTGTAGAGTTGGGCTGTCAAACAAGAGGCTAAAAGCTCAAGGGTCTCAACTAGAGACAATATCAAATTTGGTAAAAAATAAGTATTTTCAAGCTTGAAAATAGGCTCAAGTTAAGAATTGCCTAAGATCATTTTCAATGTCACACAATGCACCGACACATGCAAAATGGAGAATCATGGCAAGTTCTAGAGACAACTAACTACACTCAATGAATTTCACACCGAAAGAAAATTTAAATTACTCCAAAGATAGAAGTATCTTCTAAGGCTCAAAAACTCACTCGGCTGCAGTTTTTATCAAACGTTTTGAGTGTATGTTCAATTTTGTTTCAACAAGTCTATCATGCTCTACCATGTGCTTCTTTCAAAAATATTGGTCAAAATTTTTCATCATTAATCAATGCCACATTTTTCCTTCCTAAACTCATCCAATTGCTTTCTCGAGCTACCAATTTGTACGAATCCCACCCCTCCCCGAACTTAGTTGCAAACTAAGTTTGTGGAAAAGAGGAGTACAATTTGGTGCTTGCCGAATTCAACCATGTTATTCACCACTTTACAGTTTATTGAAAATGCAACAGACTAATCCATACAAAGATACCAAACCATTTCAAGTCTAATAAATCCAAAAGACACTAGAGTAGCATATGGGAAGTTAACTCTTGGGCTGCCAATACGTACACCTACCAAGACTTCCCCAAACCTGGTTAAAAACCAAAGTTTCTGAGGAAGAAAGGGAATAAATTGGTGTCCTATCTCACAGTGATTTTTGGCCTTCTTCAATCGCATTTGGTGCTATCTCCTTGAATTTCACGGATTGGTCGGTTCCTCATCATCATAGTCTCTGCACTCTAAAAGAAGATAATAAGAAAATATCTAAATATAAGTAAACAACCTAAACTATGAAATTGAATATACGAAAAGCAATAAACGTCGGGTTGCCTCCCGACAAGCGCCTTTGTTTAACGTCGTTGGCTCGACGGATGCTCTTTAAATAAACAAAACTAACAACTAGCTATGTAACTAAAACAAACACTTAACACATAAAATAAAATCGTTCTAAACAGTTCCCCGGCAACAGCGCCAAAATTTGGTAAGGCGATGTCGTGCGTCGCTTTACCAAATTAAATTGTGTATAAGAATACACTTAACCTTATCCTACTACTCTAACTAGTAGAGTGGCAAGTAAGGTTCGATCCCACGAGGAACAGTCGAACAATTTTTGCTTCATTGTATTAAGCTATTATGATCAAGAAATACAAAGTAAATAAGCTAGAAAACAATAAAGAAGTTGGGGGGGGGGGGGATTTTAATGAAATAACAACTAAATGCTAACAAGTAACTAACTCTTTATCTATGTTTTGGTTTTTTTGAATATAATAAAATATCTACCCTTGATCTAATATCCCCTTGAATCCGACTACCTATGGATTACCGTTGATGTCCCAAATTTAATGCGATTTAAACCCTTATCCCACAATCTACAAGGTCCGCTTATGCAAATTGTGTTGTCCCTTAATTGTGGATAAATCGAAGGTCCTCTTATCGATTTATCCCTACCCAAATCAATTAGTGATCCAAACAAGCTCTTTTCACACTAATTGATACTGGATGATTATGAACTATAACAACAGGATAAATAAGGCATAAACCTCGATTAGATCGGGTTTAGAGGCCAAACTCTATAATGCCACCAATGATATCAAGCATTGTTCGCTACTAAGGGAGATTGAAACTTCAACAATCACGGAAAGTGAAGTTCAATCTCTAGTAACATACAATAAATGCCTCCCAAAGGGTGATCAATCCTAAAACAAGCATTTAAGCATGAGACAATCTAATCAAGCATTATAGAACATTTAAATTGCATAAATAAGGTAACATCAAGAGTCAATAATCACATTCTCATCATCAATCAAGGTTCAACATGATCAAGGGTAGAATTAAGGGTTCTAGCCACCCATATTAACTATTACAAAGATAAAATAACAGAAAATTAAAGAAAACATGAAAATAGGATAGAAAGAACCAAATGTTAGGGTTGAAGATCCTTCCATTCCTTTGCTTCCAATGGAGAAAAGTGGCTGATTATGTGTGGGGGATGGGTTCTAGGTTAGGGCAAATTCGAATGGGAGGAGATATATATAAGGGGGAAAAGTGCTAGTAAAAAATAGGCAAAATCGCATTCAGGATTTTAAAACAGGGTAAGAAATCTCGGCCGAGATGCAAGTGTGTCTCGGCCGAGACGTGAAAAAGAGATTTTTAGCTGGTGGGTCGAAGGCTGATCTCAGCCGAGATTGGGTTGCATCTCGGCCGAGACGTGAAAAGAGGATATTAGGGCTTTTTAGGATTTGACTCATCTCGGCCGAGATTGGATTTCATGTCGGTCGAGATCTTCATCTCTTGAAATTCTGAAATCCCCTGGATACTCATCTCGGCTTAGATGCAACATCCGTCTCGGCCTAGATCTTCAATTTCGCAATTCTTCATGATTACCCTGGAGACTCATCTCGGCTGAGATTTGCATCCTATCTCGGCCGAGATCTTTAGTTAGCCCTTCCTTTTGTTGCCTCGATCGATCCCTCGACTCCGCGGTCGTTTGATGTTCTTTTTCGATCCTTTTTCACCCGTCTTAACACAAAAACAGCACAAACGCGTTATTTTGCCCATGAGAGTATAAAAGCACTAAATACACGTGATTATGCACATTATTGACACTAAAATGATACTAAAAGTGCCCTAAAGTGCGTGCACGATACACGAGTACCATCGACTATGTTTGATTTGTTTAATTAATTCTCGACTTGACAGGCTCTATTCCTAACCCTTAATTACCACAAGTGTACGGGTGTAGGTGTATATAGTGGAAGTCAAGATCGATCCATAGGGGATGAGTTTAGGTAGTTTGATACCCTAATTGTCTAGGATTATCCTAACTAGACACTGATTTTGCGAAGGTTTGTATTTCCTAAGCTAATTTGCATATATAAGATTACGAAGGAGCTACTTTAGAAAAAATACCAGATCAATTATCAAAGAACGATTTCTAATCAAAGAGAATGTATTCTAGGGCATTGATTTCAGATATTACTTTGATGAATGATAAAACTATAAACTATAGGCTTTTAAACTAGTTTTATATTTATTAGACGAGACTAATGTAACATAATCCTTCTCCCGAAGCGACTAGATCGTGAATCTATTCAGACTAATTACTCTCCTGAGTCAATGAATCTGAAAGACTCCTAACAACCCCTAAACCTATGCCTACACGATCATAGACAATCGTGCTATCCGTTACTGTCTATTAACAATTTCCTTCTCCCGAAGCGGAATTGTTAAACAAGTAAATTAAACCTAATTGGCCAAATTAAATTCAATCATAAAACAAACACATAAATAAATACATTAAACTGGAGTCTATAATTTAAAACTAAAATAAAAACATCATAATAAAATCCTGCTTTCTAACCTTAGAACACGAACACTTTAGCTACTCATAATTAATGTTGAATTCATACAACATTCAGAAAGAGACATTATATAAAATAAATTCTTAACAAATAGATAAAACCCAATTTCATTGGCTCTTGATCTTCTTCGTTTCCTCATCGATCTTCGATCCGTTCTTCCCAAGCGTTCCCCAGTGTTTAGAATATGAAAGTGTATCGCATTTTCCCCTAAAACTCGAGTTTGGGATCCTTTTTATAAGTTGAGGTCATATCTTGAGAAGATAGGTCAAAATCCTAATAAGATTTGGAAATCTTTGTAAATTTGACCTTCTATCGCGGCTGCAAGCGAGTTTTTCCGCGGTTGCGACACATCTCAGACTGAAAACACCTTAAAACGGTTGAATTTGTCGCGGCCGCGAGTAGAAAGCGCTAGCGAGTTTTCAGGTTTACTTCCAAGCTATTTTTAGGGTCTTCCGGTCATTTTTGGATTTTGTCTCTTTCAGGAAAAGTTGTAGCCTTTCAATCATCTTTCCAATGCCACAAATTTCACCTCAATCGTAGTTATAAATCTCAAGATATGCTCAAAATACTAGAGGTGTGTCAAGCTGACAAAAAACTTCACTTTCGGGGCTCTTTTCGTCGTGACCGTGATGGTTGGGCAGTGTGTTTTGCACTTTCTAAGCCTCTTTTGTCACGGCCTCGACCTTGGACACGACCATGCTCGACCCTTTTCCTCTTTTGAATCGTTTCTGTCCGGTTTTCACCCTATTTGACTTGTTTTTCTCCGAACTTCCTCCAACTGGACTTTTTTTTTTTTGCATAAAATCACCTAAATAACTTCAAAACAAGTCAAAATACGTCAAATGACCCAACATTGATAGCTATAAACGAGTCCCGGCCAAATATGCATAATTGATTTTATAATCAAATGATATAAAATATGATCATAAATCGGCTTAAATATATGCATAATTAACGTGTATCAAGACTCCATTCTTATTGTTTATCTATATGCTTGTTCTTATTTTATAAATTTATCAACCTGATCAATTGATTTTATTCTACATGCTTAAAAATTTGATGTTCGAGAGGAGAGGATTGTTGATAGGCTTACAACAATAACATGAGTATCGATAATCGTCCGAGAGAAGTTAGATATCTGTGTGGGCATAAGTTTAGGGTCTTTTTGGAGTCGTATATGTGATAGTTAGCTCGAGACGATAATTGTTCATAAGTGATCTACACATTAGCATCGTCCGAGAGAAGGCTAATTTAGAATAGTGTTGTCTAATAAACAATAGATGTTGGTCTAAAAGTCTAGAATAATAGGATCATCAACCATAATAGATTATAATTGAAATTGAAATCCTAGAATACGTCCTTTATCTGATTTTAATCCTTCGTGATTATTTGCTTGATTCCTTCCATGTATCTGTTTATTCTGTTATTTATTTTCTGAAATTTAGGTTAATAGTAAAACAAACAAATTATCTCAATTCGAGAGTCTAGATAGGGTTGATCTAATTAGGAGTAGCGTATAAATTGAATATAGGTCACGTCCTTGTTGGATCGACCTTGCTCATTGCTATCTGCACTAGCATCGGCCACTTATAGTATACTAGGTTAGAAAATAATGTGTCAAGCTTTTGGCGTCATTCGTTGCCGGGGACTGGTAACTGTGTTTGATTTTTATTCTGATAAACAGTCGGATGTTAGACTAGACATTTGTTTCTGCATTTTATTTTATAGTTTTCACTTTTTATTATAGTTTTACTCTAGTTCTTTGTTTGTGTTCTCAGGCAACATATGTAAATCTGGTCCAGATGAAAAGACAGGGTTGTCCATTTCGACTCAGAAATTGAGGCAACTGCTCGAGGATATAGAATAATGAAAAACCCGAAAAAAAGAGATGACCAAATTACCGGCAAACATGACTCAAGAAGAGATGATTAGGTCATTGTTCGGGGTAGTGACTACTCCCCAAACTCAAGTGACCAATATGCAACAACCACAATCACAACCACATCTTTAGCCACAAGTTGAACTTGAAGGTGATTAGACACTTATCAGGGTCTGTCTTCGTCTCATACCCAATCAGAACTATGGAGGAGTCGAATTGCCACCAATACAAACCAACAACTATGAACTCAAACCTGCTTTGATATCTATAGTTCAGATGAACCAGTTTGGTGGGGGGCCACTATAAGACCCCAATGTCCACTTAGGCCGGTTCAAGAGAGTATCAGAGACCTTAAAGGTGAATCAAGTACCACATGAATAGGTCAACCTGAGGTTGTTTCCTTTTTCTCTGAGAGATAAATCATTGTCATGGTTTAACTCACTCAAGGATTTCACTACATGGGAAGAGTTAAGCACTAGATTTTCATTAAAGTACTTCCCATCGAGCAAGATGCCCCAATTGTAGACTGAAGTTACCCAATTCAAATAGTTGGATGGAGAACCATTGGGTGAAGCATGAGAATAGTTCTAGGATCTTCTCCAGAGTTGCCCTCAACACGGATTCCCTGAGAAGCTGCAAATCTGCAAATTTTATATTGGGCTACTTGGGTTCACAAGGATACCTGTAGACACAACATCGGGTGGATCTATATTTGCAAAGCATACAAGAGTTGCATTCATGATCTTAGATGAGATGGGCACTATGGACGAATGAGAGAAATCAGCCAAGAAAGGTAGCTAGCATCACTGAGACAGAGCCGACTGAAATACTTTTAGCTTAAATGACGGCTATATCCAATCAGTTAAATTTTCTAATAGGTGTTGCGGTAGCCCAACATACCAAGCTCAATACACAACAACCACCCATGTAGGAGGTAGTTGGAGATGCTAACTATGTTAATCAAAGAAACTTCAACAACTTTCGAGGCAACAAGTAGCAATACAATCAATATCAACTAGGTGCGAGGAATCATCATAATTTCTCATACAATAATCCAAATAATTCACTCCAACCATAGCCGGGATTAACAGTCACAAATGGTATGATCCATGTTGGAAGGAAACCCACTCAAGAAGAGTTGTTGCAGTCTCAGGTTGCCAAAAATCATGAGAAGATTGCAAAGGTTGAAAGAAAAAGGATAGCACGAGGTTAGAATTGAATAAATCCATGGTCAGGGGGCGGAGATGAAGGAGATGCATAAGCTATGGAGTTTGTACATTAGAGAGGGCAGTTCCCGAGTGATACAATAGTAAACTCAAAGGAACAATGCCAAGCCATTTTTTGTCTAATGAGTGGTACCGAATATGAAGGACCCAAGCTGCCAGTTGACCAAGAGAAAGTTGTGGAGAAAGAGCACTTGGAAGAAGAAAGTGCACCCGAAGAAAAAGAAAAAGAGAAAGAGTCAAGTCTAAAAGGGGTTGTGAAGCTAAAAAGAGAAAGAGTCAAGTCTAAAAGGGGTTGTGAAGCTAAAATCTATTACTATCTCTGATGCTCCTAAATATATCCATCCCTTCCTTTCCCTCAAGCTTTATTAGAAAGAAAGTAGATGAACAATTTGCTAAGTTCTTGGAGATATTTAAGAAAATTCAAATTAACATTTCTTTTGTTGATGCATTACAACAAATGTCGAGCTATGCAAGGTTCTTGAAAGAGGTGATAGTAAGGAAGCAAAAATTGGATGACTACGAACAGTCAAATTGCCGAAAGAATGCAGTGCAGTGATTCAAAGAATGTTGCCTCAAAATCATAAGGATCCAGGATGTTTTATAATTACTTATGATTGGTAATGAGGTATATGAGAGTGCATTATGTGATTTAGGAGCTAGTATTAACCTTATGCCCTTGTCTATATTTGAAAAATTAGGAATAGGCACAATAAAACCCACTACAATCGTGCTACAGATGGCCGACAAGTCTTTGACCTGCCCACGGGGTACTGTAGAGGATGTTTCATTGAAGGTTGGTAACCTTATTACTTTGGCAGATTTTGTAGTCTTAGATATGTTAGAAGATAAAGAGGTTCCATTAATTCTAGGTCGCCCGTTTCTAGCAAGGGGAAGGGCGTTAATTGATGTGCAAAATGGTGAATTGACTCTAAGGGTTAATGATGAGAACCTAACATTTTCTATATATAAAGTATTAAAAATTCATCATAGTGAGGAAGTGAATTAAATAGAAGCATGAAGTTTTATTCATTATTTAGATGCTACATTTTCATTATTTAGATGCTACATTACATAGTGAACTTATTTCTCCTATTGATAACAACCCCTTAGAAATCTATTTGGCTGATTTTATTTTTGCCACAAATAACCTTGACCTTACTGATCTTGATCTTATAGAAAGTGTTAGTGCCATGAATTCTCTGCAGGAGGTACCAAAAGAAAGCTCTACGAGTGAAGATATGAGCAAAGAGGCGGTGCAAGAAGAGCCGAAAGAGGGTGCTCACGGACCCAAAATGAAGTCGTTTCTGGATCATCTACGGAAGTCGTTACAAGAAAAATCCGGTAGTAATTTCTCGATGATGACAAGAAAAATCCGGTAGTAATTTCTACTTATTTGTCTACTACTGAAGTGATAAACTATTAAGAGTGTTGAGGAAATACAAGTCTATTATATGATGGTTGATTTCTGTTTTAGAAGGGATTAGCCTAACTGTTTACATGCATAAGATTTTAGTGGAGGATGAGTATAAGTCTTATGTTTAAAATCAACGTAGTCTTAATCCCATGATGCAATTGTTAGGTTTGAGAACACTTATAACACACAAACAACAAATTCAAACCAGAAACGAATGAAAATAGATTGAAAACCGTTGTGGGAAGAATCGGGCCGGAGAACCGGGATAAATTTAGTTCAGATTTGGAAGTTATTTGATGAACCGGGTTTGCAGCGGTTATAACAGAAATCCGCAACGGTTTTGGACTGATGCATGAAAAACCATTGTGGAAGACTCGTAGCAGTTTGAAAAACAGTTGCAACTAATTTTTTGATTCCAGCTCCCAGGGTTTCTTGATTCGAGCTTAGCTTGTTATATACATTTGTTCAACATGTAAAGACGAGTGAATACACGTAATTTTCCCTCTGAAAACACTACTCAATCATTAGAATTAGAGAGCTAGGGTTCTTGAGCTCAATTCGGATTGTGAATTGGGGCTTCTAGTCTTCTGGGTTGTTTCTTGTAATTGATTGTTTAGTTGAGTGAATTGAGGTGTATAGAGCCTCCGTGGATGTAGATCACATTGATCGAACCACGTAAAAGCTTGTGTTCTTCATTTTATTTCCTGTTTTTGCGTTCGGTTTCTAGTGGTCGATTTTCAATCTGTTTTCATTTGTTTCTAGTTTGAATTTGTTGTTTGTGTGTTATAAGTGTTTTCGAACCTAACAAGTGGTGCCGTCTGTGGGAAACATACATACAAACGCGAAGAAGAAGAAGAAGAATGACTGGAGTAAAGATGGATGTGGAGAAGTTCTCTGGAAAGAATGACTTCTTACTCTGGAAGATCAAAATGAATGCGGTGCTGTATCAAAATGGCTTAGACTCTGCCCTTCTTCCTGTTGACCAATGGCCTGATGCTGAGAAATCCAAGTTTCCAGAATTTGATAAGAAGGCTCTGAGTTTGATATTCTTATGCCTGGGAGATAAACCTTTGAGGGAGGTTTCGCGGTGCAAGAATGCAGTGGAGGCATGGGGAAAATTGGAGGAACTGTATAAATCAAAGTCTATATCAAACAAACTGTTTCTGAAACAGAAGCTAATGCCTTTCAAAATCTCTGATGATAAAGGTATTTCTGATCAACTTGATGAGTTTGTCAAGATGATTGAAGAGCTGGAATATTTGGGGGTAAATTTGGAGGATGATGATAAGGCCCTGATGGTGTTAAATGTTCTTCCAAAATCCATGGAAAGCTTCAAAGATGCACTGATGTTTGGAAGAGATGGGAAAATCAGTTATGAATCCATCTTGTCAGCATTGAAGACCAAGTGCTTTTAGAATCAGGGAGAGAAGGGTTCTACACAAGGTGGAGCGGGCTTGAACATTAAGTTCAAAAAGAATTTCCAGAAGAAGAAGTTCCAGGGAGTTAAAGACAATAAATCTGGAACTCAAAATGTAAAGAAACAAGGTGACTGGGTTGAAACCAGGAAGTGTTTCAAATGTAAGCAAACAGGACACTTGAAGAAGGACTGTCCACAAAAGAAGAAGAAGCAGGAGACTCAGAGGGCAGAGGTGGCAATGACAGAGCATCAAGAAGACATCCCAGAAGTCTTAAACATAACAGACACCAGAATGGAAAAGGAATGGGTACTGGATACTGGATGTTCATTCCACATGTGCCCAAATGAATCATGGTTCAAGGATCTAAAGAAAGAAGATGGAGGATGTGTATTGCTAGGAAATGATCACTCCTGCAGAGTCAAAGGCACAAGATCAGTTCAAATTAAAATGCATGATGGAGTCATCAGAACTATTTCTCAAGTGAGGTATGTCCCTGGATTGAAAAGAAATCTTTTATCCCTTGGCTCTTTAGTGGCAAATGGCTGTCAGTTCAATTCCCTAGATGGTTATCTTCACATCACCAAACACAATAAGCTGGTAATCAAAGGAAGGTAACACAATGGCCTGTTTATTTTGATTGGATCACCTGTGATAGGATGTGCTGAATCTGTGATAAGCAAAGAAGATGTTATGAAGTGGCATAGAAGACTGGGTCATATTGGAGAGAAAGGGTTGAAGGAGTTATCCAAGAAGGGTATCATTGGTGAAATGGGGAATAGAACACTGGATTTCTGTGACAAGTGTGCTATGGGAAAGGCAAAGAAACTGCCTTATGCGAAAGGGATTCATTCCACTCAAGAACCCCTGGATTATGCACACTCTGATATTTGGGGGCCTTCAAGAACAGAAACACATGGAGGGGGAAGGTACTTCATGTCCATCATTGATGATTATAGCAGAAAAACCTGGGTGTATGTTTTGAGAAACAAGAGTGATGCATTTCTCAAGTTTAAAACATGGTTGAATCAGGTAGAGAACCTAAGAGGGAAGAAACTAAAATATCTTAGGACAGATAATGGCCTAGAATATCTTTCCACTGAATTCACAGAGTTCTGTGAAGAAAAGGGCATCACAAGGCACAGAATTGTCCCCCTAAACCCCCAACAGAATGGAGTTGCTGAAACATTTAACATAACTATGCTGGAAAGAGTTAGATGTATGCTGATTGATGCTGGGTTACCTAAATCCTTCTGGGGAGAGACAATGAATACTGCATGTTATTTGATCAACAGGTCACCATCATCAACTCTAGGATTTAAAACTCCAGAAGAAGTGTGGAGTGGAAAGACACCAAACTACCATGACTTAAGAGTATTTGGTTGTCTAGCCTATGCTCACATTAGGCAAGATAAACTTGATGCAAGAGCACAAAGATGTGTATTTCTGGGATATCCTGAGGGCATAAAAGGCTACAGGTTATGGTGCTTAGAACAGGGAAACCAGAAGCTACTTATAAACAGAGATGTAAAGTTCAATGAAGATGTAATGGGATACAACTCTACTGGGAGCCAAGAGGAAGCTGATGGAGCTGTGGAACCTGAAAGAATTTCTGTTCAGGTGGAGCCTAATAATGAGCAGAGACCACCAGATGAGAATACACAAGCTCAGCAAGAAGATGACAGTTCATCAGAAGAGGAAGAAGGTCAAACTGAGATGGCAAATCTCAGAACCTATAGCATAGGAAGAGATAGGCTAAGAAGACAAATTCAAAAACCTGACTTCTATGGATTAGCTGGCAGTGTATTTTATGCACTAAGTGTAGCAGAAGACTTGGAGTTTCAAGAGCCTAGTAGTTTCAAGGAAGCAGTGAGTTGCAGTGAGAGTGAATACTGGATAGGAGCCATGATGGAGGAAATGGAATCCTTAGAGAGAAACCAAACCTGGAAGCTTGTAGACAAACCAAAAGGGCAGAAACTAGTTAGCTCAAAATGGATTTTCAAGAAAAAGGCGGAGGATGGAAAAGCTGATAAGATCAGGTACAAGGCAAGGTTGGTTGCCAGAGGCTTTACTCAAAGGGAGGGCATTGCTTACAATGAAGTATTTTCTCCAGTAGTGAAGCATTGCTCTATCAGGTTACTTCTATCAAAGGTGACTCAAGAAGACTTGGAATTACAGCAGCTAGATGTCAAGACAACATTCCTGCATGGAGATCTGGTTGAAAAGATATGCATGAAGCAACCTGAGGGCTTTGTGATCCCTGGAACTGAAGAGAAGGTCTGTTTTCTCAGGAAGTCCCTCTATGGGTTGAAACAAAGTCCCAGGCAGTGGAATAAGAAGTTCAATGAGTTCATGATGGGTGCAGGGTTCATTAGAAGCTTATATGACAGCTGTGTATACTTTAACAGAGGTTCAAGAGCTGAACAGGTGTTCCTGTTGTTATATGTGGATGACATGCTCATAGCCAGCAAGAGCAGTGACAAGATACAACAGCTGAAAGGAAAGTTAAATTCAAAATTTGATATGAAGGATCTAGGGGAAGCCAGGAAGATTCTAGGAATGGATATCATTAGAAGGAGAGAGACTGGAACATTATGGCTATCACAGAAGCAGTATCTGGAGAAGGTTGTGGAGAGATTCCACATGCATGAATCCAGACCAGTAAGTATTCCAGTAAATCTACAGACAAAGTTATCCAAGGATCACTGCCCAAAGACTGCAGCTGAGGAGATTCACATGAAGAATGTTCCATATGCCAGTAGGGTTGGCAGTTTAATGTATGGAATGATATGTAGCAGGCCAGACTTGGCCTATAGTGTGTCTCTTGTAAGCAGATATATGTCAAATCCTGGGGAATCACATTGGGAAGCCTTAAAACAGGTGTTAAGATATCTGAAGGGATCTGTCGGTATGGGATTGAAATTCCAGAAACAAGATGCAAATACCATACCTCTGGTAGGATATGTTGATACAGACTTTGCAGGGAATCTGGATACTAGAAAATCCATTACAGGGTATGTTTTTACTTTGTATGGTACAACTGTGAGTTGGAAGAGTGTGCAGCAGTCAGTGGTTGCATTGTCAACAACAAAAGCAGAGTTCATTGCATTAACTGAGGCAATCAAAGAAGCTTTATGGCTTAAAGGAATTCTCAAGGACTTGGGAATAAGACAAGGATGTGTTACTATTCAGTGTGACCATCAGAGTGCTCTTCATTTAGTGAAGCATCAAGCGTTTCATGAGAGGTCTAAGCACATTGATGTTAGACTTCATTTTTCAAGGGATATCATTGAAGCTGGATCTGTTGAAGTCAGGAAAGTGCATACTTTGGACAATGCGGCAGATTTTTTGACTAAGGCAGTTCCTAGAAGTAAGATGGTACATTGCTCAAGCCTGATAAGGCTTGAACAGTGTGGTTAATCCTGGAAGAAGAGAAGACAGTAAGAGGTGATGAAATGCACTTGAATTCATTGAGGTGGAGATTTGTAGGTATCACTTCAATTTCTTCAAGTGAACATGAAGTGTAGTAGAGGTTGAGTAGGGTCAGGAACCGGGTCTGGGTTGGGAAGAACCGGGCCGGAGAACCGGGATAAATTCAGTTCAGATTTGGAAGTTATTTGATGAACCGGGTTGGCAGTGGTTATAACAGAAATCCGCAACGGTTTTGGACTGATGCATGAAAAACCGTTGTGGAAGACTCGTAGCAGTTTGAAAAATAGTTGCAACTAATTTTTTGATTCCAGCTCCCAGGGTTTCTTGATTCGAGCTTAGCTTGTTATATACATTTGTTCAACATGTAAAGACGAGTGAATACACGCAATTTTCCCTCTGAAAACACTACTCAATCATTAGAATTAGAGAGCTAGGGTTCTTGAGCTCAATTCGGATTGTGAATTGGGGCTTCTAGTTTTCTGGGTTGTTTCTTGTAATTGATTGTTTAGTTGAGTGAATTGAGGTGTATAGAGCCTCCGTGGATGTAGATCACATTGATCGAACCACGTAAAAGCTTGTGTTCTTCATTTTATTTCCTGTTTTTGCGTTTGGTTTCTAGTGGTCGATTTTCAATCTGTTTTCATTCGTTTCTGGTTTGAATTTGTTGTTTGTGTGTTATAAGTGTTCTCAAACCTAACAGCAATACATACTTATGAAAGAAGTACTTAATTTGTTATATGCGGGTATTATTTTTCCTATATCTCATAGTAAATGGGCAAGTCCAACCCAAGTGGTCCATAAGAAGGGGGAAATGACTATAGTAAAGAGCGATAATGATGAGATCATAGCTAATAGGTTAATTACGGGTTGTTGGATTTGTATTGATTATAGGAAATCAAATGCAGCCACTTGAAAGGACCACTTTCCCCTTCCCTTTTTAGATCAAATGGTTGATAGACTAGCGGGGTATGAATACTATTGTTTTCTTAACGGTTATTCGGGCTAGAATCAAATTATGATTGCCTTGCAAGATCAAGAGAAAATAGCTTTTGTCTGTCCTTATAGTGTTTTTGCTTTTCGTAGAATGCCATTCAACTTATGTAATGCCCCCGCTACCTTTCAATGTTGTATGATGAGTATTTTTAGCAAGTTGATTGAGAACATAATCGAGGTTTTTATGGATGACTATTCTGTGTTCGGGTCATCTTTTTACCACTGTTTACATAACCTGGCTCAAGTTTTTCAGCGGTGTGAGCTCTAAATTGGGAAAAATGTCACTTCATGGTAAGGGATGGTATAGTTCTGGTCATAGAATTTCTCTTGCAGGTCTAGAATTTCTAAATTGGGAAAAATGACACTTCATGGTAAGGGATGGTATAGTTCTGGTCATAGAATTTCTCGTGCAGGTTTGGAATTTGATAAAGTCAAGGTAGTTAACATAGAAAACCTACCTTCTCCCTCGAACGAAAAGACAGTACGGAGCTTCCTTGGATATGTGGGATTTGATAGAAGGTTCATTTGTAATTTTTCAAAAATTTCTAAACCTTTATCTCGTTTATGGGAAAATGATACTGCTTTTATTTTTTATGAATCATGTGTGCAGACCTTTGAGATATTGAAGAAGGCATTGGTGTCTGACCTAATTTTGATCACAACAGATTGGTCCCAATAGTTCGAACTGATGTGTGATACAACTGACAAGGCTATAGGGGCAGCCTTGGGTCAAAAGAGGGACATGCTATTCAGAGTCATATATTATGCAGCAAAACCCTCGATCCAGCTCAAGCTAATTACACCACCACCAAGAAAGAGATGTTGGCCGTCATATATGATTTCAACAAGTTCTAGTCTTACTTGATTGGGACTAAGACTATAGTCCACACTGACCATACTACTATTCGCTACTTATTTGATAAGAAAGACTCAAAGCCGACGCTGATTCGTAGGATACTCTTACTTCAAGAGTTTGATGTGGAGATTCGAGACCAGAAGGAGTGTGAAAATATGGTTGTCGACCACTTATCTAGAATTACCAATGAAGCTAACAAAGAAGGACAAAATGAGGCAATCAAAAAACATTCTTTGATGAGTACATTACGACAGTGAAGGATATCCCATGGTATAATGACATAGGCAATTTCTCGGGTTGTGATGTTCAACCTTCCGATTTGATGTCGTATCAAGGAAGAAGTTTTTTTCATAACGTGAAGTTTACACGTGGCACGACCCATATCTATATAGGAGGTGTACCGACATGATCATCCGACGGTGTGCCTCCGAACAAAAAGTGGGGGATATTATTAGACAATGTCATTCGTCTCCCAGTGGAGGCCATTTTGCGGCAAACAAAACAACCGTGAAAGTGTTGCAAAGTGAATTTTATTGGTCGTAGATCTTCAAGGATTACCATGATTTTATACTTTGATCGATGCTAAAGAACGGGGGGAATCTCCAAGAAACATGAGATACCTCTCACAAATATCATCGAGGTTGAATTGTTCGATGTGTGGAGCACTGATTTCATGGAGCTGTTTCCTGCTTCACAAGTATTTTAGTACATATTCTTTGCGGTAGACTATAGCTCAAATGGGTAGACTCTGGTCCGACCAAACTAACGATTCCAAGGCAGTATTAAAGTTCCTCCAAAAGAACATCATCATGGGGTAGGAGGCTCCAAGAGCCTTAATTAGCGACGGGGGTCACAGTTTTGTAATAAGTGGCTAGTGACATTATTGGCCAAGTATGGGGTGAAGCATCACCGTACCATCCTCAAGCTAATGGACAAGCAAAATTAGCTAATTGGGAAATCAAGCAGATTCTAGAGAAGTCAGTGAACGGGAGTAGGAAGGATTGGTTGATGAAGCTGGATGATGCCTTATGACATATAAGACAACGTACAAAATTTCGTTGGGGATGTTTCCATAATAGCTCGTTTGTTGGCAAATCTTGCCATTTACCGATTGAATTGGATCATAGAGCATATTGGGCTGTTAAGAAGTTGAATTTTGACTTCCAAGCGGGACTAGCACACATCCTCAAACTCAACGAGCTAGACGAGTTTCGGAGTCAAGCGTTCGAGAATTCGAGCTTGTATAAGGAGTGTACAAAGAGGTTTCACGATAAACTGCTCACGACATGACGCTTCGAAGCTGGCGACCAAGTCTTGTTATTTAACTCCCGGTTGAGGCTTTTTCTAGGAAAACTGAAGTCAAAGTGGTCAAGGCCATTCATGATAAAGAGCATTCGACCATCCGGCATAGTTGAGCTATTGAATAAAGATGGAAGCTTGTTCCAAGTGAATGGACAACGAATCAAGAGATGCTATAACCCGGCCTAAATGAAGACCGTGCACAAAGTGCAGTTAAATGAGCTCAATTAGAACCCGAAAAGGTCGTCTGGATAAAGGCGTAAAACTTAGCGCTTGTTGGGAGGCATCCCGACGGTTACTATTTGAGTTTTCATTTAATTCCTTTATTTTGTTTTTTTTTGTTATTTTTATTTTGCTTTTTAGGAGGCTGACATGATACATGTGTAAGTGTGCAGTAAACGAGGCTAAAAAATGAAAAGAGGAGGGCAAAAAATTAGGCTAATGTCATGCAAGCCAACGGGACCACACATAAAATGGCCCAGAAAGTGGATTTCTCACTGACTAGCCAACACGACTGAGCTCACCCTGACCAAGCGGGCAAGCAATATTCTACGTGCAAAATCAATTTCAAATGGGGCCACCAATGCAATCGCGTTCCCCAACGCGGCCGCGTCTGTCCCTAATTCCATGTAATAAGGTTCAACGCCGTACAAACCAATTCATACCTTTCTTCTCCCTTGTTTCACGAAAATAGATACGAAAATCTTACCCTTCTTTACAAAATCCTCAAATTGTTAAAAAACTCTTCCTCCGAACCTTACACACTACTACAAACACCACCAATCACACACTTTACACTACAAAAATTGGATTTAAGGGGAACCTAAGGTAGAAAATTCAAATGTCAAAGGGGCACAAAATTCTTTGATTCTCCCCGATTAAACCATGCGGTAAGTGACGCTAACCCTTCCTTGATTCATAGAGCATTATTTTCTGAATTATTTGATGAATGGGGGTACTTTTGTGCAAGAATAATCAGTTTGTCTGCCTAACTTTGATGTTGAGCACTTGTAGTGTTGTTCTTGAGCAAATTGGCTTAATGACTTATGTTGTTATTTACAATTGATAGGACTAGTTGTGATTTTGATGTTTATACATAATGGGTTGGATGAATTTTACACCAATTTGAAATTTGGAGTTGAATGTTCATTGGGGCATCTTATCGAGCATCTCGTGTGCAATGAAATAAAATGCCTAAACTAGTTATTTTGTTCTATTTGATGGAGTTATTGAGTGTTTGATTGGGAATTGCTTCATATTGATGAATTAATCGTATGTATAGGTAGTTCTTGATTTTTTGGTTTGATTTGATTAAATTAAATGAAATTCCTCTTATAACTGGGTCATATATGTTGAAAATAACTTAGAAATTTCATTGTTGCAAATTAAATATACATAGTTGATCTAGTGAAGGAGTGTTGTGTGTAGGAAGTCAACAATGCCTCATAAAAATCATGGGTAAAAAGGAAAGAAAAAATCGGTGGACCAAAACCCAATTCCGGACCCTATTTTGGATGATAAGTCAGCAACTAATGTGGATCACTTTGATAGCCGTCACTTCGGCATTTTCTTGGAAAATGAGGTGCACAAGCAAAGATGGAAGAAAGTGGTAAATCGAAAAACTGTACCCACAAGAGAAATGAATGATGCATTGACCAGAGCTATGGGTATCCAGGAGAACGTGTAGAAGCTGTTGCAGGGGGTGGGGCTGTTAAAACCTGTGCAGCCCCAACAGACGTACAAGTTGATCACTCTTGAGTTTCTTAGTACTCTAGAGATTTTAGTGCGAATTTCTTACCATAACAAATGATCAACTGGCATCAAGTTTGGGTAATAAACCATTCCAGTTGAGCCTTGATGATTTGGATGAAACTTATGGGCTACCAGCTGCAGATAAAACACCTCCCTAGTGGCTATATGATGAGAACTAGTTTTGAGGGATGCTAACAGGCTCCAAATTTGGTAGAAGCTCTACCAAGTCAGGACAAATACAACATAATTTCATGGATTCGAATTCTGGTGATTAATACATCCAAATGTTGTTGACGCTCACTATATTTGCTCGAAAGGAGAGGGGCTAGTAGACAAGCCGAGATGAAATATTTATGGCACATCTTAGCACATTACAAGGATGGGCAACCCCGTACGCCCTAGAACAAGACAGTACCAGATGTGATCCAAAATGCCAGACCTTTTCTAAGGTTGCCCCAACCCGATCTTACATAGGTGAATGGCTTAGAGGACCACTAAAATTGGTCCCTCTACACAACAACACATATTCCAACTACCAAGTTGCGAGGTTTGGGGTGCAAGGAAGATGATTCCCGGTGCATCCGGATGAAGAAGATGAAATGGAAGAAGTAGCTAGTGGAAGTAGCCGACCTGTGATAAGGCCAAGGAAAAGATTGGTGAGATAAGTAGAGTCATCCTCGGAGGTTGATGGGGATATTTCTTCGATTATTGCATCGTTAAATCAAACGGTGCAACTTTTTAGAAATGATCTCCGAACTATTATGGACACTCAACAACCTATTGTTTAGGCTCACACAGACCCTCACGCAAACTTAAGTGGTGCAAATTGATCAAATTGCTGCAATTATATCAAATCAGAATGTATGGAGGCAAGACTAAGAACAACAATGGCAGCAAATGGTGACGTTTATGAATGATTGGGGCTATATGCCTGATTAGCCTAATGAGCAACCCAATCCGTCACAACAATAGACATTGTAAGTAAGTACTGAGGCGTACCACTTTTTTCCCACAAACCTTGGTATTAGACTAAGTTTGGGGGAGGAGGGTATAAGTGGGACGTCTTAGCCGCTTTTATTTTATGTTCTTTGCTATTTTTGCATTCTGGTTTTCAGTTAAATTTTTAGTGGTTTTCTGTTGTCACTTTGCTTGAATTGTTGAGAGAGTCTGTGAGCCCGTTTATCATTGTTAGATCATGTTAGTTTTTAGGTTATTTTTACTTTATTGCATTTAGATTCTTTTATTTATTTCTTTTAAGTGTTAGTTTTGTTTAATGATTTAGTTGAGTAAAAAAACCTGTATTTGTGTTATCTTGTAGAATGAATAGCTGAAAAGGTTTGATAGACGATGATGTGTCAATGAACAGTCGAATTTCTCAAATTTTATGGCACATTGAAAATCATGATAGGTGTGTCTGGAACTTTAAATAATGATCAACTTAGCCTGTGAGAATTTGAGCCTTAATTAAAACTACCGTTATTGGAGTTACATATTTTTTTTCCAGTGTGATTTATTGGTCATTATGTCATTTAGTCTCTGGAACTTACCTGAAGTCTGCTAACAAATATTATCAAGTACATGAGGTGAACTTGGAAGATGATTTTAGGCGGTTCTCTCTCTCTCTCAGAGCCTATTTTTGAGCAAAAAATTGACCCTTTTCACCAAATTTTATAAAATTATCTCTAGTCAGCCACTTTGAGCTTTTTAAAATTTTATTTTTCTCAACTGTACATTACAAGCTTATACCGTTCCTTTTAACATTTGGCCCTTGAATTGGACTAATTGAGTATAGGGAAGGTGGATTGGAAGGTATAACGAGAGAAATCATAATTTTTTGGCGGAAAGAATGAATTATGATTGACAAAAATTAGAAAACGTGACCCCTCATAGTTTATATTTGTGTTATTTATTTTTTATAAAAAAAATAAAATAAATCATAAAAGAAAAAGAAAACAGGTGATATTGTTATGTTCAGTTTTATTGTTTAGGAGGGGTTAAATTAGAAAAAGTTCTTAATGTGCCTAAGTGTTTGAAAAACTGAGTAGTCCCAGAGTGGTACTCAAATATTATAGGCATTGAGATCAATTGGTTGATGAGGTGATTTGAATTGCTTTTGTGGGATGAAGAAGCCATAATTTGTGGTTTTCTGAGACTTGTTAGTCCAATAATGAGTCACTTTTACCTAAATTTATCCCACTTTATCTTAAGCCTGCATTAAAAACAAAACAAAGACATTCATGATTCTTTGTTCACCCATATCAAGAACAGTGAATATGTTAGATGATAGACAAGCTTATGGTAGACAGTGCATGCGGTTCAATTTGAGCATAAACACGTCCTACTTTATACACTTGAGAGATGAGTGATACGCTTAACCCGTGAGAATCATTTATTAAAAAGTATCTTGTCTCGAGAGTAATTGATTTATTGCCATGCCATACATGCTCATATGCTTATGTTGTCTATTTTTTTGAAAAATTATGTTTGAGGCTAGATTTGTTGTCTAATTGTCCTAAAGCTTGAGTTCTTACTTTATCTACTTTTGTTGTTTAGGGACGAACAACAGTCTAAGTTTGGAGGATTTTGATAAACGTTGTGTGTGCATGCATTTAGGCCGATCTATACGAGTAATTTGGCAGTATTTGCATATAAATTCGGTTGTTTTGTGTTATGATTGATTATCTTGATTCGAATTACTTATTTTGTAGTGAAAATTGTATATTTTAGGACCAAAAGCATTGGAATAAGATCTGGAAGAAAAAGAAAAAGTTAATTAGGGGTAAAAATGATCACAAAATGAGTTAGAAGATGATGGACAGGCCGAGCAAAAACGACAAGACCTGGAAAATACTCGAATGGGCCGCGTTTAGCAACGCTGCTGAGCAAAAAGTGGCATGGAAAACCTTAAACTCAATGTGACTCCAATGCAGCCGCGTTGGGTGAACTAGGCGAGTTGGTGGATCGACTATATTGGGCAAACCAGTTGTGTTTGTCAGGTGGCCCAGATATGGTTCACGCGTTTTGACTTATTTTCGGCTCTTTTCAGCCTTAATCTTTCACAAACTTATAAATAGAGACCTTCCAAGCCCGAAATTCACATCATACATCATTAAAAGTACCTTGGAGACTTGGATTGAAGAGTAAGGAACACGAAGCGACGAAGATCAAGATCCACGATTTCGGGTATTATCGCTTTAGTTTATTTTTATTGTTTAAGAATGTTTGTCTATGGATCTTATCGAATATTATTGATAAACATGAGTAGCTAAATAGCCTTGTGTTCTAGGGTTAGAGAGTAGCTTATAGTCGACTATGTTTTGATTTGTTTCATTAATTCTGGAATCCATTTTTATTGTTTATTTATATGCTTGTTCGTATTTATGAATTAATTGATTTGGCCAATTAGTCCATTCTACTTGCTTAACAATTCGACACTAAGAGGGGAGGATTGTTAATAGGCATACAACACATAGCATAGGTATCAATAGTTGTCCGATAGTAGTGAGATACTTGTGTAGGCATTGGTTTTAGGATCCCTTTGGAGTTACGTACGTGATAGTTAGCCCGAGAGGGTAATTATTTGTACGTAATCAACGCGTTACATCTTCTGAGAGGAAGATTAAGTAGAGTAGTGCCACCTAATAAGAATTTGAATTCGGTCTAAAAGTCTAAAAACATACTATAATTGAATATAAGATAACACAACCAAAATCGAACCCTAGGATACGTTTCTTCATCTGATTTATTCCTTCATGATTGTTTGCTTGTTTCTTTTGAGCACTTTACATATTTTATTTCCTTTATTTTATGAACTATAGTTTTAGGCTAATCATCACAATTACCTTATTTGAGAGTCTATATCAAGTTCGGCTATTCCAATTAGGGTATTAAATTAACATATGTAAACAGTCTCTGTGTGATCGACTTTGCTTACTACTAGCTACATTTGCACCGTACACTTGCGGTAATACTAGAGTTAGAAAAAGTGTTGTCATTCATCTTTTATGATCATCCCAACTCCTGATTCATTAGTCTCTTAAAGAAAGTAACATCAAGATTACACGATGTAATGTTGGTCTCTCTACAACATAATTGAGCTTATGCAATACTTAAAAAAAATGTTATGTATATACCAGAAAATGTTACTATAAACTTTATGTAACACCTTATTGGTTTTTTACACATGCCGGTGTTACATAAATTCTAATTAACACTATTAATGATCTTTAATAACACTTTTCATAAGCGTTACATTAGATTTTAAATTGTAACACTTTATAGTAACACTAAAAAGATGTTACATATTACCCTTTATGTAACATTTTTTTTAAATAAAAAAATATTAAATCTCCATCATCGCTAGGTTTGAACCTAAGTTACCAGATTGCAGGACCTTAAGTGCGAAGACTGAACTGCTAGGCTATAATAATTATTTTGTTTTATTTTATAAAAACCCTATATATACACGACATTTGTTTTAACATCAATAAACTACTCTCAAGATTAAATTCCCATCAAACTACAACCTAACTTCATTTTTATTTAGTCTATTATATTATCTAATTTGATACAAAGTTTCCATGAATTCTTTTAAGATTCCATCGTTAATTTTAATTATAGTACTTTTATGTATTTACTTGTTATAGACAATTTTGAGATACCTTAAAGTCACCTTTAAAATCAAGTGATTAATTGCTTTTGTTGTGTTTTATATAATATAGAAATAAATAAAATAATAAACTTACAAACATGAAGAGACACGAAATAATGTTTAAGTCCAATTCTCACATTTAAGAGAGGTGTTCAAATTCTTAATTGAGTTGCAAAACTCATTGTTGTTATTTACTAAAAAATAGTATTGCTTCCGTGCGATGCACATAAATTTAATTAAACTAAATATTAAAAAAAGAAACTAATGTATTCTAATTAAATGAATATTTAAATTGTTTTGATTAAACATATAAAAACATAGGATTAATATCATTTTGCAATATGTACTATGCATTCTTTTTAGTTTTTTTTACCTAAATTTTTTTTTTCTCATAACAACATGAACTGTTCAATTTTCTACTTTTGAAAACCAAAAAATATTTTAAATTATAAAATTATTTAAAATTTAAAATTCATTTTTATATTCTAAATTTTTATTTAAAATATAAGAAAGTTAACTGAAAAATGTTGAAATTATTTGTAAAAAATAATTTTTGATTAAAAAAATTCAAATAATCTTGACATTCTTTCAAAAATCTAAAAATTGAGGCTGATGAAAGCGACACGGTATTGTTTATGTTGAAAACTCTAAAAATCTATAAAGCTCGAGCTGGTTTATTTTACTTTATTTTTTAAAAAGAAATTTATATTGCAACACGTATAAAATATCATAGTTTAGGTTGCAAAATGTAATCTTTTTGCAAAATATGACATTAATAAATAAA
This sequence comes from Ajuga chamaepitys, assembly GCA_958295605.1. Lineage (NCBI taxonomy): Eukaryota > Viridiplantae > Streptophyta > Magnoliopsida > Lamiales > Lamiaceae > Ajuga > Ajuga chamaepitys. Next base: position 45,220,752 of record OY282504.1, on the reverse strand, counting down.
TTAAAATACATGAATAAGTAGTAAAAATAATTTCAAGATTAATTATCATATGCAAATATATAAATGTATGTGAAAGTCGTAGTCCCGTGATTAATCAAACAAAAAATTATCATCACAACAAATTAATATTTGCAAAACTAATAATTTAATTAGTTGATTATTAAATTTTATATGTATATATATGTATATATTTGCTTTTGATTTAGTAAAGTATATGAAACAATGGTTTCTCTCTCGACATAATAAATGAAGAAAATTTCAAAAAATTCATGTTACATATAATAAATTGATTACATGTACTTTTAATAAAATACTCAAGAAAACTAGTTTTATAAGAAAATTATTGAAGTAATTTTTAGTTGAAAGGCTATCGTACAATCCACAACTCTTGCTTTTTTCTTTTTTTTTTTTAGTTTATAAAAAAGTTAATAAACGAATGGCTACAATAAAAACAAAATGATTTTTTAATGAATGTATCAGAGCTTAGTTCTATTTTCTTGTAAAGAAGAAGTAAGAAATTCTATTCAAATGATCAACAATCAAACAATATAATACTTCAAATTAAATATGTCATTATAGTCTAAGTGGTATGTATGTCAAACTAAACACTTTCAAATGAGATTTAATTTGATATATCATAAACAAGAATATATTAGAGATGAAAATATTATTTGCAATCTAAAAAGTTAAAAATAAATTTTAATTTTAAATGTGACAATAAGCTAGTACCTACGTTGTTTTGTAGATGCATTTTAGCTTTGGATAAGAGAATTAAAATATAGGGGGAATTGACAAAACACCCTCAATTAGTTTCTCTCTCTCCACACAAATTTCTTAAATGTAGCCGGTGTCTATTCACAGCCCAATAAATTTCTTAACGTAGCCCATTAATTTAATAAATTAAAATAATATTATAAAATGACTAAAGTATCCATGATGATAACAAAACATAAATAATACAAAATAATATATAAATAAATAAAATAAAAAATAAACAAAAATTATATTTTTTCTTTTTTTATGTCATTATCTTCAACCAATCCATCTCCTAAAAATTCATAAACCAAGGTTTCTTCAAGATTTCATCAATTGAGGGTCGAAATAACGATGAAGAATCAATTAATATGAACAAATAAGTTAACATTAACAAATTGATCTTCTCATTTTATTTATTTCGTTACTTTTATGGTTATTATGTACTTTTATCACATTTTTTTTTCTTTCGGAAAATAGATTCATCGTGGTTATCGTTTGACCACATGGAATCGAATATTTTTCGATTTTTACCCTATTCGATCGCAGAGTTAAAACGCTCTATATCCGTTCAGTCGCGGTGGTCTAACGAAAATCCGAACTTGAGTTTGTAGATTCGAATGTATTAGTATATACACGCGAACGTTTTACAAAAGACCAAAAAACACCTTATAATTTTCACACAACATTCCATTTAACATTCCTAAAGCTAAAGATGAGATTCTACGTGACGAATTTCCTGGGATAACAATCCTCTGTGTTAGCATTAAAGAATTGAAGAAACACTATTTCGTCGCCGCCGCCGCCATACATTTTAAGAATTGATTTATCTATTATCAAGTTTCAAACCTAAAAAATAAAGTGAAATCAATTATAGATAATTTTTCATGAAAGTTTTATTATGTCTTTACAAAAAAATAAATATTTATTAAATTTGGGGTTTTTTTTTTTCTTTTTTTATATTTTTATTTATTTATTTATCTATAATGTTTTATTTTATATAAATTAATTTAATAAAAAAAGGGTAAAATCGGTACTGAGTGGGCTGTATTAAGAAGTTTGTACTCATTTTTTAATTATAAGTGGGCTACATTAAGAAATGGGCTGCGTTAAAAAAATTTGTGGGTTGCGAATAGTCTCCGCCTAAATGTATGTTCTCTTTCCTATATAATATATTTCTTTCCATTTATCTATGTTGTAGAATATGGTAATTTAAAAAATTGTAGATTTTTTGGAGTGATGTGGATAGTATTGAAAAAAATAGAAAAGGGCTATAAGACATTTATTTAAAAATAATTGACATAACCTAAAATTACATCTAAAAAAATATAAGTAGTACAAATTATGATTCAAACTTGTAGGCAGAAAAATGTTAACTGGAGAATTACTTTCAATGCGGCTTATATATATATATATATATATATATTGATGCAACAGATGCTCAAATATTAAAAGAATTATGTAAAATGAAATAATTAAACTGATTAATACTCCCTCTGTCCCGCTCTAATTTGCCTACTTTCCTTTTTGGTTTGTCCCAATCTAATTTGCCAACCCATAAATGGCAACTTTCTCTCACAATCTCCACCCTCAAAATCTCCACATTCAATCTCCACCTTTGAAAAAGTCAAAGATTCCACAAAATCTGCTTTTTCTTAACCTCCGTGCCCGGCCAAGGTAGGCAAATTGGGCCGGGACGGAGGGAGTATTATTTCTATAAATGAATCAATTTTTTTTTTTTTACCAAAAAAATTAAAATAATTTTAATTTGCAAGTCAATAAAAAATGTTAATACATATAATCGGTCAATGAATAATGTATCTTTTCAACTCATTATAATATATGTGATATGTATGTCAAATTGAAGATTATTAAAATTATATATGCATAAGATATAAAATAGAAATGAAAAGTTATTAGCATTTAAAAAAAAAATTGAAACGAAGTTTAAAATTTACTAAAGGTACAACTTACTGAATTATGATGTAAAAATTAGTTGGAAAAATTAAAATTACAAAAATAACCTCTATTTGGCTTATATATATGAGATGTGCATATATCTATATACAAACATATACACCCATAAATCACTAATAAGATTTATATTAGATAACGAATAAGTAAATCTCCAGGTGCTCTAATAAAAAGTTAGGGTTAATTACCAAAAAAAGTTATGACCTTTAAATTTAGCATCATTAATCACCAACTATGACTTTTTTTCAATTACAACATTGGCCGAATTTTTTGACATCTAATTGTGTTACCACCACTACCATTAGATAAGTCATTATAGGATCGTCCTACATCTGTAACTTACTTTGTCCTCCATTATTATAATTGTAGTGAATCGGTGATTGAAGTTATTAAGTCACTCCTTTCACTCCTAATTAACGACTGCGGAAGTGGCGAGTTGTAAAATTGATGGAGGGTAAATGTGATCTCGTCAAGGTGCATCTAAAGTTAGTGGTGACAACACAATCAGATGTAAAAAAATATAGTCCATGTAGTAATTGAAAAAACTTCAAAATTAGTGATCAGTTGAACTTGTCTCGAGAAGCGCTCTAAATGATTATGATTCGAACACCTTTCTCAAACCGAAAGCGTACGGCTTGTGACAGTGGTAGTATAAAAGATTGTCGAACCACAGAGAGGATACTCTCGTGGAGCACATCGAAATCTATTGATTAACAAAGTTAGGTTAATTGGAAATGTAGAAATTGATTAATTACTATTCAAACATCAATGAAACAACAAATTAAATGAAAGATACCCTAAACTAGAAAGTGGGTTACTAAGGCATGGTTTCACCTTATACCTAGGATTTACGCCGAATAATCACCGATTAAACTAAGGGGTTGTGATGGAAGGTTTTGTTCCAATTTAGAAATTCAAACGGGTAACAGAAAACATTACCCAAATTTAAAAAAATTATCGCCTAATTCACTCTAATTCAATTATTAAAGAAAATAACGGAATTACTCTGACCCAAGGGTAAGTAAAATATGAAGATAACCTACTTAATCCTAAAATCCCTACCCCCAAGTGGATATTGCCTAGGGAGCGAGGCCCTAGGACATCCGACGATATCAATATATATATATGATTCGGGTTCTCCCGTCATCCCCCATGGACCCTTGAGGAGAACCAATATATCTGAGGTTAGCTACTCCTAGAGTATAAGCCACACAAACCCATAATATCGATTCCAATCATAAATAATCCCCAAAATCCAATCAACAAACCATAAAAGCAATCAATCCTAGGGTTTGGCTACTCCTAACCCTAGAAACCACAAATAACTACTCACAATCCATGAAAATTATCCAATAATCATGATAAATATAAGACCCAAACATTTAATGAGGGAGAGATTAAAGAGCAATAAATACAAAGTGTTATAATAAGTAAGAGAGAAGAAAACTTAGTCTTAATTTAGAATAATGATGAGAATCTTCAATTCATGCTTGTATTTACTCCAATTCCGATTCGCTAGTGAAAGCCCTAAAAATTCTTCAAGAATACTCAAAAAACCCTAATGGGTTTCTTGATAACAAAATGAAGAACCCTAGTTCTATTCTAGAGAGAAGGGGAAGAAAAATCCTAGAGAGAGAGTAAATAGAAGTGTGTATTTTTACAAATAAGGTGAGATAATGAAAATGGGAGTGAGGGAATGAATATATAGGGACTTCTCCCACACTCCTCACTAAAAATCTGCTGAAAATCCTAAGGTAAGTAAGGGTAGACTAGTAAAAACACAATTAAATAGCATGAGCTCCTTAAATCTTGAGCCGGGACACCCGAATGCGCTCGACTCAGTCTTCTCGTGATTTCTGGAAAAACTCTGTCCGGAATCAGCCTTCGACTTCAACTATAAAGTTGTAGATCTTGGTCTCGAATACACGTATCAACTTGAATCACTTGAATCGGAGTTCAGACGACGAAGTTAAGGCTGAAATACAAAAATAGCACGTTGAAAACTAGGCGTGCACGGTTTGCGGTCTGCTGGACCACTGTCGGACCGGCAGATGTGGCGGCTGCAATCGGGGACGGTTCTGTACCACTGCTGGAATCACTTTCGGCCGACAGTTGGTGCGGTATGTGCGGCGGCAATTGGTGCAATTCAGCCTATCTTTGTGCCTTCATCTTCCGTTGCCCTTTTTGAACCTTTCCTCTCGTCTTCTCAACCCTACCCCTTCACGGCTTTTGTTAGCGACTCGATGAACTTCAATTTAGGCTCTTGTTGGATCTGATTCGAGTTTATTTGGACCTCGATTTATGGGCTGGAACATGGAGTATGCACAATCATCCTCGTCCTCCTTTCTTCTCCCAATTGAGATTTTTCTATCCATCTTCTCAGCTCGATTTCCTCTCAAAATTTTCTCATGACTTGATGATCTTTAGTTTGGGCCTAATCTCGATCCATTTTTGGCCGATTTGGGCCTCGAGATGCGGGCCAGAGTGAAAAAATGAGCGTAATCGATCTTCTTGATCTCCTGAATTTTTCTAACCTTCAAAATACGACTCAAAAATACCCAAAAGTGCATCAAATTATATTAAAAAGAAAAATTCAAAAATACAATTAAACACGAAATCACACTTAGACATGTTAAATACTCACAATTCTCATTAAAATATGGACGTGAAAAGCATAAGAAAAAAAGTAATTTTCACGTATTGCTAAGTTTTAAAGGTCATGTCGCAATTGAAAATTAGACCAAATGTCGTGATCTTTTTAGTACCTAACCCTGAATAGTTATTTTTGTAGGCCTAACTCAATTGTTTCCACCATTTATTATATTACGAATGTTTTATTATAATTATTAAGATGTAACACATCTATAAAACTTTGACTTAAAAAGTCATTTTACAAAATATAAATGATTAAAAAAAATCACATGAGAAAAATAAATCCAAAGATATTTAAGTAGTTTCAAATAAAAGAAACATATAATTTTATTAAGGGTTCATTACCAAAAAATCACGATTTTTGGTCCAATTTTTAATTGCAACATGACTTTTGGTCACCAAGTATCATTTTTTTTTAATTACAACATAGACTAAATTTTTTGACACCTAATTATGTCATCATCACTACCGTTAAATGTGTCTGGACAAGACCTTTATTTACCCTCAATCAATTTCGCAATCCCTCATTTTTATTGTCGTTAATCGGTGATTGAAGTTGTTATGTCACTTCTTTGACTCCCAATTAAGGACAATGAAATTTACGAATTGTGAAGTTGGTCGAGGGTAAATGAAGGTCTTGTCCAAGCACACTTAACGGTGGTGATGGAGACACAATTAGATGTCAAAAATTTAGTTGATGTTATAATTGAAAAGGAAAAATTTATAGTTGGTGATCAACACTGAAAAGTTTTAAATGTCATGTTGCAATTGAAAATTTGACCAAAGGTCGTGATTTTTTGGTAATTAACCTTTTTATTAGTTACAAGTGTTACCTAAAAATTATGACTTATTTGTAAGTGTTACGTGAAAGTGTTGATTGTTCAAAAGTGTTACTAAAAAATGTTACTTATTTAAAAATGTTACAATTTAAAAGTGCTACGACCAAAGTATTTCATAGTTTAAATGTGTTACATGAAGACGTTAGATATTCACAAAAGTTACATGAAAGTTGCATATTCATAAGTGTTAAAAAATATTATATAAATGAAGGTTTCATATTGTACATGTTTCTGAATTTCCTCAGTTACCACACGCTGGGATCCCAACCAATCATACAATACACTCCTTGCTCCATGCACAGTGGAATCAGGTATAGTTCAATTGTTCCACATAAGATTATTCCTCCCCTTGTAAATATTCCAAAAAGTAGCACAAAATAGTGCTAAATTATACCCCTTCAAGAATACCCTTAACATATGAAAAAGCCATTCTCCAACAGTTTTTTATCGGCCCGCCAATTGAAAATTCATTTCATGGATAATATTGTTGATTTGTTGTGCAAATTCGCAAGTAATCATGCAATGCCATCCATAGAGTAGATAGGAGAGATCGAAATACCTTACATACAAGATCGATCATGAGGTTTGGTAGGAAAACATTCCCTTCCAACCCTCCATAAAAAATGTTTAACTTGCTTGCGATGTCAAAGATGGTTCCACTCGTCTTGTATTTAAATATCTACTCTACATCCAATCTATTAAAACATGGAATTATAAGATATCTCACAATAGAAACTGATGAAGTTTCAACAAAAAGAAAATTAATACTGTCGTGGATCCAAGGCTCACTTCAAACCCTCACTTTGCCCCATTGGCAATTTGCCAGTCGACATTACTCGTGAGCTCGACATATACTTTGAGAGCATTCAACCTTAAGACTCATATCACTCAGAGTCTATATTTATTTATATTAGGTTTGCAATTCTTGTAAGTCTCTATTCTCCTGGGAGATATTAACGTCTAGAGTATTTCGAAAACAAGTAGCTAGATCTAGAATCAAGAGATTATGTGAGCATAAGGAGGGATTCCAAGTGCAAAGTCAATTCAAGGGATTGGATGATCATATACATTATTAGAAGGGTGATCACAATATTGATTGTTCGAATAAGAGGAGTCCTTCTTCATAGTAATTCGGGAACAAATCAACTTGTATCATTATTGTTGACAACACTTGTTCTAATAATAGAGATCTGAGGGAGTGAATGGATTATCCTTCGTAATCTTTCACAACGAGTTTGCTTCCGCTAATTTTATTTATTTATTTATAGTCTCTTTTGTATTGCATTTCCTTTTAATTTTCTTACATTTGGTTTTGAACATCTATTACACAAATTTTTATAGTTCGTATCATCGTATTGTTTATGTTCTATTTTTTTGAACATCAAACAATGGATACTTGGACATCACCTTTTCACATGATATTCCAAATGGAGCATGAGTTCAGTGTATGCTGCGAAATCGGACGATTATGTTGCCACAACAATAATTTTGGGCAAAATGGTCGAATTCGCACAAAGTTTAACTATTAAAAAACTATCAATATAACGTTGTAAACTTAGATAACCAAAACTAAACAAAGCCTGCATTAAATTATCAAAATTAGATTATGTCTAAAAAACAAAAAACAAAATTTGAACCTCGATTAACCTCTCTATGATCAAAGCCAAGCATTTGTCTTCACAATCTCTTTATTCTACTTCCCTACAAAAGCTAACACAAAATAAGAGCATATACATTAGTGTTAAATCAAAGTAAAAAACCAAAAAAAAAAAAAGGGGGGATGGGGGGGGGGGGGGGGGGCGGGGGGTGCCGGGTATTGGGAAGAAAATATTTCAAAATTATTGATCATGTAATTGGTTCCTTGTAGTGCTCCTTAAATGTTTTAAGCCTATTACATCAATTGATGAATGAAATTACATGTTTTTGTAAGTTTATGCACATATGTATGTTACTAGTTAATAATAAGCGCCATCATTTGCTGAAACTTCCATTTGTCTAAAGTTATGTGGTTCTACTATAATATAATAATAGAATTCCCTAGCAGCCGCGCTTCAACCATCACACTAATTATCTGTATTAATCAACAACCTAACCTAATCTTCCCACTACTAAAAGTAATTCTACAAATATTACATTTAACATGTGGACTACGAACAAACTTATAATTACTGCTTTATGGTGGAGCTGCCGAAAATCAGTGACAGATCTAGAAATTTTATCGAGAGGAGTGCATTTATAAATAAATCTAGATACTTGTTTTATCAGGCTAAAATTTTCAATTTTTTTTTGTTTTGAGAGATAAATTTTTCTAATTAAACTCTAAGATTTGATTTTGGGAAGATTAGAAACAAATTCTCATATATTATACTCTACATTTAATATTTAGTTAAGTTACATTCAAAACTAAAAATCTAGAAAATCAAAAAGGGAAGGAGCGTCTCTATATCTGTCCATAAATTTCAACAATATATAAAACTAAAAAGTACTAATGATATTGATAAGATCATAAGATTAATAAATTGATTAAACTATTTTTTGAAACTTTTATCTATATTGTATACACTTAAGAATACATGGATTGATTATTATTAATTCATATTCAAGTCAAACAATAAAATTATTTATTTTATTTAATTACATTGTATTAAAATCGACTAAAATACACTTATATAATAGTACATTTCGACCGGGGCCAAGGGGCACTGGGTCCCGTGGCCCCAAGTAAGTCTGTCAATGCCTAAAACCACGGCTCGGATTGGAACATAACTATGATAAATTTTGCGCAAATTCAATCCGATCCGTGTAGTTGTTCTAACCAAGACATGGCCTGTAACCTGACTACAATATGTTTTACACGAGTTGACTCTCTAATTAACTTGTTTATGACCAATTTGTTTTTTAAGTATCCATAAAATCCTAAAGTAACTATTGAAATATAATCTGTGCTGAATAAATAAAACGATTCATTTATCCGACGCTTTTTATTTTATGTGAGTTGGATTGGATCGGGTTGTGGCCGGAACCCGCTAATGATCGACCCTAACCTACCATATTTTAATTAGGTACGTGCCGAGTTATATGAGATCGTGGAGCAAATGGTTATTTTTAAAATATTTTTTTTTCTCTCCTAATCTAATTACAAAGAAAAAACCCTCTCCTCCCTCCAACGATGACTCGAATCCAGGAACAAAGGCCTAGGTAGTAGATGCTCTGCCACTTGAACTATCCAACTTCGTCATGGAGCAAATGGTCATTACTAACACTATGTGTTGGCCACTATATATAGGGATTGATTTATGGTAATGGGGTACATGTAATTTTTTCTAATAATTTTTATTGATGCTCTTAATATATTAAGAGGCTTCTTCAAAGTTTGTCTCTCTTTATTATAGAAGTTTGTCCCAATACTTTATAAATAATATTAACCCTTCATTCTGCATCTATACACTTATTCAATGATGCATAATACATGCGAGTAATACTGAAGGGGGTAGGATAGAATTAAGCGGTTAAGAAAGAGAGACAATCTTACATCCATCCGTGACTATATACAGTTATTAATGTAGGTTCCTGTTTGGTTCAGCACGCAATCATTCACAACCACAAATTCCGTATCTCATGCATATGGTCTCTATCCACTCATTTTGGTAGCAAGGGAACCGTCAGGTGGTTGTTTACTTATTTATATTACTGCCAAAAAGTTGGAGCTTTATGCTTATTATTTAGATCAGGTATCTAATAATATTAAGCATTTTTATTGGTTAAAGACTTCAAAAAGATAAATTAACTATCAATTCAGGTTCTAAAAAATAATTTATATTTATTTAGAGCTTAAAAAATCTGAAACTATCAGTGAAAGACTCATAAGTCTAAAATTACTAGAAAGCCTATTTGAAAAATTGCAAAACTCACAAAATAAAATTCCACAAAATAAATTTTCGAAGTGAGAAGCAGTGAAAATATACATCAAAAGTCTTTCACGACGTTTTTTTTCTTAAATTTGTTACTTTTTTTAATTTTGTGTAATTTCATATTTAAAATTGCTAGTTTTTTTAATTTATTTTTTAACATCCGTAATTTCTTTTTTAAGTCATACGTAAGAAAAAATTAGTTTAAAAAAAGTATGTAATCTCTTTTTTGAGTTCATAATATTTAAATTCATATAAACATATTTCACTTAAATGTATTTTTTCTAATATAAATACACTTTTTTTTTGTTAATTTGTATATTTAAAAAAATTACAAATTATTTAATTATTTTAGATATATCATGATAATTTACAAAAACAATGTACTGGAAGAATTTTGACGTATTTTTATCTACTTATCAATTCGAGATAAGTTTATTTTTGGATTTTGCAAATTCCCAAACATGCCCTATAATGATTTTTGAATTTATTAGTCTTCCATATATAGTTTCAAATCTTTTAGGTAATGGACTGATAGAAATTATCTTTCAGGACCTGAGTTGATAGTTGACCTATCTTTCGGGCCCTTGACCGATAAAAATCCTATTATTAATAATATATAGGGTATTGCTACAGCGCAACCATTATATTAATACAACCAACTTTTCACCTGCTATATCAGGCAACTAGTAAGTAACTTTTTTATTTTTTAATAAATAGTGTGGGCCCATCTCTTATTTAATTAGTTTGATGTTCATTTTACTTTTATAGCCTTTTTAGTTTGAACAATCCTTCCAACAATTGAGTCTTTCATGCTTTTTTCTTTTCCATGTTCTTTTGGGGAAAAAAATGTTGGTTTACTAAAATGAGATATAAAAATGGAATTTTAATAATGCAATTTTTCTATTAACATTAGCTAAATAAATAGCAGCAATCCACTAATCATACGAAAAGAAGTTGATTGACATCTTTTTAATGTTAACTTGCATGATTTAATAACACGAAAAGAAAAAATCAAACATAAAAAGTGACAGCTTAATTTCAATTAACCATATTTATAATAAAAATAGAGAATGTAAATTGTTATTCACTACACTGCTAGAGATATATACAAAACGAGCTTTTTGATTTGATTCGTTATTCAAATTCAAATCAGGATCAATTATATATATATATATATATATATATATATATATATATATATATATTTGTATTTTAAATTTGAAGTATAACATATACTCCCTTCGTTTCAAAGAAAGTGATGCTTTACAGAAGATTTTTTTTTTTAAAAAAAAAAAAAAACTGTAATTTTAGTTTAGAAAAATAATTCTTTTAATCTTACCATAAAGAACCTAATTAAATTAGTTAACTATTTCATTATTCCACAAAACATATAAAAATTAAATGGACTCTGTATTAATATATTTGTCTTTTTACTTATCCTTAAGTTTTCCAAAAAAAATGCTAAACAAATATATATATATATATATATATATATATATATATTTTGTTTTTTGGAACGGAGTATTGTTTAAAGAACCGCTACTTCTATTTAAAAATCCAAAGCGGATCCTCATAAATTTATACACATTTGTTTATCAATAATACACAAGAAAAACATTTTGAATTTAGATGTGTAGTGTTTTATGCGGTTGTGGAAAAATATTTTTTGCAATATAAATACAAATGTTTAAATTTACAAGAATATCTTTAGGTACACTTCTTGAATCGAATTTGAGTACTCATTGAGTTTAAATTCATCTATTTAAAGATTATTTTTCATAACATTTGAATTTGACAACATGATTTAAATAATTGAAATGATAGTTTGTTTTTCTTTTCTTTTCTTTCCTTTTTTTTTTTTCTTTTTTGTTTTCAACGAGTTAATTTACTTTTGATAACAGTACAACATAACTCGGCTTATGCAACACTCAAAAAGTGTTACATATATAGTAAAATATGTTTCTATAGATTTTAGGTAACACTTTATTGGTGTTACATTTGCCGGTGTTACCTAAAGTCTAATATAACATTTTTTATGATCTGTAGTAAAACTTTTGATAAGTGTTACATTAGTTTTAAAACTGTAACACTTTATGGTAACACTAAAATATGTTACATATAATCCCCTTATGTAACTCTTTTTTTGAAAAAAATATTGTTGAATACTTGGCATTGTTTATGTAACACTTTTTTTTTTTTTTTTAAAATAATTGTTGAATACTTGGCATTGTTGGGTGTCAAACCCGAATTGCTAGATTGCAGGAGTTTAAGTGTAAAGTGTAAACCACTAGGCTACAATAACGTTTATAGTTTATTTTATAAGAAAAACTATATATACACAATGTTTTGCTATAACATCAATAAAATACTCTCAAAATTAAATTTCCATCGAACTACAACTTAATTTTATTTAGGCTATCCTATATCTAATTTAACACAAAGTTTACATTATTTTTTTCCAGTTTCATCCACTCTGACTTTATATCACACTAATTTATTACGTCTAATTATTGTATATAAATATTAAGACACTATCACTAATTTTAATTACAATAATTTTATGTATTTACTAGTAGACAATTTTGAGACATCTTAAAGTCTCCTTTAAAAGTAATTATGTGATTAATTACTTTTGTTGTGTTAATAGAATATAAAATTAAGTAAAAAATAAACTTACAAACGTGAAGAGGCAAGACCAATTTAATGTCCCAAGTTTAAGTTTTCACACTTAAGAAATGTATTCAAATTCTTAATTAAGCTACAAATCACTTTTTTTTGTTCTATTGTAAAAATATAACGTGTGTATATCTATAATTATAAAATTTATTTTTGATAACAAATACGTAAATCTTTAGGTGCTATAATAAATTGTTACTTTTTCAGGTGTGAATCGATCGTTTTTACCACTTATATTACGAATGTTCTATTGTGATAATTAAGATATAACACATGAGAAAAATAAAATGAAAGTCACCTGAGTAGAATAAATCCACAGATATTTAATTAGTTTAAAATAAAATACATAATTTTATTAATTAAAGTATTAACTAAAAAATGCTACTTGTTTACATAAAAGTGTTACTTATTCAAAAGTATTACGTAAAAAATGTTACTTATTTAATAGTGTTATTTAAAAGTGTTACAATTTAAAAGTGTTACGTTCAAAGTGTTACATATCTAAAAAGTGTTATATGAAAGTGTTACGAATTCACAGATGTTACAAAAGTATTACATGAAAATGCTACATATTCATAAGTGTTACATAAAAGTCAAATTTTTAAAAGTATTACAAATGTAGTGTTATATAAAGCCATTTATGTTGTAGTGTAAAATTCTCTTCTTCTTTTTTTTTTTCAAAACAGAAAAAGTAATAAAAATAAAGTGAAATACACGTATGAGGACAATAAATTATTTATTCCAACAAAAAAGAAGATAATCAATGTTACTTTGCCCATCACAATTTTTAACTTTTTTTTCTATGGTGACTGATTTAGCAGGTAACAAGTCACATAGTAATTGTTGATCTCGTGACTGAAATTAAAGATAAAAAGATCTAATGGTCTAAAATAAAGTTGTATTAATGCAATGGTTGTACCATAGAAGAACCCTAATATATATATATATTCATGTTACAAGATTGCTTAACTTTCCATTATTACAACATGATTGGTATGAAGGAATGGGGTGAGAATGAAATGATCATTCACTTGTTTATTCTCATTTTTTTGATTGATATGAATTTGTGATGAGAATAATCATTCCTAAATGATCGCTATTCCCATATATATGAGATTAATCATTTCTTTCACCTAGAGGTGGCAATTCGGGCAGCCGGGCCTAGTCGGGCCAAGGTGTAGTTCAGGCCGGGTCGGGCCGGACCCGATTTATTTCGGACCTAGAAATGCTAGGCCCGGCGGACCTCGGGCCATCGGGCCAAAAAAACCCATCAATGAGTTTTTTCCTTTTCTCTTTTGTTACTTTAACCATGAAGTAAAATTATATATTGAGGCGAACTTCAGATAAAAAATTTCTTAAGAAAAAACCTGATGGGAAGATAATATATTACTCTTTGTTGCAATATGGAATCATATCTATAGGCATGTCTCCAACCCCAGATATAATAATAATAATAATAATAATAATAATAATAATAATAATAATAATAATAATAATAATAATAATAATAATAATAATGGATGATGATATATACTTATATACTATACGTCACAAGTTATTTAATTTTTGTGTACGTACTATACTACATGTTAATCAATTCTCCATTTCTCGACACATAATAATTAATGAGCATGCTTGCATCCAATTCATTTTCTATCTTCGGCTAATAAAATTGAAGAAATAGAGTATTAAATTAGTCAAATGTTTTAATTTCTCGGTAAATGGGTTTAAATTAGTTAAATTAAAGAAAAACTTGTTTCAAATAATACACAAGATATTATCTAATTCCTAAATTTTTCTTATTCAATTAGTGAGCAGGCCGGCCAAAAAAGCCCGAATTCTAATATTCCGGCCCAGCCCGCTCTATATTTCGGGCTAAACGGGCCTGTCCATCGGGCTGGGCCAGTTTTGCCCGCTCTACTTCCACCCCGCATGGTATTAGTTATTCCTAATAATAAGGAATGAACTCCTCCTCCTCCTCCTCCTCCTCATTATTATTATTATTATTATTATTATTATTATTATTATTATTATTATTATTATTATTATTATTATTATTATTATTATTATTATTATTATTATTATTATTATTATTATTATTATTATTATTATTATTATTATTATTATTATTATTATTATTATTATTATTATTATTATTATTATTATTATTATTATTATTATTATTATTATTATTATTATTATTATTATTATTATTATTATTATTATTATTATTATTATTATTATTATTATTATTATTATTATTATCATTATTATCATTATTATTATTATTATTATTATTATTATTATTATTATTATTATTTCTACGAATATTTATTATCAATGTTTATAATAATGTTTAATATTCCCAATTAATTATTATTAATTAATTTATTAGATAACAATAATGGTGTTCTTGTTCTTGTGGTTGTTATTGTTGTTAATTACGTAATTACTATTATTCGCTGTTATTTTTAATTTAATTATTAATTATTATTATTATTATTATGTTATTAATATTACCGTTTTGGTATTTTAGATAATTGAATATTTCATTTCTTATCATTCCTTGAGTATACCAATCATTGTAATGATTATAATTATATCATTCTTTTCCTATCTTCATTCCATTCCTAAATTGATTCCACTAAGACATTATTCCATTCATTCATAACAATCATATCATTAAAGTATCCACCTAGTTTTTTAAGAAATGAGTTAATTTCCTAAGGTTATATTTAGATCTAATTAAGGATTTAGGGATGAATTTAAGATTTATATTTTCAAATTTATTATTGTTTGGATTACCGTGGATTTGAAAATCCATGATTTCATTTTGAGATATTTTTAAAGGATTTGAGGGGATTTGAAATACATTGATTCTAAATTCATGCATTTTAAATTCGTCCACCCAAACACATCCTAGTATTGCAGAGATGAATTCACTTTATTTTATTGGATATGATCAGAATTTGAATATACAGGGGTGGAACCGGCCAGGAATCTTAGTTAAGAAGGACAATATAATATTTTTCAACAATATTAAATTTTAGTTTCTTTCTACGAGGTTTTTGGAAGAAGAGGCGAGATTTCAGAATCTTTAGGGGGCGCAATTCAAATTTCTTTTTGATATTACATTATACATATTCTCTCTGAAATCTTTAGAAAATTGAGGGGGGCGACCGTCATCACCTGCTTTCCCTTGGTTTGGTCCCTTCGAATATGGGTGTTGAGTTAGTAATTTAGTCATACGAAATATAATCCGTGTAATCGTGACACACGAACTTTTATCTAGGGATTCAGGTGATAGTGCATGGTGATGGCATTATGCAGATGAGTTGAAAACAAAATGCTGATAAAATGGTGTCCACTTAGCCAATAGACATTAAGAATAAGGGGGTATGTCTGATGAAATGAACAACATATCTTTGTATAATAAATTCGTTTTTGATACTTTAAATGGGTGGGAACTCCTACTCTGATTTGCACCATCTTTATTAACTTTATCAACTTAATGCGCCTTACTGCTACATATATACCAATCTTCTTTGGTACGTAGATTTGGATAGGATTTTAGTAATGTAATACGTACAAATCCTGTCCCCTTTCATCCCTAATTACACGGACATCGTCTTCCCTTAAAATTCATAATTATATATTTAACTTCATTCCACCCAAAAGGAATATAATTTATTTTTTGTCAATTAAATGAAGGTGAAACCTTTTTAAAATTGTGAATTTTCACATGTTGTCTTATATAATATCATTTTCTTTTAAAAATTCGACTAATAAAATCAGACATTAACTTTTGAAATAGACTTCTTTTGGGACAAAAAATTACTTTTAAAAGACGACGCTTTTTATGGGATGGAGAATATATATATATATATATATATATATATATATATATATATCTTGGAAAAAGTATTATATTTTCTTGGAGCGGTGTTATTTTTTTTATTTTGTGAAAAATATGTACTCCCTCGATTCCATAATAATTGACGTTTTAGGATGAAAGAGAAGACTAAAATTAAATAACTTGACAAATATACCCTCAACTAATATTTGTTTTAGGGAATAAAGATTTGACTAAATATGTGAAAGATTTTAAAGTAGAAATATTTTAAGATTGAGTTCAGAAAAAAAATTGGTGGAATTTATGAAAAATATCTAAAATGAGTGTCAATTGAAAAAAAAAACAATAAGTAGGTAAAACGTTAATATTATGAAACGGGAAGTGATAGTTTGAGATAAAAGTATGAAGTTGTTGAAGAAAAACTGTAATTTGAATATAGAAAAAGAGGAAAAACATAAATAAGAAGGAAAAGAAAAAGAAGTCATTGGACAACTACTTAGGATATGATGCATGGAATATATCTGTCCATCATATAAGGTATAGCATAATTTAGACAGTGTTAAACGATAATGTCAACTGTCTAACTCATATCCTCATTCCTAAACTCAGAATCGAATATGATTTTTTTTAGGGGAATTGGATTACATTCTCCCGCTGATTTTTTTTGTTTTCAAATCCATGACGTCAATGATTTTTATTGTGTTTGCAATATGCTAAAGCAAATGGAAAATATATATACAATCCACTGTAGGTGCTTGTAAATATGTTTAATGTGTTAATATATCCTTAAAAGTAGTAATTTATCTTATTCTAAATTTAACTGATCAATACATAACATGTGTCTACGACGGGTAGAGAAAAAATGCGTGACAGTTTGTTATCTAAAAACGATGATAAAATAAAATGATAGTGACAATCCTACTGTTTAATTAAGAGGGTGATGAGGTCATGCGTGAAAGTGATATTGATAAGTGGACACGGTGATGGCATGATTAATTGTGGTGGATTTTTGGATATGGTGGTGACGAACCTCTATAGCAATATCATTTTTTTAATCCTCGTTTATTTTTAGGTACTTGTTATAGTACAGGGTACAATTAAAGTTTCAAGGAATTACACCCACCACCTGGGATTTAATGATGCATGGTATTCAATTCGGAGGAATATTCTGTCACATATTTAAATAGACTACTTAACTAAGAAAATATAAAATATAACACTATGCTATAGTAGTACCTTATTATTCTATACTCGTGACGATAATAATGTGATAAATGATTAATAGATCATTATTAAATCCTTGCACTTATATATTAATTAATATTCATAAATTTTGATGGATAACTTTTGGAATCCATGCAAGTACGCACTGTACAAAACATATCAAGATTTAGAACTCAATGTGATAATTATGATAACTATATAAAATAAATGAAAAAAATATATCATATTTGCCACTGTGTTGTATAACTTTGTAATGTTTATAGTATACCGTATGAAGTACGCACATGTTGTTGCAAATAATTATTTGGATCAAATTTAAACTAATAATACACGTGTCTAGTTGTGAATATAATGCAACAAACCTGTAAATATTAAAAAAATGATTATAATGAAACAACACGTGCACTTCATATACAAATCTGTAAATATTAAAAAATTTATATACAAGAAATTGCCAAATGTATTATACTTGGGATGATTTGTTTATTTTTTTGTTTTATATTATGTTGTAAATTGCAATTTCCAATCCAATTTTTAATAGATGCTCTACGGCCTAAGTTACAAGATGCTCTACTTTTATTTGGAATTCTTTATTTTATAAAAAATTGTGGGGATTTTATTTTTATCTTTTCTAACTTCTGCAATTTTTCTATTTATTTTGGAATAATTCTTCTTTTGATTTTAATTTTAATTTTTATTGTTTGTGTTATCTAGATTTTGTCCTAATAATATGTGATGAGGTAGAATATTTCATTGTGGTCACATCTTAGATCCTTCATATTGCGCCATATGTACCAAATGAACTAAGATCTACAAATTTACATGACTCGACGTGGTTTTTTCTCGTGATTTTTTTATTTTACGGCCAAAATGAACTTGGATATTGTTCATTTATAAAGTTACTAGACCTAAATTGAGAAACCCTAATTATCTAGCACTGAAAGCACAAGATCCTGATATTTATATCTATTAATATACATTTTTCCACTTGGTTATTTTTCTTATAATGGATACAATGTTAAAGCTTATGTGTTTGTGGGGGCATTTCCAGACTCTTTTATTTTCTCCCTACTTATCTAAATCTAAAGAACAAAAAAGAACTTTCATTTTGCCCCAACTGAAAACCAATGGGGTTCTTTTTCTTTAGACTTTATGTTTATATGTATTCCCCCTCTATGTGTTTTTCTCAGTTTTTTATGGTTCGGTCACACTATAAGAAAAATAATCTTTTTAAATAACAAAAAGCGATCTTAGATAATAAGTGTATGCTATAATTTAGTACATTATAATAAAAAGGAATTTTTGTGATACATTTTTGAGACTATAATGGTAATCATTAATAATAAATTAAGTGGTCATAAAACTATCTATAAATTATTTGATACCATTTTAAGATTGTCTTTATAGGCAAGTAGTTGTTGCAAAAAATATTTGATATGCATTTGAGCCAGCTTTTGTCATCTCATATATATTATTTGCATCCGAGTAATTGAGACAACAATTAGCAAGGACATGTTGTCTCTAATAACTAAGTTGTGACAAATACTCATTATTTGAGATCAATTTTGATTGTCTCAAAATACCATTTTTTGTAGTATTGTTAGAGACAACATGTGTCATTAATTAGTCATCTCAATAATTCCGTAGTATGTTTGAGATGATAGAAGTAATTTGCAAATAGTTTTAAATAATATGTAAAGAGTTTTGTGACAATAAATAATGATAAATAATTTATTATTAGTGACATAAAAATATACAACGAAATAATTCTTTTGTTATAGTGTTAATTAAACACAGCCTTTATGAATTTGTCTATTAACATGAAAACCAAAGAAGTTTCTTAAATAACTCGTCTTCTTTTTCTATTTCATAAATGCAAACCCTTAAAATAATAGAAAATGCTCTTATGTATACCAATAATTCCCCACAAACCCTTTAATATTTAATTACACTTAATATATAAAAATAAACAAAATATAAGAGATTAAAAGATATCATAATAAATTAAAGAAACAAAAAGTTAAAACATATCTTTTATCTCCATCATAATGACTTATTATTAATACATTTCGAGTGGAAGACGTACCATTTGTAGCTGGAAATCCTACATGACTTTTTATTGGCACACTAAAGGTATATTTTTCCCTCTAGAACCAAATTAAAAGTTTTTCATTTTTCCAAGCCCAAAATGAGCAATTGATGGTCAGATAAGTATTCCATTTAATTATTTGGGTCTAAACTGGAGAAAACAAAAAATGCAAATGCTACTTAGAAAACAAAAATGGAAGAAACAACATTAAACTTTTTGTCATGGGACTAAAGTACAATTAAAATGAAAGAGGGGCATTAAAAAAAATAAATTTTTTTTATGGAAACTGACAAAATTGATTCCACTATAAAAATGTTAACACACAAACTATCTACACTATCACTCATCCTTGTCTTCCTCTCTGTCTGGAAGTTGCATATTTCCTGTGTCTCTGGAGTGTAGGGTCAGGTGACGTGAATAGAAACAGAATGGCGAATTATATGCATGTGCTAAAGCCAGTTCTAGCAATGGTTTTGTATCAATCCGTACAAGCCATTGCTAATATTGGATATAAGTTGGCAGCCAATGATGGGATGCGTCTCCCTGTCCTTGTAGCCTACAGGTTTACCTTTGGTGCTGTCGTCATGATTCCCATTGCTTATTTTGCAGAAAGGTTTGTTTTCTTTGCTTCTTTACAACTTGACTTGCTTTTGCATGGCCCTAAATAATTAATGTTTCTGTTTCAGGAAAACCAGGCCAAAGTTGACATGGTCGATAGTCTCGTACGGCTTTCTTTGTGGTTTCTTCGGGTTTGTTTTCTCCTCCCACTTTTCAATTACGTTTTTGGCTCTCTCCGATCCCTTTATAAAGCTCTTTCATGGCGATCAGACAACAAGATTGTACCATGTTTGTCCTGAAAACAATGTATGCATCCATACATCAATCACTTACGACAAATCCTTACCCAAAAAAAAAAAAAACTACCTGCTCATACGTGTATAATGCATATCTTTCATTATACATATATCGTCCGCCACGGAGTCGTCATTGTGGCGTTTGTGACAATCCATTGCCCTTCGAGTGCTCTATGTATTGGACTGAATATGCTTTATTTATGATGGTACAAATTTCAACAAGACACGAAGCTGTACAATATTTTTAAGGTTAGGTCGTGTTATCAGGTCAATTCGTTAAAAAACGATAGGATTCAGACCCTATCATGCATAAATACTTCTTCACAGGGACGGAATCAAAGTCAACCCAAGGGTGCCCATGACGTCCCCCAAATTTGTTGAATTTCTTAACAATATAATATTAATCTTTAATTTCTTTATATATTTGTGTCAAAGTGTAAAGGTTTGGCTCCCATAAATTATTTTCTATTACTTTCTCCTATTAAAAAATATTCAGTCTAAATTTTTAAGCGTCTAAAGTTGTAATATATTTGGGATATTAAATAAAAATATTAATATATTACTTTATAAAAAAATAATTTGTTTATTGTTTGTTTTATATATAATAATTATTTAGTTTTACTGTTGACCCCCTCAACTTTCATTCGTGTTCCATCCCTACTTCTTCAATCATGTATGTCTACTTATGTGTGAAACTAAAACACCGTTTGCATCTTAGTGAAACTAAAGGAATCTACCTTTGTTTGAAAAAGAAAATGTAATTTACAAGAATATTCACGAACCCCACTTAGGTAAAGAGTTGGCAAACACTTTAAGAGAGAGAGAGTGTGTGTTTGAAGGATGACATCCTTGCACTTTCTGTCGGCTGTAATATGTTATAAATTTCTCATTGCATTTATTCCTAAACTTCTCCATCTCTAGGTGATCTAATTTAAATAATCATACTAATTATTATTTGATTGTTTAAAATACATTAATTTCTAAAAATAATTTTAAAATATCTTTTAAAATTTAACATTTGTTTCAAATTTTAATAAGGATAATATTTATATAAAATATTATGATAATAACATAGGTAACCTTTTTTTATTGCAGGGGATCACTGTGGACAAATCTATACTTGAAAAGCCTGACTTTAACTTCTGTAAATTATGCCTCTGCCACCACTAATCTTGTTCCAGCTATAACATTCGTCATAGCCGTTTGCTTGAGGTAATAAATTAAAACATATTAATAGTATTAATGAATTGAGTTGCACTGCCACTAGGTAGCTAATGTTAGTTGGTGTGACGTGCATATTTAGGTTAGAGAATTTGAGTTGGTACACATCAGCAGGCAAAGCGAAGGTTTTTGGTACGATTTTGGGAATAGGTGGAGCAATGGTACTGACTATCTACAAAGGGCCAGAGCTGAATCTTTGGAATTCCAAGATTAACCTTCTGGAAACTACTAGAACACATGATCATGTTATTAAAGCAGTAGTGCAACATCGTTACGATCTTATCTTGGGTGCCCTTTTAGCGTTGACCAGCTGTATTAGTTCCTCACTTTGGTTAATCTTTCAAGTAAGTAAACTATCTGTAAATTGCAGCTGGTTTGGTTTCCAGTTGATGATTAACATTAATTTCCATGTGCATCTATACTGTAGGCTAAAGCCATGGAAAAGTATCCATGCCCATATACCCTCACTGCCATGACAACATCGTGGGCATCGATTCAAGGTATTGCCTTTGCCATGAGCACAGAGACGGATTGGAGCAATTGGATTTTGGGATGGGATATCAGACTCCTAGCCATAGTTGTTTCGGTGGGTTATTTTATAGAGTCCATATATTCGATCTGTTTCTGCATTAGCACCAATATTTGTTCTTAAATGTATGAATTTGAACAGGGTATTTTGAGTTCGGCTTTGATGTTTACATTGTTGGCGTGGTGTATACGGATGAGAGGGCCCCTATTTGCAGCAGTATTCAACCCTTTAATGCTTGTCATTGTGGCCATTGGAGGATCTTTGTTTATGGCACAGAAGCTACACCTTGGAATGTAAGTATGAAATTAATTTTGGAATATATATAAATATATATATATAACACGAATGAGATGGAAATTAATTTGTTGATATATATATATATATGAATGCAGGGTGGTGGGATCCATCTTAATTGTGGGGGGGCTCTATGTAGTGTTGTGGGGAAAGGGGCGGGAAGTAAAGAAAGTGCCACAGCTGGTGCGGCTGACTCAGGTACAGATTGATATGCCGCCACATCTGGTCGCCGTCGCAACTAGTGCAAAGTGACGTGGATTGGAGATGGGAGTATGTTTTTAAAATTAGCTAGCTAGGATGACTACCAAGTGTGTATGATATCCCTCCATCGCCCTACCTTGTATGTTGGCAATAACAAATTTTGAATTCCATCCTCTTCTGTTTCAACTATCTATTTCAATTATATACACTCTCATAATTTTCACTTTCCTTTTTTTTTTTTTTTTTTTTTTTTTTTCAATGGATTTGATCATACTATATCCTGTTTCAATAATTGATTTGATTCATAAAAGCTATGATACATTAAGTATGTCAAGATTCTTTTTATTTTAAAGTTATTTGATATTTTAAAAGTTCAGGTAAGATTTTCTTTTTATATCACAGTATATAATCCAACAACATTTTAATGAACATACACAAGGAAAAATGTACAACATAACCCTAAATATACTCAAAACTTAATTTTATAAAAATAATTATTTTTATGATACGCATTTGTTTTGATCTTTTCAGAACTAAAGACCCTAATGTTTCATTTGGATGAAAGGATTTGAGGATGAATTTGAAATTCTTAATCTCAAATTCATTGGATTAAGAAATCCATAATTTCATTTTGAGATATTTTAAAGGATTTGGTGGAATATCAAATCCCGTATATTTTGAGTAGATTTGAAATCCATTCATTTTAAATCCCTTAATCCAAATACAACTTAAAGGTTAGGCTAGATAAAAGGTTTGATTCATAATTAAAAATAAACTAAGGTTGTATTTGGATGGAGGGATTTGAAACACTCAAGATAGAGAGGATTTTGAATCTACTAAAATCTTTCAAAAAATATCTCGAAATGAAATCATGTTTTTCCAAATCTATCATAATCTAAACAACATGAGTGGATAATTACAAATCAATTCTCGAATTCTTTCATCCAAATGCAACCTAAGTGTTTAATATATATATATATATATATATGTATGAATATGTGTGTGTGTATATATATATATATATATATATATATATAGAGAGAGAGAGAGAGAGAGAGAGAGAGAGAGAGAAAGAGATAGATAGATTTAGTACTAATCTTACTATATAATAAAAGAAAATCCTCTATAAAAGGAAATTGAACATATTTTCCGGCCCATTTCACCTTCTAAAAATGATAAGTTTAAATCATAACTAAAAAAATATTACTCGCCCTGCCATATTGTCGAGTATTCAGTTACGGCTTGTAAGAAACGCCAAGAGGCTTTAAAGAAGAAAGCAACGACGACTGATGCAGTCATGCCTCCCTTTGATGCTACTAACTCGTCTCATCCCCGCTCTAAGTCACGGCGTCGTTCTAGGTTGCGAGGTCGTTCTGTGGGGCGTAAACAATAGACAAAATTGGTTTACCGTCCGATAAACCCCGCTATGGGGGGTCTCTCTAACACCACATGTGCTCCTTCAACCACGTTTGCCCCTGCTACTAGTAATATTTTTGGGGTCCTATTGGATCTCCCAATGGATCCGATAATATCAGGCTGCACATCTCCCCAAACACATATTGTTTCGGTTTCTGACGGTGCTATTCATAGTGCTCTAGCTGGCTCGGTTCTTCATGAGTCCCAGCTGCCAATTTTGGCTACCCAACCGATGAACCTAGTTCACACTACTCAGACCCTTTCCTCATGCTCAAACCGTGGATCTGAGGCATCACACTCGGGCCTCCCTGCCTTTGATTTTGTCTGACCATACTCCTTGCATGGGGCGGGATTTCACTGATGTGCATGGCCAGCTAGGCGCCTCTCATTTTGATACCAAGTTGTCTCATCGGCCATTGGCTTAATTACCGCCACCACTCCTTGGAGCATCCCCTCTCCCCCCATGCATATCAACATGCCTCCACTAGAAGTCTACTCATGGGCATACTGACTCTTCTCGTGACCCTCTCCAACACCATCGCACCAAGATGGATAAAGAGACGGCTTCGCAATATATGATTGCTTCTTCAGCCTCTGACAAACGGGGTTTTTAGGGTGAAAAACAAGCTTAGAAAACGTGTTTTTAACATACATTTGTAGATTCTAAGCACCCGATTGTTATATTCTTCGCATTTCCTTTCTCTTGTCGAAAAATCTCGCTTTCAAGAATTTTTGTAGGTACAATAGGCCAAAAGTATGAAGAATATAAAGGAGTGGAAGAAACGAGGGTGAAAGAGCAAGGGACAAATATGTCGGGCGAAAAGAGGCGAAAGTGCAAAAGTCCAAACTGACACACCTTCGATATTTTGGGCATATCTTGAGATATAAATATCCAATGGAGGTGAAATTAGCGGCATTATAAAGTTAACTCAAAGAGCAACAACTTTTTCAGAGAGAGGAAAATCCAAATTCAGACCCGAAGACCTCGAAAAATGACTTTGAAATTGGGCTACAGGTGCAGTCTTGGCCTTGCACGGCCATGACCGTGCAACCTTGCACGACCCGTGCAATAGACCAGAAAATCCACTAATTTTGGGGTCTTGCACGATCATGACCGTGCACCCTTGCACGGACCGTGCAAGACCTCCGGAATTTCATAAATTTTAGCCCATTTATGAGATTTTTGAGCCCAATACCTTAAAAAAAGCCCCCAAAGGTGTATAGAAACCCTACCACTTCAGTTTTTGAGGAATAATTCATCATTTGTATAGTTTCTAGAGAGGGAAATTAGAGAGCAAAGAAGGGGAATTGAACTTGAAGATCAAGATCAACATTAAAATAGGTTTTATCTTTCCATTTCCATTTAATATTTGTATGAACATGATTATGTCTATATATTTGTGTTTATCTCTTATTATGATCATTGTTGACTAAATTTCCTTAATCTAGGTTTAGAAAGTAGATTATGGATGTTAGTGATTTTTGTTCGATTAATTTAATCCCGTGTTATGCTATTAGTTGATTAATGGTTTATTATGCTTGTTAAATGATTTGGCCAATTGTTTAGTAATTTATTGGGGATTAAATTGGAACCGAGAGGGGAGATTTGATTCGAGATCACATTAATTGACATGATTAAACAATAGAACCGAGAGGTTTGAGCTAATTGTGAGATCTTTGGTCTTAGGATCGATTGGAAGTTGTATTTGATTAATCGACCGGAGACGACGATTAATCCTATACAATCAACACGTAATTCGCTCCGAGAGGGGGTCTTGCATACAATTGTGATTGTTTCCTAATACATAGCATTCAGTTTAAAGGTTGAATTGATCGGGATAATAATTGTTAACTACCCTTAATTGAAATCTAATCCTAGATTATCTTTATTAGTTGTTTAATCCCTATAATTTGTTCTCTAGTCTATCTTATTAGCTTTAATTACTTGTTCATTTTAGTTAGTTCTTAAAATATCAAAAATACCCAACCACTCGATCGTCTAGTTAGCCATTAAAATGTTTATTTCGATTTGTTTATTCGATATCGAGCCGATTCCTCGTGGGATCGACCTTGTACTCGCTTAGTACTACTATTGACGTCGTACACTTGCGGTTGCTCAATTTTACTTGCAAAACTAATCTGGTGTCAAGTTTTTGGCGCCGTTGCTGGGGAATCGGTAATGGTAGCTGGATAGTGTTGTTATAAGCATTTTGTGATACTCTAGACATTTTCATTTTGTTTTATATATATATAATTCAAAAAACTTGAAAAAAATGTGTATTCTTTTCTTTTGATCATTGATTCTTGTTGTTGGAGCTAAAACCTGTGTTATTTTGCGAGGTCATTGGAGAAAGACATAATGAGTTTGAGAAATGAAACGTTGCAGCAGATGATGAAGATTATGGAACAACAACAATAACAGATCCATTCTCTTAAAAATTGGATGTATACTCATAATCAATCATTGAAGAAGGCTACAAGTTTGTCTTGTTATCAATGGTTTCCAAACATACCAACGGTAGAAAGAGTTGCAGTTGAGCCAGCAGTAGAGATGGATCTGGGAGCTCAAATACAATCTTTAAAATATCAGTTGGATATTATTATTGTGAGCCAACAACATAAGAGCTAACTTGATAGTGAAGCTAATCCAGATGAACAAGGGCTGGTTGTCGACAAATCCGAGAATGAAGAGTTCTTTGAGGAGAAGTTGTGTGAGGGGATTGAGGATAGGAATCAAGAAGAAATTCACATGCAAAATCCTCAAGAACAAATGCCGACTATTCCACATGAGTTGATGGAAGCCGTTGATGAAGACTTTTCTAATGAGTGCCTAGTAGAGGACAACAACGAGGAAAGTGAAGATTCAAAAGAAAGGATACTTCATCATATTGACCCAGGGAGTTTAATTTCTTTATATCCTTTCACAGAGTCAAATTATGATTATTTGTGTGATTGGCGTGCAAGTTTTGAGTTTGCATATCTCTATAATTTTAGAAAACTTGCATTGCAATTGGGTATGAAACTAATATTTTTTTAATAAATATAAAGCCCATAATGTTGTCATAAATCTTTCTTGCCATGATTGCATTAAAGATTCCCCAATCTTACTTGAGCAAACAAAAGCATGGCAAGAGAAACATTTCTTTTTAGATCCTGGATAACATTCATGAAAGTTCGGCCGTCGACTTAAAAACAAGCGCTTGTCGGGAGGCAACCCAGCGGTTAATTTTAGTTTAGATTTGTGTTTTTGTGAGTTTTATATTTTTAGTAGGTTATCTTTACATTTTTTTGTTAAATTTTGCAGGTGAATGCAAGGAATGATAAGAGAAGTGGTGGGATGCAAAATGGATGAGCATAACTTCAAAAAAATGGGTAAATTTTCAAATTTTAGGCGTGCACGATCATGACCGTGCACCCTTGCACGGTCCGTGCATCATTTTCCAGTGAAATACCCAATTTTGGGTCCGTGCACAGTCATGACCGTGCATTGTGCACGGTTCGTTCATCATTTTCCAGAGAAGTGCCCGTTTTTGAGGTCGTGCACGGTCATGACAGTTCACCCTTGCACGAACCGTGCACGACTAGGGCAGTGGCATATTTGAATGCGTAAAACACACCTATACTCATTCTCCCTCTTCTCCCAAAACTCAAGAACACACAAACACACACACACACACAAAAATTCGACGTAAATCCTTGGAGAATCAACACATTCAAGTCCTAATCTCCCTAAATTCACAAGGTATGTCCATTAAACTTCAATTAAATTCGAATTTCTTGGCCAATTTTGTCAAACTAGGGCTTAGTTGTGTATTTTGCATCTAATTTCGAATTTCTTGATGATTTGTGGATAGATTGATTTGTTTTGGACATATTGTTGATGATTGAGCATAGGGAGTAGATAGAACTTGAAATTGTTCAATTCGGAGTTAGAGATTCATTGGAGCATTTTGTCGAACACTTTATGTGCAATTGCTTTTGTGCTTGTTTTGTTGATTCAAGGCCAATTGGTGCCTATTATTATGAATTGTTTCGATTATATGCTCCAAATAATTGTAGTAATGAATGATTTTGTGAACATTGAGGTGTATAGAGCGTGTAGGTGCAAGATAGATTATTTTTCTTGATAATTTGATGATTTTGATCATTTTGCACTTCATGAATAACATTCATTCACCTTAATAATTCGTAGAATTAAACTCTTATGCCTTAAAATAGTTAGGATTGTAGTGCATTACAATTTGCCTTATCTCAAGCACACAACACCAAACTAGTTTAAGGGTATGTGTTACTTGCTTGAAGTTGTTGAATGCAATGGAGTCAAACTAAATTGGAGTATGATTTATTGTACATGTTCTTAATCTCAAATACATACTACAAATTAGTTTGAGGGAAGCACTAGTGGAATGTGGTTTAATTGCTTAAGAATCAATTGTTGGAATCGTGTGTTATGTGTGTTTATTTGTGTTATATGTGTTGAGTGGGTTTTTCAAACTAGTTATGAGGCAATGTGTACAATGTGATCCTTAAATTGTTGTAATTTTCACAGACATGCCTCAATTCTAGTTTGAGGGAGTTTGATTGAAATTGTTAGATATTTGTAGGTTCTTCTTTCCTATTAATCATGTCTCAAAAGAGAAAGGCGTTTGCTTCTGGTGTGAATGGAGGCACCCACCAGTCAAGGAGCATCCTCTGGACAGCGAGGAGAGGTCTCGGCCTCTTGACAACGCGGAGGTGATATGAATGTTGAAGATCAGTTGATGGAGATTGAAGGACTACATAGTGAAGACGTCGACCGACATCATGCAAGTCCAAGCAGCAAATTCTAAGGAACAACGGTGGATGGCGAGAATGCTTGCACAACTCGAAGATCTCAATGTGCAAGCCAAGCGTTACGAGCCAACACCGCCCTCCCCAAAGAGGGAGTTTGTAAGCAAATTTGCACCACTTTTCACTTTTTTAAAACTATTTTTGTGCTCTTGGAATATAGCTAAAAATAGTTTGAGGGGGGTTGTGGTTGCGAAAATGATTGAGTTTGCTTGGGTTTGTTTAATGCCTTCTTCTTGCATCTACCAAATTCTTGAACCTTGTTTTTAGTTGATTAGGTTGTTTAGATTAGTAGTTTATGTTTTGAATTTTATTCTTTGATGGTTGATTAATTCCTGTTGTGTTGATCTTGATAAATTTTTTTGTGATGATTTTTGAAAAAAAAAAAATCAAAACGTTTCTTGAAAGAGGAAATATTAGGTTGATAAGGTATTGGAAGTGTTGTCAATGATGATACACAATTTTGTGTTTTGATTGAAAATGTGATATATGCACACACATGTTTTGGAACAAAGAGATTAATCATACTATATAAGCCGGTGAGATTTTAAGCCAAAATAAGAAACTAATATTTTGGAGTTCAATATTTTCCTTAATTTGTGTGATGTTGGTCATATGCATAGTACCTCTAGAACTTGCTTTGAGTCTACTTGAAATAACGAGGTCTATTTATGAGAATTGAAAATGATTTTAGGCAATCTTTGATTATAACCTATTTTGAGCCTTAAAAATCATCTTCCTACCCCTTTATATGAATTATCCCTAGTTAGCCAAGTTGAACTTGTAGCCTTTTTCTTGATAGCTATAATTACAAGCCATATCCATCTTTTTAGCCTTTTTCCCACACTTGGATCAAACGAGTTTGAGAGAGGAGGTTGGAAAGTGGATGTGTGAGAGGGTTACAAAAAATGATGAGAGTGCGATGATGAATATAAAGTGGGTAAAAAAAAAATAGAAAATCGAGAGTAAAAAAAAAAAAAATTATCTACATTTCATTTCGATTGGATGTTTATAGTTTAGGACCAAGAAATGGTCAAAAGCAACCAATAATAGAGCTTACTTTGATTGAGTTAGAAGTTAAAATATTGCTAACTCACATTTTATGCACAAGAGTTGGTTGTGGTGATTTGGAGAAGGTGAAAGAAACATTGAAGTGTTGAAATGATGAAAAGGGAGTGGGAGTAAAACTTATGTGAGGAGTAGTTGGTGCAACTCAATCTATCCAAGTTAAGTCTCAACACTCAAATATATCCCACCTAGTCCAAAAAGCCTACGTTACAACCAAAACAGAAGACCTTTCTGATTTTTTGCTCGTATTTATCAAAAGTGACGAAAAGATGAGACAATAAGCAAGCATATGGTAGGGCATGCATATGTATACAACTCAAGCGGTACACAACACTGTTGTATACACTTGAGTGCTTGAGTGATACACTTATCTGTGAGGATATTGTGATGATTTCAAAAGTTCCTTAACTTGTGATGTGCATAATTAGAATGTGTTTTTGGTCTGAGACTTACATTTCCAAGTAAAACAGATGAAACCTATATGTTTTCCTCCAATTGAGAAAGAAAATCCTCAGTGTTTTGTTCTTATTTGCTCGAGGACGAGTAATGTTCTAGTTTGAGGGAGTTGACGAACGGGGTTTTTAGGGTGAAAAACAAGCTTAGAATATGTGTTTTTAATATACATTTGTAGATTCTAAGCACCCGATTGTATATTCTTCGCATTTCCTTTCTCTTGTCAAAAAACCTCGTTTTCAAGAATTTTCGTAGGTACAATAGACCAAAAGTATGAATAATGTAAAGGAGTAGAAGAAACGAGGGTGAAAGAGCAAGGGACAAAAATGTCGGGCGAAAAGAGGCGAAAGTGCAAAAGTCCAAACTGACACACCTTCAATATTTTGGGCATATCATGAGATATACATATCCAATGGAGGTGAAATTAGCGGCATTATAAAGCTAACTCAAAGAGCTACAACTTTTCCAGAGAGAGGAAAATCTAAATTTGGACCCGAAGACCTCGAAAAATGGCTTTGAAATTGGGCTACAGGTGCAGTCTTGGTCTTGCACGACCATTACCGTGCAACCTTGTACGACCCGTGCAATAGACCAGAAAATCCACTAATTTTGGGGTCTTGCACGGTCATGACCGTGCACCCTTGCACGGACGTGCAAGACCTCCGGAATTTCATAGATTTTAGCCCATTTATGTGATTTTTTAGGCCAATATCTTAAAAAAAGCCCCCAAAGGTGTATAGAAACCCTACCACTTCAGTTTTTGAGGAATAATTCATCATTTGTATAGTTTCTAGAGAGGGAAATTAGAGAGCAAAGAAGAGGAATTGAACTTGAAGATCAAGATCAACATTAAAATAGGTTTTATCTTTCCACTTTCATTTAATAGTTGTATGAACATGATTATGTCTATATATTTGTGTTTATCTCTTATTATGATCATGGTTGGCTAAATTTCCTTAATCTAGGTTTAGAAAGTAGATTATGGATGTTAGTGATTTTTACTTGATTAATTTAATCCCGTGTTATGCTATTAGTTGATTAATGGTTTATTATGCTTGTTAAATGATTTGGCCAATTGTTTAGCAATTTATTGGGGATTAAATTGGAACCGAGAGGGGAGATTTGATTCGAGATCACATTAATTGACATGATTAAGCAATAGAACCGAGAGGTTTGAGCTAATTGTGGGAACTTTGGTCTTAAGATCGATTGGGAATTGTATTTGATTAATCGACCGGAGACGACGATTAATCCTATACAATCAACACGTAATTCGCTCCGAGAGGGGGTCTTGCATATAATTGTGATTGTTTCCTAATATATAGTATTCAGTTTAAAGGTTGAATTGATCGGGATAATAATTGTTAACTACCCTTAATTGAAATCTAATCCTAGATTAGATTTATTAGTTGTTTAATCCCTATAATTTGTTCTCTAGTCTATCTTATTAGCTCTAATTACTTGTTCATTTTAGTTAGTTCTTAAAATATCAAAAATACCCAACCACTCGATCGTCTAGTTAGCCATTAAAATGCTTATTTCGATTTGTTTATTCGATATCGAGCCGATTCCTCGTGGGATCGACCTTGTACTCGCTTAATACTACTATTGACGTCGTACACTTGCGGTTGCTCAATTTTAGTTGCAAAACTAATCTTGTGTCAGCCTCCCAATCGGTCCTTGTTGACATGAATGTGGCAGCTCATGGCCGCTGGTTCGACATTCAATGATGATACACCGCCTGAGCACATTGATGGCACAATTGTCCCATGATTTGTTTGGTGTGGAATATTCGGGGCATAAAGAATTCGCAATCTCGGAATTCCTTACACAATATTTGCCAGACTCATTCTTCAGACTGGTTGGCATTCTTTCAGCCTAAGGTTAACTTTTGCTCGATTAATAATTATTTTGGTCTTCTTTACATGTGAACTTTATGGGGTTTAATGTTCGCCAGGGCCGTCTTCCCAATATCTGGCTTTTCCCTCGTTTGGTCGTGATACTGGTATTTCGATTTTTTTCCATCTCTCACCAAATGTTTGTGGTGGATATGACCTCTAATAATGACCGATTCCATTTGGGTTTTGTTCATGTCTCGAATAATATTGTTGTGCATTGTCGTTTGTGGTACGATCTTGTGCATTTATCGATTTTGGCGATCTATCTGCTGGGTGATTTTATTGTTGTTTTTGATTCGTCTGAGCATATTGGCAATGCTTCACCTTCTTCTGCTTCTTGTGTTGAGTCCACATGGTTATTGAGGATGCTCTTCTTATGGAGATCCCTACGGTGGGTCCTCAATTCACTTAGGTCTCCCGTCGTGCTAATAAAGGAATGATTGCTTCTAAGTTGGACATAGTCTTTGTTAATGATATGTTGTTGCTTCATCAGGACTCTTTCTCTACTACTGCGTTGCCTCATTTGAATTCAGACCACAATCCCATTTTATTTACTTGTGTGGATACCCTCCCTCGGTTGCCTAGGCCTTTTCGTTTCCAGCATATGTGGGTTCCGTATAACGGGTTCTTGAAGGTTGTCTCTTATTAATGGAACTCTCCGGTGGTTGCAAACGACCTTAAATCATTGTTTGTGTGTAAATTGAAGTGGCTTGAGGCTGCCCTTAAGAGTTGGAATCGGACAACCTATCGCAATGTGCATATTCGGCTAGAGTTTCTCTATGATGCTCTTTCGTGTCTTCAGACTGATATTACCATACATGGTTACTCCGATGCTCGGTTTAATAATGAGATTGAGTTGCAGGTGGAGATCAATCGGACCCTTGCTCAGCAGCAGGCTTTCATAGTTAGAAGTACCCCTAGAATTGGATTTGTGATGGGGATTGGAACACTGCTTTCTCCCATAAACTTCACTACCATAGGAAAGCCCGACATGGAATTAACTGAATAGCTACTGATGGTGGTCTTACCTTTGATGTGAACCGCATTTCAAAGCATATGTTGATTTCTATAAGACTTTGATCACCTATTTGGAGGAGCAACCCTCGTCGGATTCGGTGGAGGCTCAGCTTCGCCACCTTTGTAGTCATCCGGTCTCGAGGGCTCGCAATGGTTTCTCTTGGCGATCCTTTTGGCAAAGGAGATAAAAGAAGCTATTTTTTGTATGCATTCGGATGGCTCCCCTAGCCTTGACGGTTTTGGAGGTTTGTTTTATCAGAAGTGTTGGAATATTATTGAGTTAGACAATACGACAACCACTTCTTACTTCTTCACTACCGGTTTCCTCCCCGTGGGGCTCAATTGACAGGCCTATTTATAACCCCAAAATACCACAAGTATACGGGTGTAGATGTATATAGCAGAAGTCAAGGTCGATCCACAAAGAATAAATTGACGTAGTTTGATACCCTAATTATTTAGGATTATCCTAACTAGAAACTAGAAGTGGTGAATAATTTTATCGAACTAGATTGCATGTACTAATTAGCTGAATTAATTAACAAATGGGAATTTTCAATCAACGAGAATGTATCCTAAGGTTTCGATTTCAGGAATTACTCTAATAATTATTAGTCTCTAACTTATAGACTTTTAAACCAGTTTTACTATCTATTAGACGACACTTAAGTAACTTAGCCTTCCCTCGAAGCGACTAAGTCGTGGATTGATTGGAACAACTACTCTCTCGAGTCAATTAATCCTAACAACTCCCAAAAGACCCTTAACCTTTGCCTACACAGTCATAGACAACCACGATATATGTTGTACGTCTATTAACAAATTCCTTCTCTCGAAGCAGAATTCTTAAACGAGTAAACTAAGCCTAAGTGATCAAATTATGCTTAGTCATAAGATAAAAACAAACAGATAGATAGATAGCCAAAATCTGAGTCTATAAATCAAATGCTTAAATCAAAATCATAAAACCCTACTCTCTAACCCTAGGAAATAAGTAGTTTAGCTACGCATGCCTAGTATCAATTCAATACAATAATTCAATGATACATCGTAAGAAATTAAGACTCAATAATAAATAAATAAACCCAATTGTTCAGCTCGTCGATCTTCGTCTTCTCGCTCTCACGTCTTTTACTCCAATGTAAAAGTATAAGAATTATGCTATTATGTCTGATGATCTTTGAATACTCGAGCTCGGCCTCTATTTATAAGTTGGGGTCGAAATCCTTAAGCGATTAGGATAAGAGTCCCATCAAAACCCCGGATTGGCTTTAGGGAAGACTTTTGGCATGATCGAGTCAAGTTGTGGCGCGACCGCGCCCAGCCTACTGATGTCAATTTCTTGAACCCGTTCACTTTTGGCGCGACGATATTGCCTATTGGCGCAGTCGCGTCAAACTTCTGGATTTGTTCCTTGAGCCCTTTATGACGCGACCGCGTCCAATCCTGGCGCGGTTGCGTTGCTTCTTCAACGTGTTGGGCCTTGCTTTTGGCCCAATATGGCCCATTTTGTCCTTTCTTCGACTCGTTTCTTCGTGTAACCTCACAAAGTCTTCATTTTAGCCTGAAAACCATGAAAACACTATAAAACAAGCCAATACACGGTAAATGGTCCAATATATTAAATATGAATGATTCTCGACCAATTATACATGCAAATGTTACAAAATACATGCATAAATTGACCTAAATGCATGCATATACAGCGTGTATGATCAATTCGAACATTGTGGTCCTTATCCCTAAATTTGAGGATTCACGGAAAGGAGAGGATTTTAGACCAATTATGATTGGAAATTATATCTTTAAGGTTTTCACCAAGATCATTGCAACTAGATTAGGCAGAATCGTCTAGCACTACACTCTCTTTCAGCAGGGTTTTATCTCGGGCAGAAGTATCCGCAACTGCATTGCTCTGGCTTCGGAGAGTATTAATTGTTTAGATAGGACTTCGGACAAGGGCAACCTTGCCCTCAAGATTGATATTCGCAAGACATTTGACACCGTCTGTTAGCATTTTCTCCTCTTAGTTCTCCGAATGATGGGTTTTCATGACACTTTTATTAATTACGTTCGAAATCTCCACTCTGTAAGACTTTCTATTCTAATTAATGGCACTCCTCACAATAATTTTGGATACTCTCGTGGGGTTAGACAAGGGGATCCTCACTCGCCTATTTTGTTTTGTATCACCGAGGATGTACTGGGAAAGTTACTTGATCACGTTGTGTTGCATGCACGCTTTACTCCTATGGTTGCAAAAAGGGGGTGTTTTGTCCTACCTAATTTTTCTACACCGATGATATTTTCCTATTCATCGCCGGCACCCCGAAGAATATACGGTGCACTAAGGCTCTCTTGCAGGATTCTGGCTCTTTATTGGGTCAGCTATTCAATCCATCTTAAGGCTAAGATCTTCTTTGGAAAAGATGTTAATCGCTAGTCTAAGAAGGTGGTTCACCGTGAGTTGGGGGTTGTTGTGTGTTTCCTACCCACCTCTTATTTGGGCACTCCTCTGTTCACTGGAGCCCCCAAGGTAGAGTACTTTCTTGAGGCTATAGACAAGGTGGTTGCTAAATTTTCTAGATGGAAGAGCAACACTTTGTCTTTAGCTGGCAGGGCTTCTTTTGGTGGATTCGGTCATCACTAGCTCCCTCATTCACTTCATGATGGTATACTGCTGGCTGACTTCGTTACTGAAATAGACGGAGTGTGTTATGTGAAACTTCATTTGGACATGGGGTACTCGCAAGAAGGGTCTTTAACATCTCCTGGAAGAAAGGCTTCTCTCTGAAGCAGGATAGTACACTTGGTATTTGTTCTATACGCCTTGTAAATGAGGCTGTCTTCCTGCGCTTTGCTTGGGATGTTGTCACTTCCACTAATATGTTGATGCTTCATTCGCGATGATTATATTCAGATGGGACTCCTCGTCTTTCTTCGGTACCATTATCTTTGCTTGGAGGTTTGCATCGTTTGTTTTCTCCACTGCATCAGGACACATTGTAAGCTACTGGCCTACACTCGAGAGTCCACTTCTGGCTTGACAACTGGCTTGATTAAATTATTGATGACATAATTCATATGCTTTCAGATTGCCCTGACATCTTTTCGCACACTATCTCTGATTTTTACGTAAATGGAGTCTGGTATCTTACTGTCGATTTTGTCCTAGCTTTCCCTGTTATAGCCAATGATATAGTAGCTTATAGCTTTCTCCCCTCGTACTTTGGATCATCGAGTTTGGACGTGATCCCTCAAAGGGATGCTTCTTTTGCCTTGGTTTATGAGCACTTGTGGCTGTCTATCCTAGAGCCTTCATGGAGCTCTAGGATTTTGGCCCCTTTTATTAGAGATGGCAATTTAACCCATACCCGCGGGGACCTACCCCGTACCGGCCCCAAACGGGGCGGGTTTTTGTACTGTTGACCGGGGTCGAGTCTGATTTCAGGGAAACTCGAAGATCTATGTGACCGGGTCGGGTCGGAATTTATATATCCCGCCCTGAACCCGCTCCCATATACTATACATTACATATATATACATAGTATAATACATATAAACGCGAGTTAATATATACATATAAGCTGTATATATGTTTTCTAGATAACTTTTTATATAAAAATATATATATGTATGGTAAATCTAATACCTAACAACTTATTAATAAATTACCTACATATATATGGGTAAAAAAAAACA
Organism: Ajuga chamaepitys; assembly: GCA_958295605.1. NCBI lineage: Eukaryota > Viridiplantae > Streptophyta > Magnoliopsida > Lamiales > Lamiaceae > Ajuga > Ajuga chamaepitys. The sequence continues at coordinate 45,183,301 of OY282504.1, read as the reverse complement.
CACATATCGAGTCAGGGATGGGGATCCCCGACACGTGTTTTCCCCATCGGGGTCAGGGGTGGGGATTAAAAATTTATACCCGTCGGGGAACGGGGCAGGGCCGAGGACTAAAATTATATAATCGGGTCAGGGACAACAAAACCCAACCCCGATCCACCTCGTTGCCGCTCCTATCTGAGTTGTCGATCCATGATTATATGTCGGACTAAACTAAACTAAACATCCTACTTGGGAGACGCTGCATTCATTGGGTTTTCAGGGCCCCTCCGTTTGCGTCATTTGCCAGCAATTAAGGGAGTCTCTTGATCATCTCTTTTCCAGTTGAAGCTTTACTTTGCATATTATTCAATTGTAAGTTGGAGTTTTGAGGTTCATTTAGACTTTGATGTAGGTTTCCATAGACTTTTACTTTAGGCTATGTCCCTTCAGTTTAGCCCATGCATTTGCGTACTTTGGCGAGTACTTTTTGTTTCCTTGGTTTGGGCCATCTAGTATATGCATAATCAGGTCATCTTCAAAGACGCATCAACTTCTATTAACCGTGTGACTTCTTATATTTGGTCCTCCGTACGGGAAGTGGACTTGTTTCCCTTGGGCGGAATGAACAATACTCCGCAGGGCTTACTTTGATTGCGCCGCCATGGCCTACAGTCTCGATCGACTCCTCCCACGAGTTCGGTCTCGGTTCGTTGGGTGCCACCCCCTGGATGTACTAAGATCTACACTGATGGCAGTGCCACGGGGTCTCCAGGCCTTATATACGGCAGTGCAGTCTGCTAGAATTCTAGAGGCTTTCCCCAAGGATGTTTCTCCACTTATTTTGGGTAGGGCTTTGTGTTCAAAGCATATGGAAATCACAGCGGTTCATATGTCCTTTTCTAAAGGCTAGAACAATATTTGGTTAGAATGTGACTCCACTTACGTTGTAGAATTGTTCCGCTCCCGCTTTACTGATGTACCTTGGCGGTATAAGGCTAGTTGTCGACGTCTTCTATATCACACCTCTATAATTTCCTTTTGGGTAACACACATATTTCTAGGAGGTAACCAAACGGCAGATGCCCTGTCGAAATCGCACACACCTTTCACTTGGTAGGATCATCTACGCGGATGCTTTTGATCATATTTATCGTGATTTTTATGCTGAGTATTTTAGGATGGTTTGATATTACACTTACTGCTAGTTTTGGGTTTTTTGTGTGTTTCTGGGTTTCACTATGGACCTAAGAACAAGAGCGTCATTCGAGATCTCCTACTTCAAAGGACATCGCGCTTTCACTAACCAATTCCTATCCCCCAGCTACTTATTTTGCAGGTAATACTATAGATCAAGTTGGGCTTGTTTATTGGTATTGATGGTAAATGGATCTTGATGGCTAATATGTTGGTACTGTTTTTCCCACAGGGTTTTTTCAATGGTGGATTCTCACGAGACCAACAGGAGCCCCTACTCTAGGAAGGTCCAAATATGCTCTTAGAAGCATCAGGGGTTTATCCCCTAATGGCGTGTATATTTTGGTGTTAACGCCTAGCAGTTTCTCTGTTCCGTTGCCTTTTTGCATCGGACTTGCTTGTCCTTACAGTGTCCCCTATCTCGATATGTCTAGTTGCACCCCTCAACTGGTTTTTATCACTACAAAAAAAAAATATCACCGATTGCAACAGAAAAATCAGTCACTAAATTGAAAAAGAAAATCGTCACTATGGGAACATAATGACAAATTGCTGATGGAAATAATCTGTATCAGAAACCTTTGCCACTAAACTAGCAATGACGGATTGACAGTCTGTTACTAATGTAGTGACGGAATTTCTGTCACTATATCAAAAAATTCCGTAAGTAAATTTTGTCATCCTTTCGTTACCTAAACGACCTACTGACGGAATTTCCGTCACAGATTAATGACGGAATATTTCCGTCATAAACTAATGATGGCAAAATTCGTCACTATTTTGTCTAGATTAGCAACGGAGTTATTTCGTCATGAAAAATTTCGTCACTAGTTCCGTCACTATACTGTCTCAATTTTCATAAAATTTTATTTTATTTTATTGTATTTATATTGAAAACTTATAAGATCATAATTAATCTATGATTAACAAACATCAATAATTATTAACAAACATCAGTACTTAGTAGCAAGCATCATGTAGCAAGGACTAAAGTACATATCAATCTGCCCATGTTGTACAATAAGTCCAAAAGGAAACACAATTTAATTATCAACAGTCTAGTCATAAATTGTTCGAATACACAAGTCCAATCCTATAATCATCCCCCCAATCAACATCATCCTCCTCAACATCACCATCAGTTATGATCTGGTTTGGTTTATAGACGAATGATGGGAGTGAACCTTGGGACTGAAGTAAAAAATAAAAATTTGTGGTGAAATCCTTACTATTATGAAACTCAACAGTAAAATAACACATACAGTAATAAAACAACCATTATTCCACTAGTTAGCAAATATCGTCCAGATGTGTAAATGTGCATATATCTCAAAATTTATTCCACTCAAAACTTGCAAGACAAGGGTAAGTTGGACATTGTTATGGCCAAAACTATAAATTAATCATCAAGAAATATCAATTTACATATCGTCCACAGATACAAATGCATGACAGTTGAGCAAACAATATATTGTATATTTACCATTCTGTGAATACAAATGGTTTTCATATCCATTCACCTGAGGTACAAAAGTAATTGCATGCATTTCTTAAGATATTTAAAAGTATGTAAGTTATTAATTGCTCCATATGTAGGAAAAGTATCTTAAAGCAAAGTTGTAACTACTGGATGCCATAAAGAGTTCACTTATAGTTTTCATGAACTTGTTTGAAAAACAAAAGATCAGAATAGGGTCAACATTGTATTATTTTTTTACCTCCTATGAAGAATATCTATAGTGTTGGAGCTCCAATAATCCCCCAGAGTGAGCATGCAAATGTTTGTTCCTGCGAAGTTCATGATTAGACGCTACAAGTTGATCAAACTGAAGCAAGACGTTAAAACATTACAGATTCAAATGCACTTAATATGTTCAAAAACCAACTTGTTAATGCAAAACATTGGCATGATCAATGCAATGGGAGCTATGGACAAACTTAATTATATAACTTTCTCTTTTGTCAATTATATGCACAGAAAAATTGTTCTCTCGAAAACAATATTATAATAATAGTACCTGGAAGAACAAAAACATTAACTATGACTGCTTCAATCACACTGCTCAACGATAAGATTTTTTTTCTCATATATTGAATCAATTGTGATGGTGTTCGGAAGCTTTGCTCTCTTGTATTTCTTCTTCAACTTAGCAATAATATTTGACTATTTTTTGGAGCTCCACTTTTGTTCTACTCATTCCAAGCCTGGTACACACATCCAAAAATGTAATAATCATTCATCACAACCAAGATATAAATCATGTTAGGATATCCGCTTATGTATATATGAAACATGATCTTAATAATATGTCAAATCAAATTCAAATCAAGATTAGCACTTTACAAAATATTCAGTCTAATTAAGCTCAAATTATCATTCTTAGCAAAAGCTCTGCAATGATAAGCTTCAAAGATCCCTTAATACTTAAATCAAGAAACTGAAAGTTGAAAAAAGGAAAAATGAAATTAGGATTGCTAGCCCAAATTTTAAAACTGGATATACATCCATTTCAAGTTAAATTAAAATTACAAGCACTTAACTACAATGCAACAAACCCTAGAACTTCTAGATTACTACTTCGATTCATTTCAGTAAACTTACAATTAAACCCTCTCACCCCTAATTCTCTTCGCCAACAAAAAACCACCAATTGACAACATTTAAAGAATCAAAGAAGATTGTTCATCAACAGAAACTAATAAAAGCGAAATAATCCAGGCCAAACTATACATTTTGTTACTATGGTTTAATGACGGATTTTTTTCTATCTCTAAATTCCGTCACTAAGTCGTTGATAATACTCAAACAATCTTATAGTTCCTATCTGTGGCTATTTCGTCACTAGTCCGTAATTTGATTGTGATGGAAATTGCCCGTCACTAAAATCAGTCACTAAATTGTGATTTTCTAGTATTGTATGTCTCTTCCGGGCTCTAACTCGGACCTGCTGCTACCGTTTCATGCTCCTTTCTGGAGGATCGGGCATATGTTCCTTCTTAGAACTTGCATCGTATTTGTGCTATGATGGATGTCAAACCGTCAAATTAAACTACTTACTAGAAAATTACGAGTAAAGTGGTGAGTATGGTCGAATCCACGAGGAACAGTGGTTAAATTCTTGAATGTAAAAGCAAATAAAGAGAGGATTTTGATTTTTGGTTTGTTTACTCTAATTCCTTAATTTAACTAATTAAGCAGTCGACAAATTAAAGAATGATTTAATAACCAAAGACATAATTAAAATAGAATAGATTGACAATGTGAGAAAAACTCTGATCCAAAGGTATGATATTCAATTATATTATTGATCATAAACTCACAAATAGATTTCTTGCAATTCAAGTGTTTAACCAAAGATTTATTAGGATAGCCGCAATAAATCTTGCGTTTTCTTAAAGTAATTTACCAATCCCAGCAACCAGTCAATATGTATCATTAACGAGTTGGGCATGATAGTGTTCCATACCACGTTAATGACAGAATAAAGATTCATGAAAACAATTAAACCTAATTACTCATAGCCGAGATAGTTGCATTTATAAATAATTTAATTTATAGATTCAATTAGGTTAAACTAATTATGGTAGCACGGTTAATTTAACCTATTGCTACTAGGGTTCAATCATTCATGACAATTACAGATCAAGAACTTATGAATAGCACTAAGAATTTGAATAAGAATTGAGTTTACTATTCAATTTCATAAACAATTTCTATATAAATATGCTTGAATCCATACATATTTGAATTAAACAAGAACAACAAAATAACACCGCCTCACAATAACATAATTGAAATTATAGCCCTTGAATCAGAAAATAACCCTAGCCAAAGAATAGTCTAGCAATTGTCTTCAAGGAAGAAGAAAAGAGAAAAGGAAAAAACTGTAAAAGTAGCTTTATTGTACTGGAAAGGAGAGAGAGCACATATTGGAATTGTAAATTTATCTATATAGCGCGCCCTTCTCTTAATTCACGCTAGGAATTGTTATTCCTTTTCATACTCCTAATCAAATCTTAATAAAATCAAATCTTATCTCTAAAATGAAATATCTAAATAATATCTAAAATAATTACAATAAAGGAATAAGAGTTTTTATTAAATAAAACTCTTAATGGGCATACTTTAATTATAATATTGATATCCTGGCCATCTTGGCCCAATCTCCATAATTCGAGTCCAAATATTAACTTTAAGCCCAATTTCTCTTTAAGCTCAAAATATTTCTTCCTGCAACCAAAGAGAATTAATTAGTCCAATTAAAATATAAAAGTAAACTAATTATTGGGGAATATGCATATAAAATATGGAATAATAAAGATATATCATGCTATCACCGGTAATGTGGTTCTTTCTTTGTGACCGCTGCCCATACCTATTTGTATGCCTCCTACGGGCGCTTTTCCGATTCGGCAATTAATGCCCTCTTGCCTGGACGGTCTTGGTTCCTGCTATGCGGAACTAGCCATGCTTTGCGGCCTTTTGTATTGCTTGCTAGTTAAGCTTGTTATGTTTTCATGTAACCGACTAGCCGGTTGTGCTAGCTTTATTTTGTTGCTAGAATAACTAGTATTGTTTTCTGCGGAATCGACTTTGCTTATTTTTTTCTATAAGCAACTATTAATTTTTTTTTCTTTCTCCTAATCTAAGAACAAAGAAAAAATTCTCTCCTCCTCCACCCACGGTGACTCGAACCCAGGATCAAAGGCCTATGTAGTAGATGCTCTGCCACTTGAGCTATCCAACTTCGTCTTTTATAAACAACTATTAATCTCTCTCTCTCTCTCAAATATTATGATTTTTTCGACATCCTAAAGACAGTAATAATTTTTTTTTTATCTTAGTGTTTAATCTGATTCTAATATTGAATATTTTGATATAATATATTAAATTTGAAATCAAGAATTTTTTGTTTGTTAATTATTGTGCTTAGACTTGAACATTTATTTTAAGTTGAACTATTTACATTATATATAAATTGCAAATAAAAATAAATTAAATAATATTTATTAAGGAAATGAGAAGTTATTAGATAATTTCATATTCTTTTAATTTAAAAAATGATTAAGTTATTCAATTATTTTATTCGATTATGTGACTTTGATTTTTCTTGCAAATAATATATTTTAAGTTGTGCATCACACGACAGAAAATTCTAGTATATAAAAGAACTGAAGCTCATATATGATAAAGTCATTATATGAATTAACATGAATTAGCCAAAACATATACTACAACAAATGACATATATTAGGACTAGCAAAATCGGGATGAGATCAGCTATTTAAACATTATCAACATGTGTCTATTGATGATGTCACAGTGATATCATTTTGTATATATATCACACACACACATACATACATATATATATATGTATATATATAAGCCAAATGGAGGGCTTTTATGTCTATTCAACTTTCCTAAATTTTAGACATGAATTAAGTTTTTGTCAATTTTGAGTAAGTTCATGATTTTCTTTCAATTTTTTAAATTGCAAATAACTTTTCTATTTCTAATCAGTTTATGCAAAATATATTATTCATCTTTTCACAATCTTCAATTTGACATCTATATCACATATATTATCATGAGATATTTAGTTTGAAAAAGTAAATTATTTATTGATTAATTATTTGGATTAGATTTAAGTGATTATTTCGAATCGGACTATAGTATTGAGTCTAGACTGGAATTAGAAATTAATATAATATTTTTCTTATAAAGAAATATCAGTTGAGATTTTTTTTTCTTTTTTCTTTTTTTTTTTTTTTGTCAAGTACCAAAAATCAATCTATTTTATTTGATATGAAGTTTCATTACGCCGGGAGAAAAATCATTGTTTGTGTGATGAAACTCCTACTTTATTAGATTAAAGGCAAAACATGTATGTTAAACATGTATGTATTACAATGTTAGCTCGATTAGTCACGTAAGCACGCGAGCTTTAAACATAAGTATATTTAAAATATCATAATTTTATTATTGAGATTATTATTTTATACTTATTCATATTTTATATAATACATACTTTGTTAGAAGTATTTTATGAAATGAGTTTACACTTTGAAACATAAATTATGACATTTGTTACACTTGCCAATCTTTTTTTATACGTGAACCAACCCAAACTATATATTTTTAACACTTTGTAACCTAAACAATATATTGTTGAACACTAACTAACTTTAAATATATCATTTTTTACTATTTGCAACTTAAGCAATTTTATCCGCATTAAATATTTTTTATCTTTAAAATATAATATTTACAATAAAAATATAATTTATTTGCGTAATTTAAAATACCAATTAAAATATGAAAATATTCAAATATTTTTTAAGAACTCACATAATTTAAATTGTCCTTCGAATTATTGAATAAATTTTGAATTTTATTTTTTTAATGTTAGGTTTTATTAAAAATAAAAAGTATTTGATTATATCTGAAATCACCAGGTGAAATGTTGAGAGCTGCAAATGATAATCTAATTAGAAAGAAACAATAAAATATTTAGAATTGAAATTTGAAATTCATATCACATATATAAAAGTTTGATGTTAGATTAAATAAAATACATTTATTTATTGGTTTATTATTTGGTTAGATTTGAGTAGTTATCATGGATGTTTCCCAGTACTATATTTAGATTGCAAATAAGAATTAATTAAATAATTTTTCTGAAAAATATTTAACAATTTCAATTTATTAACTAATTTATTTTTATTTACCTTTCTATCTTGGATTTTTTGTCTATAATTAATATATATCTATACTACTATACAGGTAAATATGTGTGTGTATGTATGTGCGGGTGCGCACACATGCATAGTTAAAAAAAAAAAAATGGAGCCAAATATGTAAAACGAAAAAAAAAAATAGTTTTAAGTTAAATTCTAAATTGGCCATTTCGGGGACATTATTCATGTATGTGTCCCTATAAAGATAAGTTGTTGTAGTGTCAATATTCTATTAGTTTTTTTCTTTGTCAACAACTCTTTAATTTTTTAAAATACTAACAAACTTTTTGCTTTTAATTTATTTTTACGTATAATTTATCAAATTAATCATCTTTTCACCTTTGTAGTTGAATTGATTAGATTTAATTTTTATTGTTGGTTAAACTATCTATATTGTGAATTATATAAAAAAAATGAACCAAATGATTATTTGTAACAATAAAAAATAGGGAATTATTTAAATGTAAAATTATAATTTTCTTATAAATGATTCAATTTATTTTATAATTAACTTATCTTACCTTTTTTATATGTTATGTGTTATTATCTTTGTACTTGTTTTCACATAAGTAATTAATAGAACTGTTTTTGGTTATTTGCATATGTTAAAAAGGATATGCTTGAGTTTTAAAATAAATCCATTTTATTTTAGGTATAGTTATTATAAATTATTTATAAACAATAAGCATATATAAACTCAATCCAAAAATCGCACTAGAGAAAAAGATAAATATAATTTAAAATTTTGATATATTTATTATCAAGTGTACAGTGTTCACATTTTTAAATAATAAAATTATATAATATTTAATTTAGTTAAAATATTATCATATTTTCTTATTCCATTGCAATTCTAGTGTTGATAATATTGAAATATAAAATAAAACATAATTTGAAATAGATAATCTCATTCCTTTAATGAATGTACAATCTTTTAAGACAATATCTCACTTGTTTACAAATTTCACTTATTCAATTTATCAATAATATGCAAACATTTATGTAAGTTAGAAAGTTAACATTTAAGTTTGACTAATGAAATGTGTAACACTCCAATTCGAAAATATCATCTCATTTTTAATTTGACTTTTAGTTATTAAAAGAAGTACGAAAATATGGTTATGACTGTACGAGTGAAATGAGTTTTTATGAAATATTATCAACTGGGTACGTGTACAAGAACAATTAAAAAACATGTCAAATCAAAAGTGTATATTAATAGTTGAGAATCAAATAGGTGACAACTGACATGCATATATAAGGCTACACGTGTATGTGTGTATATAAATGTACATGGATAGGGATGGCCCGGTCACTTCGAATCGGGTTAATACATAATACTTTGGCCCACTAATTGGTCCAGAGCCCCGGCCCATTAACTGGCCCAAAAGGTCCGGAAGTACGCGCTCTAGATAGCGCATATGGCGTAGCTCAACTTGGGGTTTGTTCCGCGATTCAAGGCCCACGATTCGTCCACAACCGCCATGTAGCGGAAAATAGGCACGATAATAGGGAGTTAGTTAGGGTTCAGTAGGGTTTAGTATAAATATGAGGAAAGAACTCTGAATTAGGGTTCGCATTCTGTATTATGAAATTACTACGTGTAAACTCAAAGATCTAGTAAAAGAAACACCTCGGCAGATGCTATTTTGTGCCCGTGGACGTAGATCTCCGGATCGAACCACGTAAATCTTGTGTTTTTTCATATTGCTTATGTAGATTTCCGTTAAGTTTCTTGGATATCAGATTGTGCATTATCAATTGGCGCCGTCTGTGGGAAACGTAAGTAGTTTTTGACATCAACAGTGCATTCAAATATCATGGTGATGACTCGTCTAAATCAATCTCGCCAGAGTGATCAAGCCAATCAAGATCCACCCGTGGATCAAGTTTTGCCGCCGAGACAATCGCCGACAAGAGGTACGTCTCATCATCAGGGCAACCAAGGCCCGGTTATGAATCCAGACAACCAGTTTTTACCTCCACCCCCACAAGACATGCAAAACCCTAATCTCACTGTTGCCCGGCCACCGGTCAATATTCAAATAACTCCAGAATTACTCCAGGCCTTCCTACAAGAACATGTTCATGTTCTTCAAGACTGGGCGGCCAATCGCCTAAATCCCGAGGGACCTGCCGGACATGATGCCAATCCCGCGGTGCTTCCACATCGTCAGCACTCGCATGATCGACAAGACCCGGTGCACCGCGGGCGCCAGGATCGGCGACGGGAACGACCTGGTTCTTCCGAGGACAATGGGAGTTCTAACGGGTCAAGACAGCGCAACGACGAACCTACGGATGTCGATCGCCGCCGTCCACTCAACGCGGCTAAAAGAATTCGTTATGCCAATCCTCATACTCTAGATCTTCAAGAGTATGAGCGAGTCCAACGCAATGTCGAGCTCGACAGAATCCTGGGTCTCGATGCCAATGGAGATATCATCACACCGTTCTCTCAAGAAATCATGGCCACCTCCCTTCCCGAAGGGTTCAAAAGGCCTGCCATACCACCTTACGACGGCACCGGAGATCCAGCCAATTTTCTTGGAGCTTTCAGGCACAACATGCTTAGCCGCGATCATACTACGTCCCTCCATTACTGTAAGATTTTCCCTGAGTACCTTCAGGATGAAGCTCGGGTTTGGTTTGATTCTCTCCCGCGCAATAGCGTATCCTCTTTTAGAGAACTCGCCGAACACTTCTGGGCGCGTTTCGAAGCACGGGCGAAGCCCATGGCCACCCTGGCCGACCTCATGAATATGGAACAGCGGGACGGTGAAACCGTTACCCAATTTCTTGACCGCTTTACAGCGGAGAGTCTCAAGGTGGGAAATTGCTCAGATGATGTAGTCATCAACGCATTCATGAATGGACTTCGCCCCGGACCACTCTACACCGAGTTGGTTCGTAATCCACCGGTCACAATCCGAGCACTGTTCAAAACGGTGTGCAGATATGCTAAGGCCGAGGAGCAGACTCGTCGGAAACGTGAGAAACATGCTAGCAAGCGGCAGTCCGACAGGGCACAAGTTGGGCCTAGCACACGACCTAGTGCCTTTTCTCGTCTGAACCCGGGGCGTTCAGAATCTCGAGGTGATATTTTACAATTCACTCCGCTGACAAAATCACGAGCTGAAATTCTTTTTGTTCACAAGAATGATTTACGGCCCTGTCCGCGGATGACTGCTCCGCCTGAAAAGAGGAACCGTGGAAAGTGGCGTGCATACCACCGAGATCATGGGCACGAGACTGAGGAGTGTCGAGAGCTCGGTAAGGAAATTGAGGAGTGTTTAAGGAAAGGTCTCTTGCGACAATACATTGCGCGGACCGATGACAAACCTCGGACAAGTCAGAATGGGGGTTCTTCTCATAACCGCGGAGGTTATCACGATCGGGGTACACAACAAAATCGGCCGCCGTGGCAAAATAATCGGCCGGGATCTAGCAATCATGCACGGAAAGACTCTGGCAATCGCCAACAACCTCGTTTTCTGCCACCACCTCCTCCTCCGGGAGGACCCGGAGACAATGCACCCACTCACGTAATAAACGTGATATATGGGGCCCTCCCCACCGGGGCTTCACGAAATGCCTTGAAGGCAGAGGCTCGTCGTCCTCCTCCCGAGGAGCCACGTCATAAGCGCCTCCATCAATCCGAAACTGTTAGTTTCACGGATAGGGACCCGGTTCCAGAGATCACACCTCATACTGACGCCATTGTCATCGACATGACTGTAGCCAACATTACAATAAAGCGGGTCTTCGTGGACAATGGAGCCGCAGTGAGTGTTATATTCGCTGACTGTTTCCAAAAGATGGGGATTCCTCGGGAACAACTTCGGCCGGCCCCCGGGGCACTGCAGACTTTCACTCAGGGTGAAGTCCAGCCAGAAGGTGTCATCACTCTCCCGGCGTCTCTGGGGACCTATCCGGCGATAAAAACTATTTTCGTGAATTTTTATGTGGTTAATTCCCCGTCACCGTACAACATGATCTTGGGTCGGGATTGACTTACTCCTGCTAAAGCCATATGCTCCACATACCACCTCGCGCTAAAGTTCCCCACCTCACATGGCGAAGTGGGTATTCGCGGTAGTCAGCGGGTTTCTAAGGAGTGCATGTACGTGGCACTCAAAAAGACTACCAAAGTTCCTCCCAAACAGCAGCTTCAAGTAGCGTCATCGGCTCTTGAACCTCAGGTGTGTACCTCATTGGGGGATACCACCGTCCAGGTGCCGCTTGATCCGTCCAAACCAGAACAAACTGTAACTGTCGGTGCCGTGGATGTGCCATGGTTACACCAGGCCATCATTCAGACCTTGCGAGAGTATTCTGATGTCTTCGCATGGTCCCCTTTGGATATGCCCGGGGTCTCTCCCGATATAATAACCCACAAGCTGAACATCGATCCCAGCGTAAAGCCTATACAGCAAAAGCAAAGGAAGTTCGCTCCGGAGCGAAATGCAGCAATTCGAGTCGAGGTGCAACAACTCTTGGATGCGGACATCTTGTTCGAAGTGTATTACCCTTCTTGGCTATCCAATCCAGTGATGGTGATAAAGTCCAGCGGGGCATGGCGGATGTGTGTTGACTTCTCCGACCTCAATAAACATTTCCCGAAGGACTGTTATCCCCTACCTTCCATCGACCAAAAGGCCGAAGCCATTACTGGGTACGTGGCAATTTGTTTCTTAGACCTGTATAAGGGATACCACCAGATCTTTATGGATCCTCAGGATGCCATCAAGACGGCATTTATCACTGCATTTGGGTGTTTTGATTTTAAGAAAATGCCCTTCGGGCTCAAGAATGCTGGAGCTACATATCAACGTCTCATGGACCGCGTTTTCCACGATCAGATTGGCCGCAACGTCGAGGTTTACGTCGATGATCTGGTTATAAAAAGTACCTCCCATTCTTCGTGCGTGCAAGACATTGCCGAAACGTTGCGTACTCTGCGGCGTTACAATTTGCGACTTAATCCGGCAAAATGCACTTTTGGCGTTGGCTCCGGCAAGTTTCTCGGTTATATGGTTTCACAGCACGGTCTTCAGGCCAATCCAGCTAAACTTCGGGATGTTTTAGATCTGCAACCACCGAAGACGTTCAGAGACGTTCAACGCCTCACGGGTGGTTTGGCGGCCTTAAATCGCTTTTTATCTAAAGCGGCAGAGCGCCAACTCCCATTCTTTAAAATTTTGAGACAAGCGAAGTCATTTGAGTGGACCCCGGAGTGTACCGAGGCTTTCGAGGCTTTGAAGCACCATATTCAGCAATTGCCCACTTTGTCAGTTCCTCTCTCCGGAGAGCCTCTTTATATGTACTTGGCTTCCGCCGAGGAAGCTATTAGCGCCGCACTCGTGCGAGAGGTCAATGGAGTTCAACATCCCGTGTATTTCGCAAGCCGAGTACTTCACGGAGCGGAGACACGGTACTCCGTGTTGGAAAAAACCGTGCTGGCCCTTGTCATGGCGGCTCGATGTCTGCGGCCATACTTCCAAGGGCGCGAAATACGAGTTCTGACCAATCATCCTATCCGTCAGATTCTTGTCAAGCCCGAGGTGTCAGGGCGCCTCGCCAAGTGGGCTGTCGAATTAGGTGAATACGATATTCAATTTCTTCCCCGCCGAGCTATCAAGGGTCAAGCACTTGCAGACTTTTTGGCTGAAACCCCGGGGGATAATCATGAGTCTTCGGCAGACAGTGGTACCCATCATCCTGCTACCCTCATATCCTCACCTCGCAAGTGGCAATTATATGTGGATGGTGCATCCACGACTCGAGGAAGTGGTGCCGGGGTGCTCCTCATTGACCCCGAAGGAGTTGAAGTTAAGTACGTCATCCGATTCAAATTTAAGGTGACCAATAACGAAGCAGAATACGAGGCAGTTCTCGCCGGGCTCCGGCTCGCAAAATCCTTAGCCATTCGCCATCTTGAGCTCTTCACGGACTCCGAGGTCGTGTCCAAGCAAATCCAGGGGACTTATGTCGCCAAGGATGAAACAATGATCAGGTATCGTGCTTTAACACTCAAACTTATGTCAGCTCTTGATACAGTTGTTATCCGGAAAATACCACGTACTCAGAATGCAAGAGCAGATGCTCTCAGCAAATTAGCCTCCGCGGTCCGAACTAACATATCTCCGGATATAATAGTCGAAGACTTATTTCACCCGGTAATTCATGAGGCAACGGTTTCGGTATTGACCGATAGTGATCCGAATTGGATGACCCCTATCGTTCAGTATCTCTGAGATGGAATTCTGCCTAATGATAAGCTGCAAGCTCGGCAAGTAGTCCTCAAAGCCCCTAAATACTCCTTTCATGATGGAGTCTTGTATCGACGGTCGTACTTAGAACCGAGTCTCCGATGCCTCGCTCCTGCCGAGGCTAATCAAGTTCTACAGGAGGTTCACGAAGGGGCCTGTGCCAGTCACATCGGCTCCCGGACATTGGCCAAGAAAGTTCTCCGCTGGGGATATTATTGGCCAACTTTGTTTAATGATGCCCACGACTTAGTGACAAAATGCAGCAAGTGTCAGCTACATTCTCGTGTGAAACACCTGCCTCAAATCGAGCTCACTGGAATCCAAAGTGCGTGGCCATTTATTCAGTGGGGAATTGATATTGTTGGCCCATTTCCGGTCGCTCCGGGGGGGTTGAAGTTTCTGGTGGTCGCCGTGGATTACTTCACCAAGTGGGTAGAAGCGGAACCTCTTACTGCCATCACTGGCCAAAACATCTTGAAGTTCGTCTGGCGAAATATCATATGTCGTTTTGGCATACCGAGCACTATTATCTCGGATAACGGCAAACAATTTGCCAACGATCCCTTCCGGTCATGGTGCGAGGAGCTTCATATCAAACAAATTTTCACCTCGGTAGCTCACCCTCAAGCCAACGGTTAGGTTGAAGTCACCAACCGAACACTGCTCACGGGTATAAAGAAACGCCTGGATAATGCCAAAGGTCTTTGGGCCGAAAACCTTCCGCAAGTTCTATGGGCTTATCGCACGACACCGCATACCTCTACCGGAGAGACCCCTTACAGCCTAACTTACGGCTCCGAGGCAGTTATTCCAGCAGAAATCAGCGTACCAAGCCCCCGCCTCATCACATTGATTCCCGAGGATAACGACGAAGCTCTCCGTGCAAATTTGGATGAGCTCGAATATCGTCGTGATCAATTATTCATCCAGCAGGCCAGGTGTAAACAACGTGCAGCCCAGTATCATCACCTCCGGGTTCGAGGCACTCAATTCAATGTCGGGGACCTAGTACTTCGACTCAATTCAGCCAGCAAAGCTGCCCCCGAGGGGAAATTACATGCTTCGTGGGAGGGTCCTTATCGCATCGTTACCGCGCACGATTCCAGATCTTATCAGTTAGAGCATCTCGATGGAACCTCAATCCCCCGAAGCTGGCATGTTACCAACTTGAGACGCTTCTATCTGTGAATGCCAAATGACAAGTATCATCTTATCTTTATGCTCTGTGTACGTATCTTTTATGTTGTTATCTTTCGTTGTATCCCTCAATTTGCTCCGGCACTCGTCATTGAATAAATGCTCTTTATTTATGCATCTTGCTGTGTTTTCTTTAACGTTACGGGGACGCCCTAACGCAATCGTGTTATCATTATTCGTCTCCGGACAATTAAATCTCTCTCTCGGTCCGTCCGAGGAGAACCACATTTCGTCCCCGGACTTGTGTAACTTTCTCGCCTGTTTAACCGAGAAGTGTTTGCTCCCGCTTGATCCGTCCGGGGAGATTTTACTCCCGCCCGATCCGTCCGGGGAGATTTACATTGGAGTTATTCGTATTGTGTTCCCGAACACCCGATTAAAATAGTTAATAACTTGTTGTTTTCCTTAACACATCTATGCACACCAAAACGATTTTATTATCTCCCGAATAATACGACGCTAAAAAAGTTTTTTACATAAGACTTCGAAAAAAAAAAAAAAAAAAAAGAGAGATAAGCAATTATCTACGGCCCCCGAGCCAGTATTCAGCGCCCCGGCGTTGAGGCCTACTCCTAGACCTACGTTGTGTCCTCCGGGATCTCGTCGTTCTTCGACCTCGGGCTCCGGCTCTTTCCCCCCTGCGGGCTTCCCGACGCCGAGGACTTGTTCTTGGCATTTTCCTGGGAACTTTGTCTCTTGTACGAGCACGGCTACTTGGCTGTGGAGCAGACCTCGGGGTTTCGGCCCATTGCACAGGGTCCCATTCCTCGGGGACCATCACTTCGATTTCTCTAGCCAGTTCTTCGACTGCCTCTTCGGCGACAACGGCGGGCTCTTCTTCGATCGTAGTCACAGGAACTGGCTCTCGAATAACAATGCCTGTGCTCTTTACCTCAGGCTTCTTTTTACCCTTCCGGGGGGCTTTTGAAGTACCTTGGCTTCGGCTTGTACTAGCAATGTATTCCTCGGCAGAAGGCCTCCACCTGCCTCGGCCCTTCAGTCCTTCATACATGCTGAGAAGCAGCTCCAAAACCTCTCGCTTTCTTACAAGCTCCGAGGACTCGGCTGGGTCATTTTCCATAAGTGTCGAGATTTCGCCCTGAATCTCTACGACCCGCTCCTCCACTTCTTCAAAGGTCAGAAGGCCGAACTCAGACAGTATCCGGTCATACTCCCTTTGATGAACGAGGACACGGCTCATTTCAGCAGCTTTAGCCCGGTACTTCAGTTCGTAATCTTTGGCTCTTTCTTCGGCTTCCTCCGCTCTCTTTTCCGCAACGGACACCCGCTTTTCTAGCCTTGGCACCACGTGCATTTGCAGGTTGTTCTTTTCTTCGCGGAACCACTCAAGTGATCGCATGAGTTTCTTTATTGTTTCGTGCAGTTCCGCGGTATTCTAAACAGGCAAACGAGTCAACAAGACCGATCAATCTCAAGCATGTAAGGAAAAAGTTCAGCTCGAAAGTAAAATTTATATTCAATCAAGACAAAGTACATTATCCATGCTTCGGTACACAGTTTACATCTACTCCTATTATCTACAACTTTAAATTTGAGGGGAACGACTGACCTCCCGTTCGATCCCCTCAGTCCCCTCGGGCAACACCTCTTGCCGGCCCTCCGACACTTCGGCTTCTTCCTCCTCGTTAATTGCGGCAGTTTCATCCGCAGCTATGGCATCACCCTCCATCCGAGGGGGGGGTTCTTTGTTTCGGGGCTTGGAGACGAGCTCACCCCGGCGGAACGCCAGAAACTCCTGGTCCTGGTCCACCTCACAGTTAACAATCTCCTCGGCCTTCAAAATTTGCTTCTTCTCCGCTAAGGCTTTCAACAGAGGCCACTCCGGCAGATTTGCTAATGCTGTGTAATAGGCCCTCTCCACCCCGGCCACTGCGTCAAAATCGTACCCAAATTTTGGACGATATACGTCCACACTCGGGTAGACTTCCTTGATCTGCTCTAGCAGCACAGATCGGGTGGCCTGGTCCCTTATTGCAACAAAATCAGTCTGAAAGTCAAGAAACGTGCTGGTTTGGAACAGTTTCTCGGCGAATGCCTTCAGCATCGCTCCTTGACCTTCGACCATGGCAGCTTCCCGAGCCTCCATCTCTGCCCGTAGCTGCAGTACTTCCCCTCGGAGGACACTGTTTTCTGCCTCCACTCCGCGCAGACGCGCAACCTCATTTTCAACCATGGCCGCCCTCTTACGTGCCTCGGTCAGGTCTTGGGTTAACCTGTCGTTGCGCGCCCGAAGCTCCCTAGCCACTTCGGCCAGCTCCTCCTTGCCTTCCTTCTCGCTCTTACGACCGAGGTCCATGATACCTCGCGCCAAGCGCAGAAGTTCTTCGGCATCGGCCCCCTCCAACCCCAATAGACTTGAGGGCCCTTGTTCCTTCAACTACAACCAATCACAGCACACAAAAATCAGCACAGATAAACATGCACTACATTTGTGTTAACAGTAATTAACAGAGCATCTTGGATTTATCTCCGTGCTCTCCCCGGTGCGGAGTCTTTTTGCTGTCGCTGGAGGTGTCCCCGAGGGCTCCGGCCTCTTCTTAGATCCGGGGGTAGGCCTCGCCTATCCTACCTGCTCCTCAGACCCAGCGCTAGGCCGCGCACTGGGTGACGTCTTCCCCCGGGTGTGAGGTGGTGTTCAATCTCATCAAGTGAGCTATACTTTGTAATAGGGTGTGTTGGGAATGTGGAACCGGGATCAGAAAGTGAAGAACCGGAGGTTTGAACCGGGTTTGAGCATCAAGAAGCTAAGCTGGTCAGAATGAGCCGGGTTCGTGGCAGTTGAGAATAACCGTTGATTGTGACGAGTTTGTTTCAGAGTTTGTGACGAAGAACAACCGTCATTTTTGTCCGGTAGCTGAGCTCAACTTGATTCAGTTAGAACTTTTTGTACAGTTACATTCGAGCTCCAATTCTTATATCATTGTAAAGCTCTCATCAAGGAGAACAACACTACGTCGAGCAATTTCCTTGTTTCTTAGATTAGAGAGAGTATTTTGAGAGAGAACGGTTTCTGCCCTAATTTGTTCCAGAATTGGGCATTTTGTTTCTTGAGTGTATTCTCTGTAATTGGTTGGATTTCTTAGTGGATTGGGGTGTGCCTTGCCTCCGTGGATGTAGTTCATCTTGAACGAACCACGTAAAAGTTGTGTGTGATTCATTTATATTTCCTGTTCTGCGCAAGTCGTGTTCGGTCACAACTCTGGCCGAACTGAGTGTGTGTTTTTCAGATTGGTCTTTGTGCGAGTTCCAGATTCTGTTTAGCTGTGTGTTTAGGAGTTGAATTCACTAACAAGTGGCGTCGTCTGTGGGAAACCAACTCTCACAGCTTGTAGAAGAGAAGGAATGGCTGGTATGAAGATGGATTTTGAGAAGTTCACAGGGAGAAATGATTTCACACTGTGGAAGATCAAGATGAATGCAGTATTGGTTCACAATGGCCTTGATCTTGCATTGATACCTCTGGATTCATGGGAAGAAACTGAGAAACCCAAGTTTGAATCAGTGGATAAGAAGGCCCTAAGTCTTATCTTTTTGTGTTTAGATGATAAACCGTTGAGGGAGGTTTCAAGATGCAAGAGTTCCTCAGAAGCATGGAGGAAATTGGAAGATCTGTATCAATCAAAGTCAGTTTCCAACAAACTGTTCTTGAAGCAGAAGATGTTGGCCTTCAAGATCACTGAAGATAAGGTAATTTCTGATCAACTTGATGAGTTCATTAAGATGATTGAAGAATTGGAAGACCTGGATGTGAAATTGGAGGAGGATGACAAGGCATTGATGGTGTTAAATATTCTTCCAAAATCCATGGAAAGCTTTAAGGATGCCTTGATGTATGGGAGAGATGAGCAGCTATCTTATGATGGAATAGTGAAGGCTCTGAGGTCTAAATGCTTCCAGACTCAAGGGGATAAAGGCATGGTGCAATCTGGAGAAGGTTTGAATGTCAAATTCAAGAAACCTTGGCAAGGCAAGAAGGGACAGAATGCTAAGGATCCAAAGGCAGGAGACTCTAATCCAAATAAGGGAAATGAATGGGTTGAGAAGAGGAAATGCTTCAAGTGCAAGCAGCCTGGTCACTTGAAGAAGGATTGTCCTAAAAGAAATAAGAAAGGTGGAAATCAAGGGGCAGAATCTGCTGCCATTGATCATCAAGAAGATCATCCAGAGGTACTAAATGTTACTGAATCAAGAATGGTAAAGGACTGGGTCTTGGACACCGGTTGTTCCTTTCACATGTGTCCACACCAGTCATGGTTTGATGAACTGAAGAGAGAAGATGGTGGAAATGTTCTCCTGGGAAATGACCAATCATTCAAGGTCAAAGGAGTTGGATCAGTGAGCATAAGGATGTTTGATGGTGTGGTCAGAGTCATCTCAAATGTAAGATATGTTCCTGGCCTTAAAAGAAATCTTCTATCTCTTGGTTCTTTAGTAACTAGTGGGTGTCAATTTAGCTCAGTAGATGGATTCTTGCATATCACAAAACATGGAAAAATGGTGATAAAAGGTAGACAGCATAATGGGTTGTTTATCTTGATTGGTTCACCTGTTGTTGGGAGTGTGGATATGGTCTTGAGCAGTTCTGAGCTTGTTAAATGGCACAAGAGACTTGGACACATAGGAGAGAAAGGGTTGAAGGAACTGTCAAGAAGTGGAGTAATTGGAAACATGGGAAATCAAGATCTGGAGTTCTGTGATCAGTGTGCTTTGGGCAAATCCAAGAAGCTGCCCTATGGAAAGGGTGTTCACACAACTCAAGAGCCATTAGATTATGTTCACTCTGACATATGGGGTCCTGCAAGGACAGAGTCTCATGGTGGTGCAAGGTATTTCATGTCCTTGATTGATGATTACAGTAGAAAGGTGTGGATCATGTTGATGAAGAATAAGAGTGATGCTTTTCATAAGTTCAAAACATGGTTGATTCAACTGGAAAATGTCAAAGGGAAGAAGCTGAAGCACCTTAGGACTGATAATGGACTGGAATATCTATCTACTGAGTTTACAAACTTCTGTGAAGAAAGAGGAATTAAGAGACATAGGACTGTACCAATGAATCCTCAACAGAATGGAGTTGCTGAGAGGCTTAACAGGACTCTTCTTGAAAGAGTGAGGTGTATGCTGTTGGATGCTGGGTTGCCAAAGGTATTTTGGGGAGAAACCATTGCTACAGCATGTTATCTCATTAACAGGTCACCCTCATCAGTGATTGGGTTCAAAACACCTGAAGAGGTGTGGAGTGGATAGAAACCAAGTTATGAGGGGTTAAGGGTGTTTGGATGTCTTGCTTTTGTCCATGTCAAGCAAGAGAAGCTAGATGCAAGGGCTCTAAGATGTGTATTTCTTGGATATCCGGATGGAATAAAGGGCTACAGATTGTGGTGCTTAGAGAAGGGAAATCAGAAGATAATCACAAGTAGAGATGTAAAGTTTAATGAGAATGTGATGGCTTACACTTCTACAGGCTCTAAGGAAGAATTTGATGGTGCTAAAGAGGCAGAGGAGATATCAATTCAGGTGGAGCATCCTGCTGAAGATAATCACACACCTCAACCACAAGAAAATCTACAAGATAGTGATTCATCATTTGAAGAAGAAGAACAAACTGGACCTTCACAAAATGTCAGAGAATACAGCATTGGAAGGGACAGGCCTAGAAGAACAATCAACAAACCTGATTTCTATGGTCAAGCAGGGAGTGTTTACTATGCCTTGAGTGTTGCTGAAGACCTGGAATCACAAGAGCCTAGTAGTTTTAAAGTAGCACTAGACTGTGAAGAAGGTGAACACTGGATACAGGCAATGATTGAAGAGATGGAGTCCCTGGAAAAGAATGAGACCTGGATATTGGTGGATAAACCAAAAGGTCAGAAACTTGTAAGCTCTAAATGGATATACAAGAAGAAGCTAGCGACAGCAGGATCCAAACAGGTGAGGTTTAAAGCAAGATTGGTGGCTAGGGGCTTTACACAAAGACAAGGAATTGATTTTAATGAAGTTTTCTCTCCAGTGGTAAAGCATTGCTCAATCAGGTTGCTTTTATCAAAAGTCACACAAGAGGACATGGAATTACAACAACTGGATGTAAACACAGCATTCTTACATGGAGAACTCAATGAGAAGATATATATGAAACAGCCAGAAGGCTTTGTTGTTCCTGGAAAAGAAGACAAAGTTTGTTTGCTGAAGAAGTCACTATATGGACTCAAACAAAGTCCAAGACAGTGGAATAAGAGGTTCAATGACTTCATGATCAGTGTTGGCTTGTAAGAAGTCTTTATGATAGTTGTGTTTACTTCAACAAAGGTTCAAAGCAAGATAAAGTCTTCCTTCTATTGTATGTGGATGATATGCTAATTGCCAGCAGGAACAAGAAGAGGGTACAATGGTTGAAAGATAGACTTAATACTGAATTTGACATGAAAGATCTGGGAGAAGCCAAGAAGATTTTGGGCATGAACCTTCTAAGAAACAGAGAAGTTGGAGTGCTTTGGTTATCTCAGAGGCAATATCTACAGAAAGTGTTGGAGAGGTTTCATATGCATGAAGCCAAACCTCTCTCCACTCCAGTTAATCTACAGAAGAAACTCTCCAAAGAACAATGCCCAAAGACTGAAGAGGAAATCATACATATGAGCAATATCCTTTATGCAAGTGGAGTTGGAAGTCTTATGTATGGAATGATTTGTAGCAGGCCTGACTTGGCATATGCTGTGTCTTTAGTAAGCAGGTTCATGTCAAACCCAGGAGGTGAGCATTGGGAAGCTTTGAAACATGTGATGAGGTATTTGAAAGGATCAGTGAACTTGTCACTGAAATTTGAAAAGAAAGTGGATGGAAGTACTGTTGCATTGGAGGGGTTTGCTGATTCTGATTTTGCAGCAAACATAGACACAAGGAAATCCATTTCTGGATTCGTGTTTACCTTATTTGGAACAGCCATCAGCTGGAGAAGTGTACAACAATCAGTTGTAGCACTGTCAACAACAGAAGCAGAATATATCTCCTTAACTGAAGCTATCAAAGAGGCAATCTGACTGAAAGGAATTTTGAGAGATTTGGATATCAAGCAGAAGTGTGTGACAATATACTGTGATAATCAAAGTGCTTTACATCTTGTGAAACACCAAGCATTTCATGAAAGGTCAAAACACATTGATGTTAGGTTACATTTTGCTAGAGATATCATTGATTCTGGTTCTGTGGAAGTGAAGAAGGTACACACATTGCATAACCCTGCTGATTTTCTTACCAAGGGTGTACCTGGGAACAAAGTGGAGCATTGTTCGAGCTTGCTGCAGCTTGAGCAATGTCATGAAGAGTATTAAACAGTAAGGCAGTGGTGAGGCAGGAAGAGGTACACTTGATTCATTGAGGTGGAGATTTGTGAGGTGGTGTTCAATCTCATCAAGTGAGCTATACTTTGTAATAGGGTGTGTTGGGAATGTGGAACCGGGATCAGAAAGTGAAGAACCGGAGATTTGAACCGGGTTTGAGCATCAAGAAGCTAAGCTGGTCAGAATGAGCCGGGTTCGTGGCAGTTGAGAATAACCGTTGATTGTGACGAGTTTGTTTCAGAGTTTGTGACGAAGAAAAACCGTCATTTTTGTCCGGTAGCTGAGCTCAACTTGATTCAGTTAGAACTTTTTGTACGGTTACATTCGAGCTCCAATTCTTATATCATTGTAAAGCTCTCATCAAGGAGAACAACACTACGTCGAGCAATTTCCTTGTTTCTTAGATTAGAGAGAGTATTTTGAGAGAGAACGGTTTCTGCCCTAATTTGTTCCAGAATTGGGCATTTTGTTTCTTGAGTGTATTCTCTGTAATTGGTTGGATTTCTTAGTGGATTGGGGTGTGCCTTGCCTCCGTGGATGTAGTTCATCTTGAACGAACCACGTAAAAGTTGTGTGTGATTCATTTATATTTCCTGTTCTGCGCAAGTCGTGTTCGGTCACAACTCTGGCCGAACTGAGTGTGTGTTTTTCAGATTGGTCTTTGTGCGAGTTCCAGATTCTGTTTAGCTGTGTGTTTAGGAGTTGAATTCACTAACACCGGGGAGACACTTCAACAGCTTTCCCTTTCTTTTTGGCTGCGGCAGCCGCCGCGGGGCTTCCGGCTGGTTCTTTTCCGAAGCGTCCCACTGCATACAGAGGTTAAAGTTAGTGCTATGCAAGACAACAGTTTGTAAAAAGCAAGACAGAAGAACTCCTACCCTCTTCGGCAACCGCATCGCCCGAATAATACGGGCTCAGTCCGGCCCCCTCCAGTTCCTCCTCAGTACAAAGGGTCTTGAAAGTCCCCACTGACCGGAATATATGTACGACTTCGGCCTCCGGGTTCTCCACCGGAGCGGTATCAAGTACCTCATCCCTCCTCCACCTCGGGAGAGCTACTTTGTTTTTCACAAATATAAACCTCTCCTTCCATCCCTCCATCTTACTCGGGTTTTGCACCTTGAACTCACCTCGGGCTCGGGGACTGAAGGAGTACCACCCCTTAGATTTCCCGAAGGCTTTTAGTTGGTAAAAAAACCTAAAAATTTCTACGGTCGGTTCTATCCCGGTATTCTTGCATACTACGGTGAATCCCGCTACTTGCCTAACTGCATTTGGCGCTAGTTGGCTTAAGGCAATGCCGTAGTATCTCAGTACCCGGACCACGATGTCCCACAGGGGCAGTCTCAAACCTATTCTTAGGGGATCTATATACACACTAATGAAACCCTGCGGCGGGCAGACGCGGGACAGACTTGGTCATCCAAAACTACTTCGGCCCATCTTGCCTACAGCTCCACTCCGGTTACAACCGAAGCTCCTTCCTCGCTCCGGCTTGGGGGGGGACATCTGATAGGGATGGCCCGGTCACTTCGGGTCGGGTTAATACCTAATACTTTGGCCCACTAACTGGTCCAGAGCCCCGGCCCATTAACTGGCCCAAAAGGTCCGGAAGTACGCGCTCTAGATAGCGCATATGGCGTAGCTCAACTTGGGGTTTGTTCCGCGATTCAAGGCCCACGATTCGTCCACAACCGCCATGCAGCGGAAAATAGGCACGATAATAGGGAGTTAGTTAGGGTTCAGTAGGGTTTAGTATAAATATGAGGAAAGAACTCTGAATTAGGGTTCGCATTCTGTATTCTGAAATTACTACGTGTAAACTCAAAGATCTAGTAAAAGAAACACCTCGGCAGGTGCTATTTTGTGCCCGTGGACGTAGATCTCCGGATCGAACCACGTAAATCTTGTGTTTTTTCATATTGCTTACGTAGATTTTCGTTAAGTTTCTTGGATATCAGATTGTGCATTATCATACATTGTGTAGGTACGTATACGCATGCTATATGTATATAAATATTTTCAGGAATAAAATTAGAGTTTTAAAGTTGAATTTTGCATGCATGTAACTTATGTTAAAGTTGAACTTGTAAGTAAATTACGTACGTGAGATTTTATTTGAGATCGAGTGGGGATATGGGGGTTCCTAAAAAACATACCTAAAATAAATACATGCCATTAGGATATATTAGGTACTATTTCGCATAGGCAAAAACTCGTATGTGACTGTCACACGGTCGTCACACGGTGTGACGGGAAAAAGTATCACTTTTTGTGTTAAAAGTATCACGTTTATCTGTAAAAGTATCACATTTTTTGAACAAAAAAAAGTATCACTTTTTGTAGCAAAAGTATCACCTTTACCTGTAAAAGTATCAATGTAGTAAAAGTATCACTTTTTCATGTATAAGTATCACTTTTTCCTGTAAAAGTATCAATGTTTTCTGTAAAAGTGTATTCCGTCACACGTGTGACCGTTCACACACAAGACTCACTCTTTCGCATAATAATATGCATCTTCAATAGGGGTCGGAGTTACTTTAGATTGGGAGAGTCAATTAACTCAGCCCCGAAAATTTCACAACTTTTTAGGCTCCAATTTTTTCTTTTTTTTAAATTCACATATCTATATTTTTAGGGTTAATTACCAAATAAATCACAACCTTTGGTCGAATTTTCAATTGCAACATGTCTTTTCAAACTTATCAATGTTTGTCACATTCTTTTTTGCCCTTTCAATTACAACATCGGCACCCTACTCCGGTGCCCAAAAGCTGACGTGGCAGGCGGGGCACGTGAAATATACAGAAAACGACGTCGTTTTGATTGATTAATTGCCACATCATTTTACACCTCATTAAGTCTTTATTTTCTTAAATACACATCATATATTCATTTTAATCCATTAATAACAGCTTAAATAAACTACAAATATTACTAAATATCACTTAAAAATTTCCAAACAAAACTAGTTTGCAGAAAGAGGGAAAACAAGGGTTTGAGAAAAGGGAAAAACCTCGCTCAAGTTCCCCATTTTTTTCTAAAAATCGCGAGCAGGTGTGAATTTCTAGGAGAATCGAAGACGCACATGTAGAAGAAGCACTATTTCTGATTATATAGTAGTGCAAAGAGACGGAATTTGTGGGAAGTAGCGAACTGTTGCTGGAATGGCCGACAAGTAAGATTCGTTGAAAAAATACCTTTTATTTTGTGATTTTCGTTGTACCCACGTATGAATTTTTTGCTTCTTGGTGGTCCATAGGTTTTTATAATGATATGATGGTCCCTACAAATTTGTGTTTTTTAGTTTGAATATGGTCCCTAGGGTTTATAAATTTATTGTAGTGGTCCCTCTAATCGAATCTTCTGATTAATTTATTATTGTTTATGTTTATTTTGTATATGTAGCAATACGTTTTCGCTGTATATCCAACACGGAGGGGAACTGTTTCAAGCTGGGGGTTCAATACCTCATTATAGCGAAGGTCAGATTTCTATGAAGCATTCCTTAGATATGGACAGGTTTAGGTATCTGGATTTAGTTGATATAGTGGAGAAATTAGGGTATACGTCATGGCGGGCGCTTGGGTATAAAATTCCAGGTGGTGATACGGAGATAAAATATTTATCAAGTGATTCCGACGTGATGGAGATGTTGAGAAAGGTTAATCCTGCTAAAAGAATGTTACTCTTGTATGTGGATGGTGGGAAAAAAGCATATGAAGTTGATGAAGAGGGTCGGGCTGAAAAAGGAGAAGACGAAGGTGATATCGAAGAAGATGAAGTGGCAGGTGAAGAAGGTAGTAAAGAAGAAGGTAGTGAAGAAAATTCTGCGGGTGGTGGAGAAGAAGGGGCAAGCGAAGAGTTGTCTGGGGACTCATCTAACGAAGAAGTCGGCGCAATGAGAGAAAAAGAAAGTCGCGAGGAAGTTGCTGGAGAACAGCATGGGTTGTCTTTATATTCTGATGACGAAAATGATCCGGACTACAACCCGGTGGATGACAATGACACTGATGACGGGCTTGAAGATGATGAGTTGGCATCCGATGATGAAGAGTATGTGGAAGCAAGGAGGAACAAATTAAAGTACAAGAATTATGTGCATGATCAAGATTCGGGCAGAATTTCATTATTAGGTAGTAGCCTCACAACCATTGAGGAGAATGCGCATGCCCAAGGTAACGTTGACCAAAGTGGATTTGTTAGTGAGTATGAAGATAGCGATGGAGACGTTGATTCTGCTTCTAGTAGTGAGGATGACTTAAATGTCGTTGATGAGTGTAGGAAGAAAAAGCAAAAGAATCTGAGATATGATCCAAGATGTGACCACACAAAATTTGAGTTCAAGTTGAATATGAAGTTTGAAAGTGCTCAACAGTGTAGAAGTGTTGTCCAAAGGTATTCAATAGCACAAGGTTTGCCCTTGAAGTTTGTAAGAAGCAACCAAAAACAAGTTGAGGTTCATTGCAAAGATCAGGATTGTGTGTGGAGACTTTATGGTAGTATGTGGGGTCACACATTTCTCATAAAAAAACTAGTTGGGCCTCATACGTGTCACAGAGTGATGGACAACAAGATTGCCACAGCCACATGGATTGCCAAAGAATTCGCGCACAAGTGGAGACAAAAGCCGAATTTCAGTGCTGCTGATTTGAAGGATGAAGTCCTTGACAAATTAAGCCTTGAGTTAACCATGATTAAGTGCTATAGAGTGAAGTGGAAGGCATTAGAGCTGTTGAGGGGAAGTGTTTACGAGCACTATTCACACGTGAGAAATTATATAGCTGAGTTGCAGAGGGTTGACCCTACTGGCAGATTCGAGTTGTTGTTGGATAATAATGGATGCTTGAGGGGTTTCTTCATTGGCTTTACGGGTCTGATTGAGGGGTTTGTGAAAGGTTGTAGACCTGTTGTTGGATTTGATGGATGCTTTCTCAAGACGGTTTTAGGTGGTGCATTGTTAGCAGCTGTGGGGAAGGATGGAAATAATCAGATGTATCCCATATGTTGGGCTGTGGTTGAGGCAGAAAACGAAGAAATGTGGACTTGGTTTATGAAAATTTTGTTCGAAGAGCTAAGTATTGGAGATGGACTTGGCTGGACCTTCATTTCTGACCAACAAAAGGTATCTATTTCTCTCACCATATGTTAGTTCTACCTAAATTTTAAAAGGACATATGTGTATAACTGATATCTCACGCTTTTGGGAAAAAATTGCAGGGGCTTCTTAATGCAATTCAGAATCTGACCCCTCATGCAGATATACGAAATTGCGCTAGGCATGTATATTGTAATTGGAAAAGGGACTTCAAAGGCCAAGCACTGAAGAACTTGTTTTGGGGGGCTGTGAGAAGTACATATAGTGCAGATTACTTGACATACTTGGATGACATGAAGAAGTTTAATGAACAAGCATATCACAATTTTCTTGAGAGGGACCCCACCAAATGGTGCAAATCCTTTGTAAGTACTATTCCAAAATCTGACATTGTAGATAATAATGTGTGTGAGACCTTCAATGGTTACATTGTCAAGGCCAGATCAAAACATATGATAGATATGCTTGAGGATATTAGAACTGCTCTGATGGCTAGACAACATCATAAATTGGAGGATATGAGTGGAGTGACAGATAAGATATGTCCTTTGATAAGAAAGAAACTTGAAAGAAATGAGTACAATGGTAGGTTATGTACTGCTAAGCCGGCGGTTGGTGGGAAGTTTCAAGTCTCTATTAGTGATGATCAGTTTATTGTTGACTTGGTAAATTGTATTTGCACGTGTAGAGTTTGGGACATAACTGACATTCCTTGTATGCATGCATGTGCTTGTATTCGTTTCATGAAGAAAGATACTGCAGATTTTGTTAGTCGTTACTACAGTGTTGACAAATACATAGAAGCGTACTCGCATGCTCTTGAACCCATCAATGGTAGAAAAATGTGGCCACCGGCCGAGGGCAATCCTGTTAAGCCACCACCATACCGAAAGATGCCAGGGAGACCTAAGAAGATGCGAAAAAGAGCGCCTAAGGAAGACCCAAAAAAATGGCACAGAGTCACAAGGCATGGCATTGAGATGACCTGCCATAAGTGCGGTGAAAAGGGGCATAATATGAGATCGTGCAAGAACCCGACACAAAATGTGACACAAATGAAGAGGAAAAGAGGCAGGCCAAGAAAGGGCTCAACCAGTACAGAACAAACACAAGATCAACCACAGGCCGATAGCAACAAATCCGGAAAAGCTCGGGTATTATTCACTCAGCCATTAGTTTTTACTTCAGATATTACTGTTGAATGTCATGCATATTTTGTTTTCTAATTTATTTGCAATTTGAAAGGATAAGGTGGGAATAAACCGACCCATGACTAGGTCACATACCAGGGAATCATCACAAGTGACTAGTAGGAAAAAGGCGAAAACTACTGAAAGTAATGTTTCTAAGGACAAAAGTCAAGTAAGTGAGTTGAGGAAGGCAAGGAAGGGATATGGTGCATATTGCTCGGAGTCTGGGGAGTTCTATTTCAAGGTATGTTTATAACTTCTTTGATTCTCATAATTTGTGATTACATATTGATTACCTTGATTACTCGTTTCATGTAGAATCCTGGATCAAGAAAAGTGATCTACGTGAGTGGTTCAACTGCAACTAGAAAGACGTCGTCAAGTACAGCGAATCACCAATCAAATATACCATTAGTTTCAAGTGGTGAAGGTCCTTCATATGCAAAATCGACAATTTCATCAAGGGCTCTATAAACCCAAGCTGCAGGTGGAATTACTGGAAGGAACAAAGTCGGGGGCATCAGACTTTCAACTGCTAACACACAAGAGAGTACTTCTAGAAAATGACAAGTTTAAGAAGGATATGCATTTCTTTTTTTTTTTTTTCCTTTAATTTGGCCAAGTCTTTCGAGAAATGTGAGTGATGGGTGTTTCATTTTGGTATAGCTTGAACCCGTCTATGGTTTTGAACTTGGTCTTGATATGAACTGATCTTTTGCAAATTATACCCATTGGGGTGTTGGATTATTGAACTGATCTTTTGCAAATTATCCCCAGGAATTAATGTTGGATTATTTTTTATTTTTCTGAGTATGTTGGTATATTTTTCTGATTGATATGTTTTATAGGATGTTGTTTTTTTTGTGTGCTGATCTTAGAGTATGGTGGGTTAATGTTGGGAATTATTTTGTTTTAGAGTATGCTGATGTTTCTGATTTTTTCTGATTTTTTCTGATCATGTACATATGATTCAAACTTGTGATAATGAGCAGCTAATTCAATGTAAAGCTGCTAATTTTTTGGTTTTTACAAAGTGCTGATTTTTGTGTTCTGTAGCCTGCTATTTCTTGTAAATCTGTAAATTTGGTTTGTAGACAGCTACTGTTCTGTAGCTGCTATTTCTTGTAAATCTTGTAAATCTGTAAATCTGGTTTGTAGACAGCTGCTATTTCTTGATCAACTTTTGTATGTATAGATTATAACTTGCTTTAGAACCCAAAATTAAACACTTTTGTCCCTCTATTCAACACTTTTTTTCATTCTGTAAATCTGCTTATTTTTTAGTTTTGTGAATAAATTCTTACTTATAAAGCTACTGAACTTTCTGTGATGTTAATGCTTATACACAAATTAATTCTAGCAGGTTACTTTCACTTTAGATTCACCACAAATCACTTTGGGTTTCACCATACTCACATGTTGTAGTATGCTGCAATTAACTTAAAGATTCAACTTCTTTTATATATGTACTAGGGGGATTGATATCAATAATTATGAAAAGAGAGAATAACAACTAAACTATCTAATGGAGCCACAGAATGTTCATAACTAAACACACACAGATGCGTGGTTTATTTGTGATTATGGAGACAACCCATCTACATGCTTGATATATTTTTTAGCAAAATATCTTTAAGAACATCCATATTGAACATAATCATTTAAGCAAAGATGTACATACCCTTAATTAGATTCCAAATCATAGAAGCTTAACATTCATATAATTTTTCAGGAATTTTAGCCTAGACTTCTGATTTGAAATACAAACTAAACTAAGTACATATTAGGCTTGAACATTCTTATACCACCATCACAAAACAACCAAGTCAATACACAAATTTGCACAGAAATCATAACTACCAAGATCTTATTTTTATAGTTTGTAGCCTTCAACATAGACTTCAAGTTCTTGTTCCTCTCCATCAGTTGTGAATTTGCATTATTGAGCTCATCAACCCGCTTCCCCAGATTGACACCAATCAAATTCAGCTCTTCGATCCTTGAATTAGCAATATCCAGTTTCTGATTCAACAAACTCTCAATCTCATTCTTGCAGACCAGTCGCTGTTCCAAACTATCTTTTTGCGCCTTCATACTCAAAAAAACGCCCTTTTGGAAACTCGGCATATCAGGATCGAACCACTCAAAAAAACGACAGTCACCAGCTTGCTACGATAAACAAGAAAAAACCCAAGTTTAAAGTAAAAAAGAATTCTTCCAATAAAGTAACAGACCAATTTTCAGTGCAAAAGTAGAATTTCAAGAGGAAGCTTGGATATGTGCAGCAAATAGACCAACCAAGCGCAAATGAAACGAACCCTAACCTCATAAAACTGACATCGAAAGAATCTCCTAGCGGGATGCCAATCCGTCGATGAAGTCAGAAATAGCGCAGGAAGGCCGCAACGACATCTTTTGCCACGCTCCGCTGAAGGTGTTGACGATGAACTTGAGCGCGACATTTTTCCTCTGTTGATTGCTGCAATTGACTGTTTTAGGGAAGAAGACAACTAGGGTTCAACTTCTAATTTCTTATGAAGCGTGATTGAATAGAGTGGGTAGGTTTTAGTAATATTTGTAGTTTATTTAAGCTGTTATTAATGGATTAAAATGAATATATGATGTGTATTTAAGAAAATAACGACTTAATGAGGTGTAAAATGATGTGGCAATTAATCAATCGAAACGACGTCGTTTTCTGTATATTTCACGTGCCCCGCCTGCCATGTCAGCTTTTGGGCACCGGAGCAGGGTGCCGATGTTGTAATTGAAAGGGCAAAAAAGAATGTGACAAACATTGATAAGTTTGAAAAGACATGTTGCAATTGAAAATTCGACCAAAGGTTGTGATTTATTTGGTAATTAACCCATATTTTTAAGTAAGTTGAACCCAATAAATGGTCTGTAATCTAGTGGTGGTGCTTTCTTTTCTCTCTCAATATCATCGCAGGTTCGATTCTGGCTTATGTCCTCTAGAAATACATGCAATGATCACACCACCCTACTATTATTTTCTACTCGATAAGATTACATTTTTCATATAAGCATCCAATTTTCAATATTTCCTACTGGATAAAATAGCATTTTTCATTCTTTTGCATATTAAAATATTAAATAAAATTCAATGAAAAAAAAAAAACAACTCTTATTTTGTTTCATTTAAATAATACAGGAATATAAGCCATATTTCACTTGAGTAATATAGATTGAGATTGCACAATTATTTAAAATATCAACATTATTTTCAAATTTGTTTATATATGGGAAAAAACTGGGGGCCATTTTAAATTTCAACTCCGGCCAAGAGATTGTTAGGTACGGCCCCTGATAGGGTTTATTCAAAATTTTCAAGCAATTTCCAGAGCCTATAATATTGATTGCACTAATAAGAGTTGATATCATATGCTTTATATCTTATTAATTATCAATTTTGCATGAAACACGATGTGCTACTATATGAAATTTTATTTGGATTATATTAAGTTGATGATTGCCAACTTTTATTTTATTCTAATTATTCATATGCAATATGGTTGGAACCTATTATTAATTTGCACGTGTAACAAGAATGTCGTACATGCATGTATAGATAAAATTGGTAAAAATACCTTTTATGAATTCACTATTTTGTAAAAACATCCTTTAACTTTGTCATATTTATGAAATCATCCCGTATATTAGGTAGTTTAAGAAAATACCCTGTAATTTTGAAAAAATTGGTAATAATGCCCTGTTACCGGGAACAGCCTGTAACCCATCCGGTTACAGCCTGACGCGGCAATGAATCGCTGACCTGGTAAATCGATATACACGTGTATGCTGATTTGGCCAAAAAATAAGGGAAAATGAGGCATCTGAACATTAATTAATTAATTAAACACAAGTTTCTCAAACCTAATGCCTCTTTCGCAGTAAAAAAACAAAAACAAATCAATTGTTCTTTAAACCCTAGTCTAGACTCATTTGCTGAAAAATCGAACCCAGATCAAAATGTTCCTCAAACCCTAATCAATTGACAAACTCTGAAAATCGACATCTATTGGTGCGAATACGAGTTCAGACGAAAATGAAGCTGCGCGATCCGTCTAAAAATAACGACCCGGTTCCAGATTATGGTAAGTTTTCTTTGTAAACTTATTAACTTCTTAAATCGAACTCGATTTTTGTTGGAAAATGTGTTTTGTTTGTTTATTCTTGTGGGGTCTTCCATGTCTGATTTTGAACAGAGATATGTAGTTTTCTGTCTGTTGGGGAATATTAAACATGTGGGGGACCATTTTCTTTTAAAAAGTGTCTGGGAAAGCGATATATTCACATGGGCTTGCTGAAATAATGAAATTAAAGTGTAGATTTGCTGTTAAGCTTGTGTTGTTTTTTGGATTATTTGTTTGTTTAGTCTGAGTAGTTGTTGTTCTATGGTAGTGAGAGTCAACAGATTTTCTTTAATGTTGGCATGTGAGCTGTATGTTTAGGGTATGTATGGTTTAGTGGACCCCACTTCTGTTTAGTGATTGGTTCAGTTTAGGTGATAAAACTTACCAGGTTGGCTTCTTTATTGATTGGGATGTGGTTGGTTTGTTTATTTATTGAATTTATTGAACGTAGTTAGGTTTAGCTTTGTATGTTGACTTCAATTGGCTGTTAGTTACACTTTTTTATCAGGTCCTTCTAGTCCTCTTTACACCCTATCTATACACTACAAGGGAATAGTTGAGAACTGGGATGGGGTGTATATCGGAGGTGAGCATGTCAAGTTTGACCACGTAAACCCTAGCCGCTACAAATTGAGGGAACTTATCAAATTTGCTGCGTACCTGGAGAGCTGCAAGTCCCCTTTACTATGGAGGTGGTGTGCTGAAAAGAAGCAATTCAAGCTGTTGACTACTGAAGATGACTTGAAATTGCTTCTTGATGAATCTAGCTGTTCTAAGGAGGTGGACTTATATATTGAAAATAGTGGAACGGGTAGCCCCGGATTAGAGGAGAGTCTACATGAGGTGGTTATTGAAGATACTACTCTAGGTGGTGGGGATGGTGTTAAGGATTTCGAATGTAGGAAGGGTAAGAAAAAGGCTGCTGCACTGAGGCCGGGTGAGGAAAAACAGGTTGCAAAGAAGGAATCAAATGAGCATGTTCTGAAGACTAGGAAAAGAGATAAGCGGAGGGTAGAAACACATAGGGAGGAAGTTAGGAAGGGCAAGAGACAAGTTGAATCTGATGAAGACGAAGATGATCCCGAGTGCAGAGACAGTGACTTTGAATACGAAGAAGAAAGAGCTCACCACGAAGATGACTCTAATTTTACCAAGTTCGTTGACAAGGACGCTGAGTGGGGTGGGCTCGACCAGGAAGGTGTGAACATTGAAATTGGGTTGGCAGACGGGTTAGGGGAGCCAGATTTGTGCCAGAGCAAAGACGATTTTAGGAGTATCCACAAATCGGATGATGAAAACCCGGAGGACAGGGCACCTGTTTGGAGACCGGACTATAGGAGAACTCCAACGCTACTCTTAGGTATGGTTTTTAGCACTAAGAAAGAGTTCAGAGACATGTTAGACAGACATGCCATACTTGAGAACCGCACTGTTAGATATGTGAAGAGCGATAAGCAAAGAATATATGCAGTTTGCGAGGCTGAAAATTGTGATTTTAGAGTGAACGCTTTGAGGAGGGCTGGTGAGACACACTATGTTGTTACTACTTATGTACCTAACCATACTTGTGCACCACAATATTTCGTGAAAAACATGAAGTCTCAGTGGCTGGCTAGCAGGTTTGGGTATGTCTTCCAAACCGATAAAAAAAGGAAGATCAGTGCGTTCCGAGAAGATGCCATGGCTGAAATTAGGTGTGAGATAACCCCGTGGCAAGCGTTTCTGTGCAAGCAAAGGACTGTAAGAGGTTTGGAAGGTAGGGCCGATGACCAGTACAGTTTATTATGGGATTACGCTGCTGAAATTAGGAGAACGAACCCTGGGTCAACAGTAATTTTGAATGTTAACCAAACTGCCGAGGGGAACAAGTTCTCAAGGTTCTACGTTTGTTTGGCTGCTTTGAAAGAGGGGCTCCTAGTCGGTTGCAGGCCAGTTATCGGGCTTGATGGGACATTTCTCAAGGGCCGCATGGGGGAATTATTCTAACAGCCGTTGGGGTTGATCCCAACAACAACAGTTATCCTTTTGCGTATGCCGTAGTAAGCAATGAAAATGGAGAAAACTGGAGTTGGTTTGTTAAACAACTTAAGAAAGACTTGGATATTTCAAATCCTTGTGAGTGGACTGTGATAAGTGACAAACAGAAGGGCCTAATTAAGGCTGTGGCAGATGAATTTACTGGAGCAGCCCACAAATTCTGTGTGAGGCACATGCACCTGAATATGAGGAATTCGGGATTTCGAGGCCATGCCTTCAAGGTTGCTGTTTGGAGGGCAGCAAAAGCATGTACTATCCCTGATTTTAATAGGAGAATGGATGAGCTTAAACAGTTGGATGTTGGGGCTTACAACTGGTTGAATGCGAAGTCACCGCATCAATGGAGTCGATCTCATTTCGATGTCTATCCAAGGTGTGACCTGCTCATGAATAACATGTGTGAAAGCTTTAACAGCAAGATCTTACATGCATGAGAATTGCCAATTTTGTCAATGTTGGAAAGAATCATGAACGAGCTTATGAAGAGGAGCGCTGAGAATAGGAATTTGGCCATGCGATGAAAGGGAGTGTTGTGTCCAAGAATCCAAAAGATCCTAGACTTTAACACTTCAAATGTGGCAGATTGTATACCTATCAAAGCTGATGACACACACTTTCAAGTTGCCTGCTTTGACGGGAATCAATATGCTGTGGACCTCGAGAACAAAACTTGCACGTGCAGAAAATGGGACCTTACGGGAATCCCGTGCAAACATGCACTGGCTGCCATAAATCGACTGAGACTGGATCCCATGGCTTATGTGCACAGGTAATTTAATTTAAATTCAATTTTGCTATAGTGTAACGCATTAATGAAATGGTTAATTTTAATCCCTTTTTGTTGCTGAATTTTAGGTGTTATAGAGTTGAAACTTATCGAGCAGCCTATGCACCGGTTATAATGCCGATAAATGGAAGACATGAGTGGGCCCATATTGATGCAGTCCCTCCGAAGCCTCCAAAAGCAGTTAGGAGGGTCGGTAGGCCTCCAAAGGCCCGAAGAAGAGAACCGGACGAGCCACAGCAGAAACATGTTGGCAGTAGGGGAAGACTTGCAAACCGGGATGACCATCATAGAAAGAGGAATCAGACGACTGTCAAGTGTGGTATTTGTGGGGTCCCTGGACACAATCGAAGAAACTGTCCATTTGTAAGTAAATGTTATATTTACATTCGTTCCCTTAATTATATCATTTAATTGATTTTATGCGATGACTTGTGTTTAGTTAACGATAATGAGAAATAATTGAATTATCTTGACAAGGATGAGGCTGGTCAGTCGGAGATGGAACAGGTTCAAATTAAGAAAATACTACAAGAATGCGGATTGGAAGACATTGATGACGAGGGGGTTCTTGATGAAATATTCAACGATGGTGACAATAACGTGGATGAAGAGGTACTTTAGAGCCACAAGTAAATGTGAAAAATTCTGTTATTTTCGGCATTGCTACATATTATTTGGTGATTTTTGTTCTAATAGGAGACAAATGATGGAACTCACACACAAGAACATATTGTCAGTCAACTTACCCAAGTCAATAATGATTTTGATAAAAATGGTTAGTATTCATTCATTGCAAAGCATCAGTTTTTATCCCTTTAATGTAATTTTGTCATCTGTTTGATTAGGATGTGAATGATATGGGTGACGGACATTGGACTTGGAAGCTCAATTACTCGGCCTAAACTTCCACTCAAGAAGAAGGGACATAGGAAAAAACAAATAGTAGTCGGAGTACGTGAACAGATAGACATGCCTGACCCGTCTCTTGCTAACAACACTTTGGGCGATGTGTCGGGGTACGCTGACGTCCCTGCAGCAGATGGTCCATCAAGTGATGAGGCGGCCCATCTCTCAATCATGAAGCATTTCGCGTCTGGGAGTGACCTCCCTTTCGGAGAAGACTTGCCCAGTGGGTGCACCACCATGTGAAGTTTGAATTCTAATATTGACAGTGTTCAATTGATGTCTACCTGTGGTTTTTTTAACAAATTTAAGACCTGGCATAGTACATTAGGTTTTGATGGTGTTATAGACAATGATGCTATTGTGGTTTTTGCATTACATATAACTTAGCTCTGTTGGTGAGTGCAATGTCTGCCAGGCTTATTTGTTGAAACAATTTATCCTAGACTTTGTATAGTATCCTTATTTTGCTATCAATTAAACTGCCATTTACAGGTAATATTGTTACTTGTTATTTTAGCTATCATTTGAACAGCTAATTGCTTGGTAATATTGTTACTTGTTAAGTGAGTGCATTTGTAATTAGTGCATACCAACTCTGCATTGCATATTTCATACAAAAATGTGTAGGTTCTTTATTCATTGCACAATGGATTTAGGTGACCAATTGATGCAATTTAAGACATGGAAACATAGACAATATTCTATGATTGTTTCAATCCCATTCCTTTAAGAAGAGCAAAACTAGGGAGAAAATTACCCCGTATGCATATTCAGCCAAAAAAACCAAAAGCAATAATAGATAATTGATTCGATTTCATTCCAATTAGAAGAACCAAACTAGGCAGAACATTACATGGCTGAATTGGTAAACATACTACACCTAATATCTGTGAATTGCGATGCACTAAAATTACACACAAAATAGCAATTCATCATACCTAAACACTGAGATTGCCTTCCTAAAGGGACATTACATCCACAAATTTAACAGAATGGCCAAAATGAGAACCCAACTAATAGTCGAAATTAACTTCATTAACTTGATTTTTCTGCCAAATTTGTCCAGCTTTTGCTGCATATTATCGAGCCTATCCGTGACCTCCTTCAATTCGGCCATCAATTCCCCCGTTGCTGAATTAGACCCAGCTTGCGCTGGCGGAGGGTCAACCCATTCGAAAAACAAGCAACCACCCCTCTACGAGAAGAAGAAAAATAGTGAATCAATTTTTTAAAGAAAAATAGAGAATCAATTTTTTCTTTTTGGACCAAACAGAGAATAATAAAAAAGCTGAACTAGGGATTCATAGCAAATTAAGCAGAAAAGGGAAGAAACCTTACACTCCAATTGCGACAGCCATAGAACCTCCTCCCACGATTTTCGTCTTTCTTGGATGTTTGAAGGACAGCACGTAAACCACAGTCGCACACCAGAAATCCCGCCGGAGATGTGTTCGAGAAGGACATCTTCACCTCTCTTGCTGCTGCGCGATTTCTCAATTAAAGGAAGAAGTGAGGTGAGAGACTTCAATTAAAACTAGGGTTTGGTACTAATGTGGCAGATGATTTATATGTGGTATAAATAAAAAAAAAAAAAAAAACACGTGTATATCGATTTACCAGGTCAGCGATTCATTGCCGCGTCAGCCTGTAACCCATCCGGTAACAGGGCATTATTACCATTTTTTTCAAAATTACAGGGTATTTTCTTAAACTACCAAATATACGGGATGATTTCATAAATATGACAAAGTTAAAGGATGTTTTTACCAATTTTCCCATACCTTTTATGTTTTTTACTGTTATAAATGTCTGTTATGTTACAAAAAATTGTGAAAATGCCCCGTCCCCAACTATCAATCGTTACCCAGCCAGTGACGGGTGACATCTTCACCTCTCTTGCTGCTGCGCGATTTCTCAATTAAAGGAAGAAGTGAGGTGAGAGACTTCAATTAAAACTAGGGTTTGGTACTAATGTGGCAGATGATTTATGTGTGGTATAAATAAAAAAAATACGTGTATATCGATTTACCAGGTCAGCGATTCATTGCCGCGTCAGCCTGTAACCGGATGGGTTACAGGCTGTTCCCGGTAACAGGGCATTATTACCAATTTTATCAAAATTACAGGGTATTTTCTTAAACTACCAAATATACGGGATGATTTCATAAATATGACAAAGTTAAAGGATGTTTTTACCAATTTTCCCATACCTTTTATGTTTTTTACTTTTATAAATGTCTGTTATGTTACAAAAAATTATGAAAATGCCCCGTCCCCAACTATCAATCGTTACCCAGCCAGTGACGGGTGACATGGCATATTAAAGGTGATATGACTCAATTTTTAACTTATTTTTTATCTGTCTAGGATTATTTATATCACTAATCACTAATTAAAAATATTAAAAAAATAAAAAGAAAAAAGAAAAGAAAGAAAGATCTATTCACCTTCTTATCTTCCCCAACCCATCATTCCCCTCACGCCCCCCCATCCCCCCTTCTGAACGACCACTTCCCCGCACCGCCCTTCTTCCCCCTCTCCCCTCCCCCTCAAACCATTTATCATGTATTTGTGAAAGAAGGCAACTCATGAGGATTGCGGCTTGGACCTTCCTGAGGTGTGGATTGGATCTGTGAAGGTGGATCTCCATGGATGGTGGATTGGATATGTGAGAATTTCCATGGATGGTGGTCGGTGGATTGGAACCTAAGAAGACTATTTTTTTAGTTTGTTTTTCCTTTCCGTTTCTGCTGTGGTTCAATCTCCATGGGAGGTGTCGCGTGACACTGATGATTAGATCTCCATGGAAGAAGATGAAGACTGAAATCTGAATAGACTATTTTTTTTTTTTTTTCAAACCTGGGAAGAAAATAATTAGATATTTTTTTTTTAATTTTATAAATAATTTTCAAAATTTTAAATAATTTAGGATTTTTAGATAATTTCAAGTTCTAATTTTTTGTACTTTAGCATCATTATAATATATTTAAGATATTTTTTAGATATTTAAAATATTTGTTGTATCCTTTTTATTTTTTAAATTAATTTTAATATTTTTAAAACAATTCTAAGATTTTCCAAAATAATTTTCAGATTTAAAACTTAATTTACAGATAAAATTGTTCATTTTCTTTCTAAAACTAAGGATTTTAAATTATTATGTAAATTAAGTTATTATTTCTGCGTGTGTCTATATATATATACATATATATATAATATAAACTATCTAATAATTTTTTTAGCCTTTTCATATATTTTATAATCCTGGTAATAATTTAAAATAATAAATTAATAACACATTCGAAAGAAACCTGCCACGTCAATTTATGTTCGCCACATCACCCTTTGACTGGTTGACTGACTTGTTATAGTTGGTTATAAGACATTTTTAACAATTTTTTATACTTTATAGAGGTTATACTATTGTTCCATATGATTTTTTTTAAAAAAAATTGTTAGTACTAGAAAAACTTATATTATCAAATTCCACATTCATTATTTAAATGCAATCTTCTTATTTAGCACATAATATTTACAAATCAATGTATAAAGCCTAATTTCCATCAAAAGCAACAAACACCTAAAGCCTAGAGTAAAGATATTATTCGTTCTGTGTAGAGATGCATTTATCCAAAACAAGTAATACATTTAAGCATAAATATTAATATTTTTTCAGCAATATATCTTTCCCTAGAACATTTCATTCCTTTAGGTATAAATGCTACTCCTTTCCGTCCCGAATGAACTTGCACAGGCAAGTAGGCACACATATTAAGGAAAGTTGATTTTTGGGATTTGTTAACTTTTCAAAGGTGGACTGAGGGTGGAGATTGTGTTATAACTTTCTTTATTAAGAAGTGTGCAAGTTTTCTTGGGACGGAGAAAAATAAAAAATGTGTGAGTTCATTAGGGAAGGAGAGAGTAATACTCTTTTATAAAAAAGTCCCCATAACCCGAATTGTACAGATCTAAGATCCGTGTTGTGGATGTCGTATTTATGTCAGAACATTAGTTCGTGCAAAGTAAGAAAATACGACATTCATAGAAGGACGTGGAAGGAATAATCTGAGAGAATATAGTCAATAAAGTCAACATAAAGTCAAGACGAACGACCTGCTGGTCAAGGCTAGAGGGACTAGTAACCTCGCGACCTACGACACGCAAATTCAACTTCAGGACGTCAAGGTAGAACCAGACTGACCGAGACAACCAGGACGCTTTCAGCGACCTCCGTTGTACTCTCCGCCGAAAACTCAACCAAAGTGGCAGACAAAGGCAAGTACCTCTAAAATGGGCTTCACATGTGCGACACATGACAAGCATGCCTTCTTACACGACCTCGATGGGACACTTGTGGTTTGAAATGTCTGTGATGATGTTTCTCACCAAGTTTGAGCTCTATAAATAGAAGGAACTCACATACAATGAGGGGATACAAAAAGTAGTGAAGAAAAACGATGTAAGAGTGAAGTGAATTCATTTGT
Source organism: Ajuga chamaepitys (assembly GCA_958295605.1). Taxonomy (NCBI): domain Eukaryota; kingdom Viridiplantae; phylum Streptophyta; class Magnoliopsida; order Lamiales; family Lamiaceae; genus Ajuga; species Ajuga chamaepitys. The sequence continues at coordinate 45,141,904 of OY282504.1, read as the reverse complement.
AAGAGAGAAACAAGAGTGATTTAGCTATACACTTTGTGATTTGTCTTGTAAGCTATCATTCAAATCTGAAATAAACCGAAATCAACTTGCATGACTTATTTTCTTAGTTGGTAATGATGATTGTGTGAGGTGCTGACAAATAGAAAACAGCCACGTCGATAAACACGCCACATCATCCTCACACACATGACAATTTGATGCTAGAAGAAAGGGGGTTCGTGAACCTCTTGGCGACGTTGCTCTATTTGATCCCAAGTTGGAGTCTTCGTCGATTGTTTTTGTTAACTTCTTCTCTCTTCTTTGAAGCATATAAAAATTTATTTTCTAAATCCATCTATGGCTAGTCACAACATGACCAAAGGGTCATCAGCTTACGAGTCGAGTGCTAGCACCAGCTAGCATTCCCATAAACAAGAAAATATCCCACCACCACCACCAAGGGTCGTGCATGCGGCGCCGGTGAACATGCACAACCCCCAAGTTCCGATAAACCCACCGGTTAATGCGACGATCGACCCAGTGCATGTGCATGCATAGATAATTGGGACCCATCGACCCTCGGGAAGTTACATGCCACAAAGTGCACCTATTGGCCAGTTCCCACTGGGACCTCAAGCTCCGATGGTGCCAATGAACGTTTTATTCCGATAATGTACCAATATATGCAACTTTTGCAGTATTGCCCGCATTACGCTCATGTCCATGCCTTCAATCGCCACCGCCCATATAAATTCCACTTAGAAGCCTTCCTACGGGCTAGACAGGTATTTTGGATAATTTTCTTAAAGAACGAGAGATGCCTCGCTCACTGGGAGATGCGGCTTCACGTACTAGAGCCCGAGATGGCGACAAGACATATGCACCCACTCCGATGGAAAGATCCAACACTGGGATATTTCAGTACCCGTCCCACAACACTGCGGCAATGTCAACCAGGTCATTGAGATCATAAAAAAAAGCATGTCGTACTCTTGGGAGATTACAGCTATACACATGTCTCAGAGTCATAGTTCGACTCGAAAGGGAATGTTTTCGCAAGACTGAGCATCCACGAGTAGGGGACCAATACAACCTGAGGAAGAGACGTCCTGCTCACAAAGAGAACAAGAAGGACGTCGAGGAAACGGTTGAATTAAGATGCCAACCTGAAGGTTCTTGGAAACGTGTACGACATACATAGAGAAAAAAATTATGTGAGGAAAGAGAGGTTGTCATGCCTGATTCCGCACGAGGTCAGGTCTTAGCTAGAAATGATGCTCACCCGGCCTAACAATGCCCTTCAGCTATTTCTGAGGTATCTCGTTTCATAAAAGGCAGGAAAGGGGCTCAAGTACGAGAGCCAGAAATCAAGGATTTGATGAGAAGGTTGGTCGTGCTCGAAGATGGAATGCACGGGTGAATGACCACCGGCCCACAGTCTCCTTTCTTAAGGAGATTAGGGAAGCTGAGGTGCCAGAAACAATCAAGCTCCCCACTTTTAATGCTTATAGTGGAATCATGGATTCCATGACATATGTCAACAAGTACCTGCCGTGGATGGAGATTCAGAACGTTTCAGAAGTAGTCCTATTCCGAGTTTTCCCAACAACACTTGGAGATAGGGCTCAAAGATGGTTTAGATCGCTACAAATAGGAACTGTTACATCGTGGGCATAGCTCGTGGAGTTGTTCACAACAAACTTTATGTGTGCCAGGACTAGGGCAACACTGAAGGAAAGGTTGGCTACTATAGTTCAAGAGAAGGATGAATCCCTAAGAAAATACCTCAACAGGTTTAAATTGTTGCTTGAGATGAAAAGGGTTTCAGATGACACAATGTTAATGGCCGCCATGCACGACATGAGAAGAGGATCACATTTTTGGTGGAGTATCCAGACTCATTGAAATTTTTGGATTTCATGTCGAAGGCAGAGCAGTTCGCGGCTGCGGAGGAAAATTTGGAGAAGGATGAACCTTAAGCTAAAAGCAAAGTGAAGAAATAAGGGAAAATGTTCAGCAAATCCAAGGAGGCCAAGGGTGTTGAATATGAAGAACAGGTCCGAGAACTGAAAGAGGTGTTCTCTTTAAGTCTGGAAGAGATTATGTCTAGATCAAGGATCAAGAACTCCTGAAACTGGCTAGGAAGATAGTGGCAGATCCCAGCAAGCTCAATCCACGAAGATTCTATAAATACCATAAATCTGCATGTTACGACACTAATCAATGTTATGACCTCTTAACGGAGCTCTGGTGGTTGTAAGAAGAGGGGAAGCTGGAAGAATTGTCGATAGAAGTCCTGGCAAGAAAAAGACAAAGAAGAGAGGATGCGCCACCCGTTCGTGTTAAATCACCACCGCCGCGACCTCAGGCAAGAGAATAACATAATCAACAAGAAGACAGTCCAAGGGAGATCTTGATGTTCGGAGGAGCAAGCTCGAATGTTGCAGAGTCCAAAATCAACAAAAGAGCTCAGAAAGCGTAACTATGAGTTATGAGAAATAGTCTCCAACTCGGTGGCCCTATCCGACCTCAGGGAAAATGACGAGGCAGAATCCAGTAGGCTGCCCATCCGGCTAAGATTGTCATGACCCCCAATTGTTGGAGTTGGGCAGATCCAGAGCACTCAAAATGAACGTAGAGAATCCCGATGGCAAATTGAGTCCTGCCAAATACCGAACCCTAGAGTGATGATCACCTTTTCGGACCATAAAAATCAACTACTTTCGAGACTTTGAACTTTCAAATTATTCAATCCTCACCGGGTAAGTGTTTCGCTCATCTCTCATGTGTTTAGGTTAAAACATATTTTCACTCAAATTGAACTATATGCAAAGCCTACCATATGCTTTCCAATTGTTTAAACTAGACCTCGCACTCGATATATGTGACAAAGGATAAAAAAGGTCTTTCTTTTTTGTTGTCATGTGGGCTTAAGGTAAGGTGCGATACATTAGATAAAAGTGGCTACTTTTGGACTAATCAAGTCATCCTAACCCGACTACCCCTCAATACAATCATCAATCTCACTCTTCAAATTTCAGCAAATCACCCTGCAAAGTCACTTCTTCACCTTCAAAAGTCCTTGCAACTTAAAGTGTTTTTCTTTTATATGGGTACTACATATTGGGACAACTCGACTTTTCTATTCAAATCAATCAATAAAGCACTTTATTTCCTAGCCTCTCTTCAAAAGTACTAAACAACTTATATGCAACAAACTTTTTATTTTCTCTTTTTTTTTTTCTTTTCGAACTAGGAGAGGCTATTATTCTCGTCTTTTCACCTATCGTTTTGTTCTTCCCTTCTTATTTTGAGTATCTACTAGTTTTCCCTTTTTCTCCCAAAATTTCACCCAACTACCTTCCAATCCTCCTCCCTCTTACTTGACTAATCCAGTTAAGGCCAAAGACTTAAATCGAAAGGTTTTCGGCTTGTAATGTCGGGCTATGAAATAATAGGCTAGTAAGCTCAAATGGGCTAACTAGGGGTAACTTATGAACTTTTGGTACAAAGGGAAACTTCTCAAGGCTTAAAAATAGGCTGAAAACAAGAACTGTCTAAGATCATTTCCTAAGTCACAACACATACTTAACACATTCATAGTAAAGACTCGAGGCAAGTTTTAGAGACTAATACACATATCCAATCAAACTTCACCACGAAAGAACTCATATTACTAAAAAAATAGGAATACAATTAGGCTCAAATTCTCACAAGGTTCATTCTGAACAAACATTCTAAGTTCAAGCTCAATTTCGTCTCAAATTACCTCTCATGCTCTATTGTGTGCTAATTTATCAATGTTTTATTCAAAATCACTTCATCATTAACACATCATCTTCTATCATTTCCATAAATTCCTCTTTTTTCACAACTCAAACAACTACTACTCAGATTTATTACTTCTAAACTCCAACAACAAAAATAAACCAATAAACATAAAAACTACTACGACCAACATGACCACCAATTCAAAGAACACAAATGGGCTCATAGATGGAATGACTCCACTATAGAACTACCAACACACAGTGAGCACACAGTCTCATCAAAGCATAAATCAAATAAATAAACAAGCAAAAGAGACAAAGCAGATAGTATGCAAAAAATGTAAATAACTGCCAAGTCGTCCCACTATTCTCCCCCTCTCCCAAACTTGGTCAAAGGCAAAGTTTGTGGGAAAAGAGTGGTACGTCTTGGTGCTCAACTCACAAATTAATTGCGGCGGTGGTGGTGGTTGGAACCCGTGCTAGCTCCAAAATTGAGCCAGTGCATCTGAACGGACAACTTGTTGCTGTCTCCAAGCCCGGGCTTCGTTTCCTTGTGCTATGAGCGTGTCCCACAAGGGGTTAATCTCTTGCATCGCTCCTCGACTCTCTGTCTGATGCCTCTCAAAGCGAATACTAAGGGCAGCGACTTCAGCTTGAAGGGAAGTGATCATCCCCTCAATATCTTCATTTCTATCTGAAGAAGATGCAACGGCAGTGGCTGCTCTCCTTTACTGTGATGGACGAGGACCGTGACTACTTCCTTTAGCTTTTTGGCCTGGATAAAATATCGGGGCATCTAGACCTTTGGGAATTTGCCAAATGCTCTTCAGAGGATATGGCAAGGTTGTCAGTATCTTCAAGGCTTATGCCTGCAGTAGCCTCAGGATCAGGGAGTCGTAAATAGGGCCCCACATTTTGGAACACGTATGGGACCTTTTGATCCTCTCGTAGAACAACCACATGCATACTCTCTAGTAGCTCCCATGTGAACTGAATTTCTCCTTTCACCGGTACTAAATCGTTAAGTGGAGCGCCACAGTGATCAGCAATCGATGTTATAATACCTCCGATTCGGATGTTGTCCTTCTGCTTTTTGATGACATTTACAAATTGATTTGCCAAATGTACCGCATTATCAAGTTTGCGGTTATGGAGTACACTCCACGTCACGTGGAGTTCCTTTTGTCTTATTGCACCCGTCTCCTTTCTGGCAAAGAGTGTATGTGCCAACATCTGGGTTCCAAATCCATGAAGTCTTTGCAATGTTTGAGACATAAGCCTGATGAGGCACTATCGGAGGAGCTGCTATCAACCGCCCCCAAAAATCATTTGGTTTAAACACCTCTGGAGGATCACTTTTAGTCGGTTACGAGAAATCGAAGATTTCATCAATCTCCTCAAATGTCAACTCATGTTGCTCACCCATCAACTGAAAAGTGATTTTGTCCCGTCGCTTCTGCTCGGGCTGGCTGGATACTATGATTTCAAATATTTTTCAATGCTCAACTCTCTCTAATGAAAACCCGAATAGGATTCGGCTATCATTTGGTTCTATCACCACCCTTTCTGGATCCGGAATAGGAGCTTCTTCAACCACTTTGCGCTTCCCCTTGCCCTTGCTAGTCCTAGATTTTCATGAAGCCATCTTAGTGAACCAGAGAGATTTAGTCGAAGTTTGAACTTTGGGAGTGTACCCTACTTCGCATTAATTGGGTTTGTCTAACCCAAATTGAACGGTGGAATGAAGGATATAGGTGTGTGAATGCGTTTGTGGGTGGTGGTGTGTGAGTATTAGATTATGTGAAGAAAAATTGTGCTTGTGTGTGTTTTGTGTGTGCTTCGCGAAAGAAAGTGAAAAGAAGAGGAGTAGCCAATTCGAACCTGACGCGGCCGTTTTAACCATATTTCTCAAACTGGCGTGACGGCATTGTGTGCTTGATGCAACTGCATCGGGCCTTTCTCGCATGCAGTTCTGGGTTGAATTGGACGTGACCGCGTCGAGTGGTGACGCGACCGCATTACCTAGGTCAGTGCTAAATCGGTTTTCCTATCTGATTTTGGCACGACCGTGTCCTTTATAGCGCGACCGCATTACTTTGTGCAGAATAGAATTTCTTTGCTAGACATTTTTTATGCGATTACGTCCATTTATGGAGCTGTTGCGTAGCTTGCCTTCGTGAGCCATGCAATTTTTTCGTCTTTTCGACCCCTACTTCTTTCTATCACGTTCTTTCGCTCTTTGTTCTTCAATGTTGTTCCCTAAAATCCCAAAAACACTAAAAAATACAAGTAACATATAAAGTAAATAAACATAACAAAAATAAAGAAAGTGGTAAACATCGAGTTGCCTCCCGACAAGCGCTTCATTTTACGTCTCAAGTTGGACGAGCTTTTTGGTTCAACTGAGCTCTTTCAACTGCACTTCATGTACAATTTGAATTTGATCCAGCCTATAGTATTTCTCGATTCTTTGTCCATTGATGAGAAAAGTGCTCCCGTCTACGTTCATCAACTCTACTACTCCGGATGCTCGAACGTTCGTGATAGTGAATAGGCCTGACCATCTTGTCTCCAGCTTTCTCGAAAATAATCTTAGTCGAGAATTCAACAATAAGACTTGTTCGCCAGCTTCAAATCTTCAATTCCTTATCATACGGTCATGATACCATTTGACGCGCTCTTTGTACAAACTAGAGTTCTCGAAAGTTTGATTCCTAAATTCATCCAGTTCATTGAGCTTAAGAATTCGCTCTTTTCTAGTAGCGTCTAAGTCAAAATTTAACCTCTTGACTGCCAAACAAGCTCGATGTTCCAATTCCACCGGCAGATGACATACTTTCCCAAAGACGAGCTTATACGATAAAAGTCACAAAAGAGTCTTATAGGCCATCCTATATGCCCATAGTGCATCATCTAACTTCATCGCCCAATCATTAATATTCCCATTCATTGATTTCTCAAGAATTTGCTTGATTTCTCGATTGGCCAGCTCCACTTGACCATTGGCTTGAGGATGATACGGAGTCGTGACTCGGTGCTTCACCCCATATTTGGCTAATAATGTAGCTAGCCACTTGTTGCAAAAGTGTGACCCCCCATCGCTTATTAAGGCTCTCAGAGTCCAGTACCTCATAAGAATGTCCTTTTGGAGAAATTTCAGTACTACCTTGGAATCATTTTGCTTGGGTTAGAATAACCTCCACTCATCGTGACACGTATTCAACAGCTACCAATATATATTAGAACCCATTCAAAGATGGAAAATGTCTCATGAAGTCTATGCCCCACACATTAAATAATTCTACTTTAATGCCCGTGGTGAGGGGCATCTCGTGCTTTCATGATATTCCTCCCATTCTTTGGCATCGATTGCACTGCAAGATGAATTCTTGGCAATCTTTGTGGATCGTCGGCCAATAAAAACCTCTTTGGAGCATCTTCATGGCTATTCTTTCTGATGCAAAATGTCCCCCACTTGGGGATGAATAACACTGTGTGATTATGTCCCTTACTTCAGTATAAGGATCACACCTTCGGATAATGGTCTCTACACATCTTTTGTATAAGTAAGGATCATTCCATATATAGAACTTGGCATCATGATATTAAAAAAAAAAAAAAAAAATCTTCTTATGAGGTGGTAGTTCCGGTGGAATTCCACTCACCATGTAATTTACAATCTTGGAGTACCAAGGAGCATCTTCCACAACCAACACTTACTCATCCGGAAATGTGTCATTAATTGGCTTCTGTTGTCCCTTTGCATCTGCTTCATTCTCAATTCTGGACAAGTGATCAGCAACCACCTTTTCACATCCTCTTTTATCTGGGATCTCCAAGCCGAATTCTTGCAGCAATAGAAACCATCTGATCAGTCTTGGCTTTGAATCCTTCTTGACAAACAAATATCGAAGGGCTGTGTGGTCAGTGTATACTATTGTATTTGCATGTATTAGATATGCTTTGAATTTTTCACACGCACAAACAACAGCTAGCAACTCCTTCTCTATGGTAGTGTAATTTGTTTAGACTGAATCAAGTGTTTTGCTGGCATAGTAGATGACTTGAAAGGTCTTTTCTCTCTTTTGCCCTAAAACAGCCCCTATAGCCATGTCGCTCGCATCACACATTATCTCAAATGGTTGAGACCAATACGGTGTGATCTATACTGGGGCCGTCACCAATGCTCTTTTCAAAGTCTCAAATGCCTGCAAACAAGAATCATCGAACACAAAAGCATTATCTTTTTCTAGTAAACGAGATAAAGGTTTCGAAATTTTAGAAAAATATTTTATGAACCTTCTATAGAATCCCGCATGTTCTAGAAAACTTCTAACCTCTCTTTCAATTTTTGGAGGTGGCAATCTCTCTATGGCGACTACCTTAGCTATATCTACTTCTAGCCCCGCAGATGAAATCTTATGACCAAGGACTATACAATCCCTGACCATGAAATGACACTTTTCCCAATTTAAGACTACATTGGTGTCTTCACACCTTTGCAAAACCTGAGCTAAGTTGTCTAAGCAATAATCAAAAGATGACCCAAAGACAGAAAAATCATCCATAAAGACCTCCATGATGTTCTCAATCAAACCCCCAAATATCGCCATCATGCAATACCGAAAAGTAGCAGGTGCATTACAAAGTCCAAACGGCATTCTACGAAATGCAAATATACCATAAAGACACACAAATGTTGTCTTCTCTTGGTCATCCGGGGTAATCATGATCTGATTGTAGCCCGAATAGCCATCAAGGAAACAGTAGTACTCATACCCCGCTAACATATCACGCATTTGATCTAAGAAGGGAAGGGGAAAATGGTCCTTACTGGTAGCTGCATTCAGTTTTCTATAATCTATACACACTCGTCATCCCGTAATTAATCTAGTAGAAATGACCTCATTTAGATCACTCTTTACTATTGTCATCCCCCCTTTCTTAGGGACCACTTGGGTCAGACTTTCCCACTTATTATCTGAAATTGGAAAGACTATCCCTACATCTAACCATTTAAGGGCTTCTTTCTGGACGACTTCTTGCATCATGGGGTTAAGCCTACGTTAACCAACCTATCACAAATTTATACCTTCTATAAACATGCAGCAATTTTCAGTTTCAGTCCTAGTTAAGGAGGAAGAGATTATTACCGGAGATCTTCTTTCATGATCAAGAAACTCATATCGTAGATGATCTAGTAACAGCTTAAGGTCTGGGCATCAATCACCCCCTATTGCTACTTTCTCATCGGATTTCTTACTTATATCCTCATGATTCGAGCTTCCTTTTGGAGCTTCCTGCAAAGCATCAAGAGCACTAACACCTTCCACAAGATCAAGGTTATTAGAGTCATAGTGATTAACATCAAATATAGAATCCGCAAGGCAAACTTCAAGGGGATCGCAATCACTAGGTGAGATTAAGTGTTTATACAATGTGGCATCTAAAGACTGTATAGAGCTACATGTTTCAATTTGACTTACTTCCTCACTATCGTGTTGATGTGGAGCTACATATATAGCAAAAGCAACATTCTCCTCATCTACCCTTAAAGTTAGTTCCCCTTTTTGGACATCTATTAGAGCTTTACTCGTTGCTAGAAATGGGTGACCTAAGATCAAGGGGACTTCCTTGTTTTCTATCATATCTAGGGCTACAAAATTAGCAGGGATTATGAATTAACTAACTTTTAATAAAATGTCATCTACAATACCCTTGGCCAACTTATAGAGCGATCAGCCATTTGTAGGGCGATTGTCGTGGGTTTCATAGTACGTATTTCTAACTTTCCAAATATAGATAAAGGCATTAAGTTGATACTAGCTCCTAGATCGCAAAGTGCTTTATCAAAAGTTAGATTATATATTATGCATTCAAGAGTGAAACTATCTAGATCTTTGCGCTTTAACGGTAGCTTCCTTTGGATCACTACACTGCACTCTTCTGTCATATTCACCGTCTCATACTCTTCCCACTTTCTCTTCTTTGCAATTACCTTCTTCAAGAACTTCACATAATTAGGCATCTGTTGTAGTGCCTCAATAAAAGGAATGTTGATTTGGATTCTCTTCAGTACATCCAAAAAGTTTGTGAACTGCTCATCTATCTTCTTCTTCCTTAGGACCTGTGGAAATGGAATAGGAGGGACATATTCTGGTATGTCGGCTTTGATATCTCGCCCCTCGCTCAGTTTAAGGAATCTTTTTGCCTTTCTTTGTGGCCCTCTTTCTTCTTCCAACGGCTCTTTCTCCACTACCTTCTCTTTATCAACTGGCAGCTTTGGACCCTCATACTCAGTGCCTCTTCTCAATTGAATAGATTTCCACTGTTCTCTTGGATTCACCATTGTATCACTCGGGAATTACCCCTTCTTAAGCAGGACTCCAACTGAATAGCTTGACATTATTCTCTTAGATTCACCAGTCATGTTCTTGTTTAGCTCAATAAATTTTCCATCCATCTTTCAGTTGAGCTAATTTTTCGTCATACTTGGCAAACTGTGACTGCACTATCTCCTCTTGTGTTGACTTCTTGCCATGAACATACCATTCATGACAGCGAATCCAGGTGGCGAATTAAGTGAATTCTTTGTGTTGCCATAGGAGAAGTTTTGGTGATTCCGGTTAGGTGGGTATTGATTGTACCTCGGCTGATTCATCTGGAAGTTTATGAAGTTCCTCTGGTTTACAAAGTTAACATCTTCAACATCTTCCTAGCCCGTTAACTATTGTGATGAGCTATCAATGTGTTGTGCTAACATCAGACTAGTTAGCAAACTAACTTGATTCGTCAGAGTGGTCAACTAAGATGTAAGAGTATCATTTGGCTCTGCTTCTACAAAACTAGCCACTTTCTTGGTTGATTTCTCTCATAAGGCCACTGATAGCTAGTTCTGGCCATTGCATCCGAAATAGAGAATGCAGTCCTCACGTTTTCTCCATTAAACTACCCCCTGCGGCATCATCCACATGATCTCGTGCTGGAGCAAGCAAACCATTATAAAACTTGTACACCTGCTACTTCTTTGAAAACCCATGTTGAGGACAACTCCGGATAAGATCTCGAAATCGTTCCCAAGCTTCACTGAACGGTTCTTGATCCATTTGCTTGAACTAATTTATCTTGTTCTATAGATCCAGCATCTTGCTCGGTGGAAAGTATTTCAAAAGAAATCTTGTGCTCAAAACTTCCCATTTTGTGACATCATCTAGCGAATTATACCACTGCAATGCTTTGTCCTTCAATGAGAACGGGAACAGCCTCATCTTTACTGCTCGTGTGGCACGTGATTTATCTTGATCATTTTAGCCAACCTGCGAAATTTATACAGATGCACATTCAGGTCTTCTAGCGAGCTACCACCAAACTGGTTCTGCTGAACAATATTTATCAGAGCGGGCTTCAACTCGAAGCTATTCACATTCAATGGTGGTGGTTGCACTCCTCCGACTAGCTTATTTGGCATGGAATGAAGACAATCACTTATGGGCGTGATGTTCTTGTCTATGTCATCTTGCACCATCTGCACTTGTCTCCCTATTGTGGTGGTTGTTATCGCTGCAGATTAGTAACTCTATCATCCAAGTGGACTAGAGCTCCCGATATCCGATTCAGTACGTCTTCTTGGTTCAGATTCAGTGAAGCGTTCTCCATCTCAAAGGTGGGATTTCTTCTTGTACAGTATCTTCAGGCAGTTGCCTCAATTTCAGGATCGAAAGGAACAAGATGCTCTTTCCCTTTTGACCTAGTTGCATGCAAAACCTGAAAACACCAACAAATCAATTCAACATTGTTATAAGACCCTACTCTCTAATCCTAGGACACAAGTTGTTCAGCTACTCATGCCTAGTATCTACTCAATATAATAATTCAAAGAATACATCGTAAAGAAATTAAAAACAAAGCAAAAAATAATTAAACCTGAGCAGTCGGCTCTTCGATCTTCATCTTGTCTTGATCGTGAATCCTTGCTCTCACACCGCTACTCCAATGTGCGTAAAAGTATGATTACTTATGTTGTGATCCTTGAAAACTCGAGCTTAGACCTCTATTTATAAGTTGGGGTTGAAATCCTCAAGAAATTGGGTTAAAAATCCCATTAAACTATGGATTCATTTAGGGACATCTTTCGGCGCGACGTGCAGGAAGTGATGCGGTCGAGTTGAACCTCACACCAGCAAAGCAATTAACCAACATTCTTTTGGCACGACCGTGTTGCTTCTTGACACAGTTGCATCAGTTTGCACGTTCCAGCCTCTTTTTGACGCAGCCATGTCCATTATTGGCGCGGTCGTGTTGATTCTTCAACGATCTTGGGCTTAACTATTGGCCCAATGTAGCCCATCTTGTCCCTTCTTCGACTTGTTTCTTCATGTAACCTCATAAAATATTTTTTTATGCCTGAAAATCAGCAAAACTCTACAAAACAAGCCAATACACGTCAAATGGTCCAATATATCATAAATGAACGATTGTCGACCAATTATGCATGCAAATGTTACAAAATAAACACTTAAATCGACCTAAATGTATTTATACACAAAGTGTATCAGATGGAAAGATACTTGGAGATGGTGAAAAAAAATGCAACTTCCTTCCTGTTAATAATGTTTGTTCAGATTCCACGCACAAAGTTTACTCAAGCTGACACTTTGGCGCGATCGGCGACCTCTGAGGGTGTAGAAAGTCTGAATTTGGTGGAGAAGTTTCGAGCTTCGAGTTCGTGAACCATAATGGTGAGAACCAAGGATGGAGCCGATATAGGTGCTTTGGGAAGGATGAAACCATTAGAGGAATATCTGCGAAGTGCGGTAACCCCAACAGAAGCATGTGAGGCACAACAGCACCGAGCAAGGACGGCTCATTACACCTTGATCAATGATGTCTTATATAAATGGGGGATGTCCATGCCATTAAAGAAATGTGTACCCAAGCGTCCTTAGAGAAGTACACAAGGGTGTTTGCAGAAATCACAACGGAGAACAAGCGCTTGCTCACAAAATTTTGAGGCAAAGATATTTTTAGCCATCTCTCAAGAATGACGCAATAGATTTTTTCAAGGCTTGTGACAGATGCCAAAGGTGTGCACCCTTCATGTGAAGTGTTGTAGTGTACCTCACATCGGTCAAGATCCCTTGGCTATTTGCTTAGCGGGGAATAGACCTCATCGGACCTTTCCCCAAGGTAAAAGAGGCTTCACACAAGCTGTTGTTGCGGTAGATTATTTCACGAAGTGGGCAGAAAAGGAGCCCCTTGGAGAAGTCACACACACCAAAATAATCAATTTTGTGTGGAAATCGTTCGTATGCCACTTTGGAGTTCCTCATTCGGTATTCTCAGATAATGGAAAACAGTTCAACAACAAGCAGTTCCGTAACTCTGTAGCAATTTGCGAATAAAAAATCACTTCTCCACACCTTTTCACCCTCAATCGAACATACACGTCGAAGTCGTGAATAAAGAATTGAAATACACTCTGAAAGCACGACTAACAGAGAAGGGTTACTGGGCAGAAGAGCTGACAGGCGTGCTCTGGTCATATAGGACAATAGTGAGGACCTGTACTAGGGAGACTCCTTTCAGCTTGGCATTTGGGGTGGAACCTGTTATCCCGGTTCAAACGCGAAAACCGTCCTTTAGAGTGTTGAATTACGATGACATTGACAATAAAAAAAGTCTTGGAATAAGAGTTGGATTTAAGGGAAGAAAGAAGGTTGAAAGAAAAAAGGTCGAACGTGACAGGCCTAATTTCTAACCCTAAAATACCACAAGTATACAGGTGTAGATGTGTGTAGGGAAAGTCAAGGTCGATCCTTAGAGAACAAGCTAATGTAGTTGGATACCCTAATTTTCTAGGATTATCCTAACTAGACACTCAAATTGTGAGATTGATTTTAATAAACTAAATTACTTCAACTAATTAACTAACTTGACAAACGAGCAAATTCCAATTAACGAGAACGTATCCTAGGGTGTCGATTTCATGGATTACTCCAATATTGATTAAGTTAAACTTATAGACTTTTAAACCAATTTTAGTATCAATTAGACGGCACTTAAATAACTTAGTCCTACTCTTGAAACGACTAAATCGTGGATTGATTAGGACAACTACCCTCTCGAGTAAATTAATCCTAACAACTCCCAAAAGACCCTTAACCCTTGCCTACGCAGTCATAGACAACTACGCTATATGTTGTACGTCTATTAACGATTCCCTCCTCTCGAACCGGAATTGCTAAATGAGTAAACTAAGCCTAAGTGATCAATTTATGTTTAATTATGGAATAAAACAAACATATAGAAACATAACTAAAATCGGAGTCGATAAGTCAAAAACTTAAATTAAACATTGTCATAAAACATTACTCTCTAACCCTAGGACACGAGTAGTTTAGCTACTCATGCCTAGTATTAAATCTATACAATAATTCATGGAATACATCATAAAGAAATAAATACTAGAAAAGAAATAATTACACCCGATTGCGTCGGCTCGTCAATCTTCGTCTTCTCGTTCTTCAATTGCTCTCCAATTATTCTCTAATGTGTGTCTCTCGAAAAATGAGCATCTCTTGTCCTTTTATAGACTTCGGAACAGTCCTTAGGAGTTTGGGATCAAATTCCTACTTGAAGCAGGAAAGTCTTCAAAAACGAGCATTTGGACGCCGCTTTGCACTTCTGACGCCGCCGCGTTTTGTAGAACGCAAAATTTCCTTAAAATACAACCTTTTGACATGGCCACTTTGCGTGTTGGATGCGGCCGCATTGCACCATCAGTGGCAATTGCCTTTGCGAGCCCTTTTTGTCGTGGCTATGTCACTTCGTTGTCGCGGTCTCGCCGGTACGTGCCTGAATTGCTTTCCAGACCGGTCTAAGCCGGTCTAGCCGGTTTTGGCTTGTTTTGGCCGGTTGATTTTGACTTTTCTTTGACTTGTCCTTTCGTTTGTTAGTCGTAAAGTACGACTTTTAACCCTAAAATCGTTCAAATTACCTCAAAGACAAGTCAAACACGTTAAATGGTCTAAATTACATAAATTCATACAACTCTTGGCTAAATACGCATGTAAATGCTACAAAATACTATCTTGACTCGACCTAAATACATGCATAATTAACGTGTATCAAAACCCCCCAAACTTAAAATGTTGTTCGTCTCAAACAACAAAATAAAAGACAAGAAATACAAGTGATTATGCAATAGTTTAGGGCGATTGTATGATGATTCAGTTTCAGACTGATTTTTCTCAAAACAATTTAGTCAACACACTTTACTTGAGCATATGTGATAAGGTGAAAATCAACTAATCTCGAGACTTTGAACTTTCGAATTATTCAATCCTCACCAATTAAGTATCTCCCTCATTTCTCAAGTGTTTAGGATAATATAATTTCCGCTCATATTGAATTACATGTAAAGCCTACCATATGCTTATCAATCGTCTAAACTAGACTTTGCACTCGATGTGTGTGGAAAAGGATAAAAGAAGATCTTTTTCTTGGTTGTAATGTTGGCTTAAGGTAAGGTGGGATATATTTGGCTAAAGGTGACTACTTTTGGACTAATCAAGTTATTCTTAACCCGACTACCCCTCAATAATATCACTCAACCTCACTCTTCAATTCTCAGCAACTCATCCCAACAGACATGACTTCTTCACCTTCAATAAACCTTACAACTTAAGTGCTTTTTAGCTCATAATCAATACAAGGATGCCACATTTTTGGGACTACCCGACTGTTCTATTCAACTCAAACAATTTAAGCACTTTTGTGTGATTTCCTAACCTCTCCTAAAAAAGTACTCAACAACTTATTAACAACAAATTCTTTCTTTTCTTTTTCTCAATCCTTTTTTTTTTTCAGTTAGGAGAGGCTATTCTTCTCTTTGTTTTTCACCTATCATTTTCTTTTTTTTCCTTTATCTTTTAGAATTATCCTCTAATTTTCCCATTCCTTCCCACAAATTCTTCACCCAAACTACCTTTGAATTCTCCTCTCGCTCTAACTTGATTAATCCAATTAAGGCCAAAGAGTTAAATCAAAAGGTTTTCGGCTGACTTCGTTAGGCTATGAAAAAAATAAGGCTTTAAAGCTCAAGTGGGCTAACTAGGGATAAATATTGAGCTTGTGGTACGAAGGCAATTTTTCACGGCTTAAAGAAATAGGGTTAAAACAAAAATGTATAAGATCACTTCCTAAATCACACCACATATTTGACACATTCTTAGTAAAGACTCGAGGTAAGTTCTAGAGACTAGTGCATATATTCAATCTAATTCACACCGAAAGAATATATATTACTCCAAAAAATAGGAGTACAATTAGGCTCAAATTCTCACAAGGTTAATTTTTGAATACTCTAGGTTCAAGCTCAATTTCGTCTCAACTCACCTCTCATGCTCTATTACGTGCCACCTTTCATCTACTTCTCAAAATTATCTCATCATTAACCATTCACCGTCCATCTTTCCCTATTTTTTCTTTTTATTTTCACTTGTTACTTTTACTATTACTTTCTCGAGTTTATTTCTTCTTCTGACTCTAAAAAAAATAATTAAACTCTAGACTCCTATGACTCAACATGGCAACTAAATAACCAAATTGGGCAGACCCAACAGCACCAAAAAGACAAATAAACGGGCTCATAGACCCGGTATTTCAAATTAAAGCAAATAAAGTAAGCCAATGGGCACATAGACCCAGTACTCAAAGCAGCAAAATATGCAAGTGGGCTCACAGACCCGACACTTAACCTAACAGCAAGACAAACGATCAAATATGAAAAGCAAATTAACCAACTAAATAGCAGAAACAACAACAAAACTCTAAATATAGCTGCCAAGACGTGCCAAGACATCCCACGGTACACCCCCTCCCCCAAACTTGGCTGAAAGACAATGTTAAAAGGAAGAGAGTGGTACGGCTTGGTGCGAACTTACAAATCACTATGGTGGAGGCGGTGGTTGGATGCCATGCTAGCTCCAAAACTGAGCCAAAGTCTCCCACTGGATCCTCTGTTGCTGTCTCCAAGCTTGTTCTTCAGTACTCCTTACAAGGAGTGCGTTCAATATCCCTCGTTGGTCATGTAGCTCTATATGGATCGTTTGAAGAGCCCCCGGGACTTCCGTTCCTTGCCTATCCATTGAGGTGCGAATTGATTGCACCGACTCATTGCAAATTTGGACGTCGTCCCAGAGGGAAGTGATGATGCCTTCCATGTCCTTATTGTGTTCGGACTCGGAAGCAACGGCAGTTGCCGCCTATTTGTTCTTGGGTGGTCTCGGGGCTCGGCTGCTGCCTTCGGCTATTTGCCCAGACTGGAATACTTCAGAATCCGATGGTTGGAACAGCTCAAGATGCTCTTCAGTGGATATGGAGAGATTTGATGTATCAGTGATATCTCTCACAGTTGTCCCAATCTCGAAAGGAATACGAAGGTAAGGTCCAACATTCTGGAAAACATATGTAACCGTCCCATTTATTCTAGGACCATGACTTGCATATTTTCTAGCAAGTCCAATGTGAACTGGACCTCGCCTCTTACTGGCACGATGTCAGCTGGTCTATGTCATCGAATGAGGCTACTATTGGAGTAATTAAGCCTCCAACCATGATGCCATCCTTCTGTTTCCGAATGACACTCGCGAAAAACTCCATCAAATTCTTGGCGTAATCAACTTTGTACCCATGCAGTATGTTTCAGAGCATTTGTAGTTCATTCTGCCTCATTGCCCTTATTTCACGTCGTGCAAATAAGGTATGGCTAGCATTTTCTGTATGTATCGGATTATAGGATTGCAAATCCATGAAGCTTTAGCTGAGTTCGATACATATTGTTGTGCTGCCACAAAGGGTGGAGCAGCTGTCAGCAAGCCCCAGAATGCTTGGGGATCAAACAACTCCGGTGGCTTCTCACTATAAGCTTTCGAGAAACCATAGATTCTGTCCAGCTAGCTATAAGTCAAGGATCGAGGTTTTCCCATTAGCTGGAAGGTGATGCCATCCGGTTGGCGTGAATCGAAGGAGCTGGCCATTGTGATGGCAAACGTACTCAAGAACTCAAGAGTGATCCTCCTATAAGTCTGATGGATGCTCATGAACCGGAGTAACCAAACCTGAGTCAACAAAGCACGGACATTGTTGTGGATGCCTATAGCCCGAGTCAATTTATCACTGTTAAATTGGGTAGGTAAGATTTAGCGATGACGGAGCTCATCAAACCGAACTTTGTGTTCGGACCTTGCCAAGTAAATTCGTATAGAGCTTGGCTGCCATTTGGATTTATTTCAGGAGTGTCTTTTACCATCACCTGTTTACCCTTACTTCGACTGGAACTGCCCTTTCTTGGTGCCATTTTAGTGAACCTATACATACAACCCAACATCACACAATCAAAAATCACAAAACTTCAATATGTCACAACTAGCGTCTTAGAAATCAATAATTCCTAGTTAATCAAAATGATTTTCCTAGTCCTAATTGATTGTTAAGTAGTTTTGATCCTATGCTAGCAACAATTGAATTTAGTTCTCATTGTATACCCTCCCCCCCCCCCCCCCCACCCCCATTATGCGTGCTACCCCTAAATTCATCAATTTAACTCATTATATGGTGAATGTTGAATTATATAAACTTAAGTCTTGCAAACTAAACTTAATTCATCAATGTATGACACATGAAAGCACAATGGGAGGCATAAACTAAGCGAAGAACTCATCCTAAGTCATTCACACAATATGCTCGATAAAAGTCCTCAAAGAATAAATTGTGTTAAATTCAATCTTGTTGATATTCTTCCACTCCAACTAAAATTTTCATATCAATTTCAACTACAATTAACATAATTTCTATTCACAGTGCAAGACCTTATCGAAAAGCTAACAATGTCACACTACAAGTGCCAATGTTTATGCACCACCATATCCCCAAATTCGATGATTAACATTCTTCAATAATATGCAAGCATAAACAATGGATTATAATACATAAAATCTTGATTTAGCTTCACGTACTGGAGAAATTTAGTCGAAGAATGAAAATTCGGCCGTGCCCTAATTTTATCCAATGTGGGTCGAACACTTCGAAATTTATGGTGTAATTGATGAAATTGTGTGTGTGTTGTGTGTTTTTGAGTGATTGGGTGTGATTTGATTAGTGTTTGTGCGAGTTGTGTGTGAGGGTCTGATTTTTCGAGTTTGCAAGAGTGAAGAGAGGAAAAAGAATAAAAAACCTAGAAAATCCCCTTTTTAAACGAGATGGGTGTGAAGCGGCCGCGCGAGATGTGTAACGCGACCGCATTAGTTTATGCTCGTTTCTGGGCTTTGAGACTGTATTCTGACGTCGCCGCGCGAAGGGTGTGGCGCAGTCGCATTGCCCTTACAGTGTTGAATTCTTTTCCTGAAGGTTTTTCTAAACGGCCACGTGAAATGCGTGAAGCGGCCGCGTTGGTTTAAGACCAATTCTGAGCTTTCGGAGCAAAATTTAGCGTGCCCGCGCGAAGGGTTAGGCGCGGTCACGCTAAACCCACAGTGTCAAAACATGTTCCAGTTGGTTTTTGATGCAGCCGTGTTGGTTTGCTCTTCCTCAGCTCGATTTTTTTCGTCTCTCGATCTTCGTTTCTTGCAACGCTTGTCCATGTTGGTTCCTAAAACATTAAATGCACTAAAAATAGAAGTTAAAAACATGAAATTAATAATAGAAAAAAAAAATACATAAAACGATAAACATCGGGTTGCCTCCCACTAGCGCTAAATTTTACGACTTCAGCCCGACGACCTTTTTGGTTCTAATTCGGCTTCTTCAGCCACACTTTCTTCTTAACTGCTTCCCTCATCATTGGATTTAGCTGTAGATGCTTAGATAACAGTTTAGACTTTTCGCAGCCTTTACTCTCTCTTAATGCCTTCTCGACTGTCTTTTTCTTTTTCTTCTTTTTGGTTGAACTTATTTTTGGAGGTTCCTGCAAGGCATCTAGAATAGTAACACTTTCCACCGGATCAAGGTTAGTAGGATCATGGTGATCATGAGTAAATGTAGAGTCAACAAAGCACACTTCAAGGGTATTTCAATCACTAGGTGAGGCTAAATTCGTATTGTTCAAATATAGACAGAGGCATCAAGTTGATACTAGCTCCTAGATCGCAGATCGCACAATGCTTTGTCAAAAGTTAAATTGCTCATTTTGCATTGAAGAATGAAACTACCTGGGACTTTGCGTTTTATTGGTAGCTTCCTTTGGATAACTGCACTGCATTCTTCTATTAAATTCACTGTTTCATAGTCCTTCCATTTTCTCTTTTGAGCCATCACCTCCTTCAGGAATTTCACATAGTTAAGCATCTGTTGTAGTGCCTCAACAAAAAGTATATTAATCTGAATCTTCTTCAATGCATCCAAGAACTTTGCGAATTGCTCATCTATTTTCTTCTTCCTCAGAACTTGTGGGAATGGAATTGGAGGGACATATTCTGGTAAATAGGCTTTTGGCCTCTTTTCTTCTCCTTTTACCCCTCTTTCTTCCTCTAAGTGTTCTTTCTGCACTTCATTTTCTTTATCAGCCGGCAGCTTTGGACTTTCATGCCTAATGTCTCTTCTTACTCGAATTGCGTGACAATGTTCTCTCGCACTCACCACCGTGTCACTCGGAAATTGCCCTTATTTATGCTGAGCTCCAACTATTTTTATTAGCTGACTCATAATTGTAGACATTCCACTAATATTGGTCTCGAGTCGCTTGATATCTGCTCCTTGATTAGTCATTTGCTTGTTTAGCTCAACTTTTTCTCCAGTTGAGCTAACTTTTCATCGTACTTAACAAATTGGGATTACACTATCGCCTCTTTTGTTGGCTCCTTACCATCATGAATCATTCCATTCATGACAGCGAATCCGGGTGGTAGACTAAGTGAATTCTTCGCATTGCCATAAGAGAATTTCTGGTGATTCAGATTGAGGGTACTGATTGTATCTTTGTTGACTATTTTGGAAGTTGTTCAAGTTCCTCTGATTTACAAAATTCACATCTTCAACCTCCTCCTGGCCCACTATCTGTTGCGATGAAGTGTCACTATGTTATGCTAACATCAGACTAGTTAGCAAACTTACTTGACTCGTCAAAGCTATCAACTGTGATGTAAGGTTTTCAGTTGGCTCGTTCTTGACTGGCTCTGCTTCCTTGACACTAGCCACTCTTCTCGGCTGATTTATCTCATTAGGCCATTGGTAGATTGTTCTGGCCATGGTATCCAAAATCGAGAATGCATTCTTCACAGTCTTCTCCAGTAGACTTCCACCTGCAGCTACATCTACATGATCTCATGCTGGAGCAAGCAACCTATTATAAAATTTGCAAACTTGTTGCTTCTTTGAGAACCCATGTTGGGGACAACTCCGGATAAGATCCTGGAATCGTTCCCAAGCCTCACTGAACGGCTCTTGATCCATCTGCTTGAATTCATTTATTTTATTCTATAGATCTAGCATCTTGCTTGGTGGAAAGTACTTCAGAAGGAATCTTGTGCTTAGGTCCTCCTACTCTGTGACGTCATCTAATGAATTATACCACTGTAATACTCTATCTTTTAGTGAGAATGGGAATAACCTCATCTTGACTTGTTCATGCGGCACATGATTGATCTTTATATTTTCTGCCAACCTGCGAAATTTATCCAGGTGCACGTTCGAATCGTCCAGAGCACTACCAACAAATTGGTTCTGTTGTACTATGTTTATTAATACTGGTTTTAAGTAAAAATGTTTGCATTCAATGGTGGGGGTTGTACTCCTCCGAACTATTGATTCGATGCCGAAGATAATCACTTATAGGAGTGATATCCTCGTCTGCATCATCTTGTGCAATCTGAACTGGTCTTTGCTTCTTTTGTAGTTACTGCTGTGGTGGTTACTGCTGCTGCAGATTGGTAACTCGATCATCCAGACTAGCGAGAGCTCCTGATATGCGATTCAGCACATCCTCTTGAGCTTGGTTCACTAGAGCGTGTTCCATCTCGAATGTAGGATTTCTTCTCGTTCGGTATCTACAGGCAGTTGCTTCAATTTCAAGATCTAGAGGGACAAGATGTTCTTTCCCTTTTAATCTGGTTTGCATGCGCGCCCTAAAAACACCACCGAAAAGAAATACCACGTAATATAAAAATAAAATTAAAAAAAATAACAAAATTAAAATTACAGAAAAGTAAAATCTAGTCTAGTATCCTCCTATTACTCAGGATAAAAACTAAAACGCTATACCTATTTCCCAGCAATGGCCCCAAAAACTTGACAGGTCTAATTTCTAACCCTAAAATACCTAAAGTATACGGGTGTAGATGTGTATAGGGAAAGTCAAGGTCGATCCTCAGAGAACAAGCTAACATAGTTGGATACCCTAATATTCTAGGATTATCCTAACTAGACACTCAAATTGTGAGATTGATTTTAATAAACTAAATTACTTCAACTAATTAACTAACTTGACAAACGAGCAAATTCCAATTAACGAGAACGTATCCTAGGGTGTCGATTTCATGAATTACTTCAATATTGATTAAGTTAAACTTATAGACTTTTAAACCAATTTTAGTATCTATTAGACGACACTTAAATAACTTAGTCCTTCTCTCGAAGAGACTAAATCGTGGATTGATTAGGACAACCACCCTCTCAAGTTAATTAATCCTAACCACTCCCAAAGACACTTAACCCTTGCCTACGCAGTCATAGACAACTACGCTATATGTTGTACGTCTATTAACGATTCCCTCCTCTCGAACCGGAATTTCTAAATGGATAAACTAAGCCTAAGTGATCAATTTATGCACAGTTATGGAATAAAACAAACATATAGATAAATAGATAACGAAAATCGGAGTCGATAAATCAAAAACTTAAATCAAACATTGTCATAAAACATTACTCTCTAACCTTAGGACACGAGTCGTTTAGCTACTCATGCCTAGTATTAAATCTATACAATAATTCATGGAATACATCATAAAGAAATAAATACTAGAAAAGAAATAATTACACCCGATTGCGTCGGCTCGTCAATCTTCGTCTTCTCGTTCTTCAATTGCTCTCCAATTATTCTCCAATGTGTGTCTCTCGAAAAACAAGCATCTCTTGTCCTTTTATAGACTTTGGAACTGTCCTGGGTAGTTTAGGATAAAAAACCCACTTGAAGCATGAAAATCTTAAAAAACGAGCATTTGGACGTGGCCACTTTGCACTTCTGACGTGACCGCGTTGTGTTGAACTCAAAATTTCCTTAAAACACAACCTTTTGATGCGGCCGCGTTGCACCATCAGTGGCGATTGCCTTTGCGAGCCGTTTTTGTCGCGAACCGCGTTGCTTTGCTGACGCGGTCACGCCAGTTCATGCCTGAATTTCTTTCCAGATCAGTTCAGACCGTGCGAAGCCGGTCTAGGCCGGTTTTGGTTGGTTTTAATTTGACTTTCCTTCGACTTGTCCTTTCGTGAGTTAGTCGTAAAGTATGACTTTTAACCCTGAAATTGCTCAAAATACCTCAAAGACAAGTCAAACACGTTAAATGGTCCAAATTACATAAATTCATACAACTCTTGGCCAAATACGCATGTAAATGCTACAACATACTATCTTAGCTCGACCTAAATACATGCATAATTAACGTGTATCAGAACGCGACCTACAAACAGCATTCGGAAAAGTTCTACAACAAGTAGGTCCGAGTAAGGAAGTTCAAACCTGGCGACCTAGTACTTCGGAAATTGTTACCAGGGATGAAGGACCCAAGAGTGGGAACGTTGCCCAATGGGGCTTATCAGTTGGAAGTGCTTGGCGGCCTCATAGGTAGGATGGCCATCGACTGTGGGGATTTGGCTGCGGATCAGGCTTATGGCGTCCTGAAAAGCCATTAGGAAGGAGTTCTGATTTGAAGAAACCAACCCTTCTCCCGCCTGGTACTCTGCCATGGCAGCTTTTCGAGCATCCTTTGACATGCCCGGAATAGAGGCGATCCTTTCTCGGAGAGCTCTGTTCTCCACCTCCAACTCCTGCATGCGATCTTTCCTCGCATCAGCCTGCCCTTAGAGCTCCTTCAACTGCCAGTAGGCCTCCAAACAGTTGTCTGCTAACTTCTTCAAGCCAGATTAAAGTCTGGCCCTCTCGGTCTTCAGCCATGAGCTAACCTCCTTCTCTACTCTGCATCTCTTTCCTTCTTGAATTTATCCATATTCACTGAACAGAGCATGCTCAGGGAACGCCCCTGCAGAAGGATGGTGTTCATTATCTTGTAATCATCAGAGAGGTTGGTGGCCCACTACTATATCGACCGAGTCCAAGCTCAGGTTGGAGCCTCAGTAACGACCCGTAGATAGGGGCTTAATCGGGGAAGATCAAGGCCAGGAGATTTGGAACTCAAATAATCGCAAAGTGGGCCGAGAAAGGCTGCTGCAAGAGTGGTGGAGTGCTCCTCTACCCACATGTTACGGGCTATGTCTGGCCCAAGGTAGGGTTGGTCCTCTTCGTCATGAGCTCCTTCAAGAGTTGGTTCCTTCCTAGGATGGCATTCGGCTGAGGGCGAGGCGGTGAGTGCAGTTCCCTTGCGAGCTATTGGAGCGTCTTCAGTTCGATGATGCTGATTGCGAGTCTTGGGCTTCATATCAGCAAGCAACCTTCTTTTTTGTTGACTTGCCGTGAGTCACAGATGATTATCCCAGTTTGACGAATTGGGGGCTCAGAGGTTCCTTTACTTCCCCGAGGGGGAGCTTTTTTCGCCTTCGCTGCCGCCTTGGTTGCAGCCTTGGCAGCCATTTTCCTGCGAGCTTCAGCTTGGCATTAAGCAAGGCGATCCATATTAATGTTTGAATCAGGAGAGTCCGGGGGAGGAGGTTGTAAACTGGATCCGGCCTCTTAAGAAGAAAAAACACGCATAAGGTAATTTTTTAGACAAACAAAAGTCAGTTCAGAAACAACTCTTGGTTTAGATGCATATCGGGATGACCATGGATGCGAATAAGATGAGTTGGGATATGAAAATTGTAGTACAAGAGGCAACCTTCGGACAAAAGTAGTTTCCAGTCACGATCGCTTGGTGGGATCTCGTGTACAGCTGCTAAACGATCTGCAGCCTCAGCAGATAGTTTGAGAGGTCTCTCTCTAGAAGCTGAATGAATAATAATGTAAACATAGTTGAACAAGAAAAAGAAATGAGATAAGAAAGTTACCCAGTTCAGGGCTTGGTGGCAAAATCAGTCAAGATTGGAACATGATATAAGGGATTGGCGTCCTTTGTGGAGCGGTGGAAAGAAGACATCCAGCCTCCTCCAACAAAACACCATTGGTCCTCTATCCTCCCACCGACTCAGGGATCCTCTCCACCAGCCTGCCACCCATCTGCGGTTGAGTGTAAAGATACATAGCTCGTTCCCTGGTTACCCCCCGTCCTCGCGATCTAGGTTGCCTCGCCCTGGGTCACCTCGCCTCGGGTTACCTCGTCCTCTTCCTTGGGCCCTAGCTCTTCCACGATGTCCGACGTTGGTGTTTAGGCAAAAGAAATGATAGATCTCAGCAACATCAGGTGTTGCCCAGCCGAGGACCTATATATAACTATCATCCCCAACAAAGACTCCCACCCGTTCGGATGTATTTGTGTCGGGACCACCTCCAGTGTTTAGGTAGGCCGTGATAATTTGCGGTAAAGAAAAGCAGAGTTCTGATCGAAACATTTCGAGTGTCACAGCCACACATCCCATCAGAGGTTGGTCCATTCGCTCCTCAGTGTCAGGGAGGTACAACCGAATGTTGTGACGAATGTTGAATTCTCATGTCCAACTCTCCAAGTCGATGTCGCTTGCGATGTTGGGATAGTTGCGTGTTGATAGGTTTAAATGCCCTGCACAATCTCGAGGATGGCATTCAGGATTAAGAACGTATGGACGGCCTGAGATTAAAGAGACCTCCTCAGGAGAAATAAGTTGTCTGTTAAATCGTGTGCATATGGGCTCCTCCTCCTCCAGATCGGTGAAATCATAAAATTTCTCCTCCCACCCAACAGCCAACGGAGGCCCTTCTTTACAAACAGGCAACGGTCCCACGGGATTGCTGGAAGGTTGAGCGGGGGCATACTCACCGAAGTTTCCCCCATCATCTCGCGAGCTACATTGCTTGGCATTTCATTATCGCCGAAAGAAGAATCGGGGGACGGGCTATCAACCACGGTGTAGCAACGGTGACCGGAGGTTTTGGAAACAGAACCACTGGCCACCTATTCATCAACCTCCTCCGACAGTTGCTGAACGGGGGGCTCACCTCCACCGACGGGATATGACTCTCCCTCGATCATCACATCGTCACTCAAAGACGGGGTACATGCAGGAGCAACCATGGAAATGAAAAATACAGAAGAAAATAAGAAGAAAATAAGAAGGAATTGAAAAGAACTTTTTTTAGAAATCTTCAAAGGAAGCAGGCAACTGAACTTATAAAGACTTCTAAAGCAGGAAATGAAGGTGTGAAAGTGATGAAGTGGGAAGAAAAGTGGTATTTATAGGAGAGAAGAGGGAAGATAAAGAGACGAAATGAACTCCAACCGTTGGATTGGGCGGCAGTTGTAAAAAGGAATGGTGACCGTCAGATGAAGCTTCTGAAGGAAGCTTAATAGTTTATAAAGGGGATGATGACACGTGGCTCGACGATTATGACAAATGGCAATCGCACTATAGAAGCGTGAAAGTAAGCGCTGGAAATCTGTCTCGGCTAAAAAAATTGAATCAACAATCTAACATAGTCAGCTCGCAGATCTAAAAGGGGCAGTTGTGGATGTTGTATTTATGTCAGAACATTAGTTCGTGCAAAGTAAGCAAACACTACATTCAAGCAGGATGTCAGAACGACCTGCAGGTTAAGGCCAGATGGATTGGTAACCTCGTGACCTACGATCTGCGAACTCAACTTCAAGACGTCAAGGTAGAACTAGACTGACCCTGACAACCAGGACGCTTTCAGCGACCTCCTTTGTATTCTCCGCCGCGAACTCAACCAAAGTTGCAGACAATGGCAAGTATCTCTGAAATGGGCTTTGCATGTGTGACACATAGCAAGCATACCTTCTTACACGACCTCGATGGGACGATTGTGATTTGAAATGGCTATGATGATGTTTCCCACCAAGTTTGAGCTCTATAAATAGAACTCACATACAATGAGGGGACACACAAAATTGTGAGAAAAAACGTTGTAAGGGTGAATTGAATTCATTTGTAATAGAGAAATAAGAGTGATTTAGCTATAAACTTTGTGATTTGTCTTATAAGTTATCATTCAAGTCTTAAATAAACAGAATATCAACTTGCATGACTTATTTTTTTTAATTGGTTGTGATCACTGTGTGAGATGCTGACAACTTGAAAGCGGTCACGTCAATAAACACGCCACATCATCCTCATACGCATTCACTTACAGCTGGGATACAAGAGGCCTGCTCGACTTATTATTGTTCTAGAAGAAGAAAAAGATATTGTGGATAATGAAAAAAATAACATTAGAAGACTAGAGCCCTGTTTGTTTAGGGTTGGGTCAATCGGTTGTGAATTGAGTCCAATCCATTGTGTATTTGTTCATTGGTTGTGGGCAATAAATTGCCCACAATCTCCACACATCATCAAATGATTAATTAACTCTTACACACATCACCAATCAAATATCATTCTCAATACACACTTTAATCAATAATTAATTATTCACTAACTAACTCTTACACACATCAAATCAACTTTAACACATTTTATATTATAATCACCCCACAACTCAATCTCCAACCAACATAAACAAACACTCACTTATTTACTCCAACCTCCATATACCACTATATTCCCCACAACCTACAGTACTCCACCCACCCACAGTCATAAACAAACAGGGCCTAGAAGTCGTTTCATTATGGAATATGAGTGCATATCAACTTGGATGTGCAGTAATTTTTTCTTCAATAAAGTAATCCGACATCTCGTAATAATTGCTTTAGGTAATGTTTCCATATGAAAAAAAAAAAAAAAAGAAGAAGAAACAAATATAAAATTAATTACATTAATCTTACTCTTGACAGTTAATACATGAATGAATTTTCAAGTGGATAGTTTCACCAACTCCATCACATCAGGCGTGCTATGTAATAGTTAAGTGATATACACACGGGCCGACTCTCTCCAGATTACGACGAACTAAATATATGACATAAAGTCGTCATTGATTCAGTGAAAGTACCAGCTAGTCTCAATTGTGCGCGTACGGATACGTTATTGCGTGTGGATCAATATTTACTGGATAAACTGTTTAGGCCGATTCTGCTCGGGTTGGAAAAAGAAAGAAATATATATATATATCTTAAAATTCTTTTTTTTCAAATGTATTAAATATTAATAATGAAAAATTATTTATGAAGATGGTAATTAAATTTTTAATATTAACACTTGATTACTGGTCAGAAAAGAATAAGAAAACACGCCAAGATTTTTAAAGTGTTTCAAAATGATAGTCAACATTTGATTTTCATCTTATGATAGATATCAATTATATTTGTATTTTTAACTAGAAGATCGGGAAAAAAAATTTAAGAAAATATTTTTTTCCTCCTAGGCCGAATCAACACAATAGCAGCTTCCACATTTATTAGCCAAACGGTTGTGGTGTACATAGGGATAAAAATAGGACAATGTTATTTGGGCAGAACCTGCTTGTTTTCTTTTTTTTTTTAAAAAAAAAATCGATTATCTTCTAATTAAAATTACAAACATAATTGATAACTACCATCGGAAGAGATTTAAATGTTAACTATCATTTTGAAGTAATTTAAAAAAAAAATGCTCCTTTTGAAGCTTCTTTTGACCCGTAATCGAGTGTTAATGTTAAAATTTAATTATCGTTTTCGCAAATAAATTTTCATTACTAATTTATGATACATTTATGAAAAGAAAATTAATTTTCTTTAAAGAAAATAAAAAAGTCTGTCTGGGGATAATTTGCCCAGAGAGCATTATCCATAAAAATATGGTGTTTTAATTTTATGAAAATATCGAAGAAATATCGATTTTTGTGGAAATATCGGTACATATTTTAAAAAATGTTAGAAAATCTATTAAAAACTTAAAATTTAACAATTGTTTGCAAACACCCCTGAGATACGCCAGCCACGCAAAATCTATCCCTTTCTGCTAACTTCAACAGGGTGTATACTGTATGCCCCCATCCCCCGAATAATTATTCTTGTTTTGTCCCTCTCGATTGGCATTTTAGGGTATTCTATGATGTCGGAACACTAGTTGCTTAGAGCATCTCCAGCGCCGCGTTCTTGCGGCGCAGAGATAAAATTATTCCCTCTTAATTTTGTCTGGCCATGCGTTGCCTTTATCGCCAGCCCCCCGCAGATGAATAGTTTGGCGTTCATTTGAAATTTTGAACGCCAACTATTCACCATCCTCTCACTCTTTTCCTTTTTTATATATAATTTAATTGTATACATAATAATTGTTGTATAACTTTCAATTTTATTATTGTATTAAGTTAATATTTGTGTTATCCTAAAAAAAGTTAATATCCATGCCTATTATATTTTTAAAATAAAATAAATTAGTTTTGTTTAAATAAAAAACTTGTCCTTGTTAAAATTAAATATTTATTAAATTTTGTTTGAAATATTTAAAATCAAGTTATGAAATAGTGTATTATTACAAAACTAATAATTGTATAATATTATGAAAGTTATTATCTCGAAATCGTGAAAAAATAAAAAATTGTATAAGTATATTAGCAAATTTAGAATTGGTCACAAAAATAATACCAAAAAGAAATTATTAAAGAAAAATATTTATGTTGGTCCCAAGCAAGGACGAAAATATCGGTATTTACGGAGATATCGGTCTTTCAATTTACGGAGATATCGGTGAGATATCGATTAATATCGGAATATCGGTGAATTTTTTTTTTAAAATGCCAGAAAATGTATTAAAACACTTAATTTATCACGATATTTGTTAGATTGTCATAAACCTAGTTAAATTCAAATATTTAATCTAAAAATTGAGTCACATATACAACTAGTTGGTAAATAAGAAACGATACAATTAATTGTTCATTATGCACTAATTAAAGTTACTATTTTAAAATTAAAGTGAGAGTTTAAATAGGCTAAAAATATAAAAGAAAATTAAAGCTTTTATTAAAATTATTTCGAAGTTATGTTAGTTAAAGTATTGAGAATATTTATAATACATAAAACAAAACAAATGATTTACAAAATGCCCAATTATTATTTTATACTTAGTTTTTATATTTTTCATTTTCATTTTGATAACTAATTATAAACCAAAAATGTTTAATTATTTCTAATTTTCATTTTCATAATTTATGGTATGTATTATTGTAAGTTATGTATTATTGTAAGTAGAATTTTAATAAATAGGTTATATAAATGCTATGTAGATGTAATAACATGTTGTTTACTTGGTCTGGTGGTTGAAGCTTGGAGCTTCATTCAAGAGGTCTCAGGTTCGAATCCAAGGTTGGGCAAAATTTTAAAACTTTTGCAGAAATCAGCGGAAAAAAAAAAAAAAAAAAAAAAAAAAAAAAAAAATCCGAAATGGGACGATAAATTTGCGAGAAATCGCCGGTTTCTCGCGAGAAAATGACAGCCCAAGGCCACCGTGATTCAGCCCCTTATCTCGGCCGAGATCTCGCGAAAACATGACAAAACGTGATAACATGCTGTTATCGTCTCGCCTTCTTGATTTTAGCGAGAAATTGGCGAGATTTCGCCGATTTCTCGCGATATTTTGATCCTTGGTCCCAAGTGGTAGAGGTTTGGGGGGGGGGGGGGAGAGGTGAATACATTCATCTATTGTACACACGTTTCTCTGAACATAAGTCGGCTTTGAATCCCGGATTCAAACGAAGACTCTTCTTTTCAAAAATCTTTCATGAGATTGGTTTAACGAAAAAAAAATTCTTCAACTTTTGGTAGCTTGATGCACTAAATTCTAACCTAGTAAACCGCAAGTGGAGTGTGCTAGTGTAGCTAATGGCAAACAAGATCGATCCCACAAGGATTGTGCCCTATATCCAATTTTATACCCAAATCTTAACAGTGCTACCCTGCCTAGACTCTCGAAGAATAAATTTGTTGATTAAATAACTAAAATAAACATATACTTGAATAAAAGAAAACAAGTAATAACAAGAGATTCAAATAAGATAAGAAATGTATCCTAGGGCTTCGATTTAAATTACAATTTCATATATTTGATTATTCTATTATTCTAAACTTTTAAACCGATTCTATTTTTATTAGGTGGCACTACTCTAGTTAACCCTCCTCTCGAACGATGTTAACATGTAGATCAGTTACGAACAATTACCCTCTCGGGCTAACTATCACATAAAATACTCCAAAGAGCTCCTAAAATTGATGCCTACGCAAGACCTCACTCCCCTCGGACGAAATTGGTGTCTACGCTTGCTTGTAAGCTTATTAACAAACTCTCATCTTGGATGTCGAATTGTTAAGCATGTAGAAATAACATCTATTGGCAAAATCGATAAAATTAATAATAATAAAATAATCATATAGATAAACGATAAAAAATGGAGTCTAGAATTAAAAGAACAAAATCAGAACATAGTTACTACGTAACCTACTCTCTAACCCTAGAACACAAGGAAATTAGCTACTCATGTTCACATGAAAAACCCAACACTATTCATAGACAAACATTATTAAAAACAAAAGACAAAAAAAGCAAGAACAATAAAAACCAGAATCTTAAATCTTGATCTTTGTCTTCTTGTGTTCCTTGTTCTCCAATACAAGCCTCCAAGTATTTCTAATGATAAAAGATTGATTCTAACTTGTCTATAGCCTTGTACATAACTAAGATAAAAAGGGTGATAATATGACGTGGGATCGGAAAACTCGTCCATCAATAATGGTGCTCAGGTAATTGGTAACTGAGGAAGAAGCAAAAATAAATTGCACATTTAAGTTCCTTTTTGCTATAAATTGCAGGTAATTGGGAAGAATAGCTTGAATGCAATAAATTTGGGAAAATGAAGACACCGAAATTTAAGTTATTTTCTGCTACAGAAAAAAAATGATTTAATTAGGAGCACCTTTTTGGGCAAATTGAATGGTGAAGATGTACCGAGAATTACAAACTGCAGAGGAAGGTAACTGTTAGTAATTCTCGACTGCATCTAATGTACGTAACGGAATAATAAATCGAGAATTATGATCGTGATTTATAACTGAATTAAACATTGAGCATTGATTACTCTAAAGTTGGAATAACTTACTTGTGCATTATTAGCCGGACAGAGTTGAGCGATTGATTCACCACTTCAGGTATCCACGCGTATGTCGTCCGCCGCAGGAACTATCCTCGGTATAATCGTTCAATAAGTGATCACTAGGAAATCCCTTATTGAACCCTTTGATGTTTCTTACTGACAAGATTAATTCTCCCTACAATAGGGAATATATATAGCTCATATACCCTAGGTATATGGGCCTAATATTCTGGTCTGCTTTAATTAATTAATTAGTATAACCTATTAATTAATTAAAGCACATATCCTAATCTAGTCAATTACTTTCAATCTCCCACTTGGACTAGCATTAGATATAATTCGAAACACCAACATTGTACCCTTGAGCGGAACAACAATACACATAAAGTGTGACCCTTCAGGCCCCCATTATCGACGATAATATAATTAAAGTCCGCACAAAACTCCTAGACTGCGTTGTGCAGCGAACTCGATATATGAAGGACGTTTACGTGAATCCAGTAAACAAACCTTTATATGAAGTTTATGTAATTTCCCTTCATTCACGAACCACCCGATTGAGCCTAGGATCTGCCATGTGTCTATCAAAATAGCTTAATCATTTTTTCTCATCTTTATTATATGACACATTTGATCATATTCAATTACTTTAATTGAATATATCTTTTGCATTGACCAATGACTTTATTGTCAAATAATATAGAGAAATATGAGTGTTCTCTCGAGTTTCAATCGAGGAATGAATCTC
This sequence comes from Ajuga chamaepitys, assembly GCA_958295605.1. Taxonomy (NCBI): domain Eukaryota; kingdom Viridiplantae; phylum Streptophyta; class Magnoliopsida; order Lamiales; family Lamiaceae; genus Ajuga; species Ajuga chamaepitys. The sequence goes on along the minus strand of OY282504.1, from coordinate 45,109,086 downwards.
ATTCTTGGCTCAACTACCATTTCCATTTGCCTTATGATGAACCCAACACAAGACTTGTCTGATCCTCCTTTGGGAGGCAAGCGTTGTACTTGATCTAAGTTCATCACTTAACAAACAAAATGAGTATTGACCTCAGGTCAAAGGATCATTACATACTCCACACACTAATAAACCGTAGACACTAAACAAACGGTTTAATAGTAGGGTGTACCAATACTCTCCAAAGTATCCATGTGTCCATCATAGATATCTAATATCTAATATCTAATAGTCGTGAGACCCACAATATTCTCTAAGAATATGATGTAGACCACATGTTAACCTATTGTTTGTCATCAATATCCCATTCTTGATGACCATCGGTTATGGCAATTTTAGAATCATACTATATCATTTATGTCTCACGTCATAAATCACAGTCATGATTCAAGGGAACAGTCACAAGAATAATAACAAACCATCAAAATAATTATTCTAATAAATGCATAAACCCATAAGATAAACATATTATCATAGAATGTGATTAAGTATTGAATGTCTTCACAAAAAGGTTTCTAAGACACACAAACTATAAACTCCCACTGAATCAAATCCAACTACCAACATGTCTAACACCTAAGCTCTCAAAGTGCTTGTTATGTTTTGCTATACACAACGGCTTGGTGAAAGGATCAGCCAAGTTATAATTAGTGGATACTCTATCTAATTTTACATCTCCCCTATCTATTATTTCTCTAATCAGATGATATCTCCAGGGAACGTGCTTGTTTCTGTTCGTGGCTCTGGGTTCCTTTGCTTGCGCAACCACACCAGTGTTGTCACAATACAACGGTATTGCACTGCTGGCACTTGGAACGACACCTAGTTCTTTTACGAACTCTAACAAAGCAATAGCCTCCTTGGCAGCTTCAGATGCAGCAATATATTCAGCTTCAGTGGTAGAATCGGAAGTTGTGCTCTGTTTGGAACTATTCCAACTCACTGCACCACCATTGAGGACGAAAACATATCCTGACTGAGACTTGAAGTCATCATGGTCTGTTTGGAAGCTAGCATCAGTATACCCAGTAACTGATAACTCTGGCTGCCCACTATAGACTAAGAAATATTCTTTAGTCCTTCTAAGGTACTTAAGAATAGTCTTGACAATTCTCCAGTGTATCTCGTCGGGATTTTGATGAAATCTGCCTGTCATGCTGAGTGCATAAGCCACATCTGGCCTAGTACATATCATGGCATACATAATAGATCCTATAGCCGAAGCGTACGAGATCTTCTTCATGTAACTCATTTCTTTATCATTATAAGGGCAACCTTTCTTAAACAATATAATGCTATGTCCCATAGGAAGAAATCCTTTCTTGGAATTTTCCATTGAGAAGCGTCTCAGCAATTTATCTATGTAAGTAGACTGAGACAATCCCAGCATCCTATTAGGTCTATCTCGATAGATCTTAATTCCAAGGATGAAGGAAGCCTCACCCAGATCCTTCATCATGAAGGAGCTAGACAACCAATCTTTCACGGATTGTAACATGGAACAATCGCTTCTCATTATCAGTATATCGTTAACATATATGATAAGGAAGACAACATTTCCATTCTTGTGTTTACTATAAACACATGGATCCTCTTTGCTTCTGACAAAATCAAACAATTTGATAGCTCTGTCAAAGCAAATATTCCAACTCCTAGATGCCTACTTGAGTCCATAAATGGACTTCTTTAACTTGCATACTCCATTCGCCTTTTCTTTGAATATAAAACCTTCAGGTTGTGACATATACACAGTGCCTTCGAGTTCTCCATTGAGAAACACAGTTTTGACATCCATTTGCCAAATGTAAAAATCATAGTATGCATCTATTGCAAGTAATATCCTAATGGACTTGATCTTTGCAACTGGCGAAAAGATTTCATCATAGTCAATGCCCTCGCGTTGACTATAACCCTTTGCCACCAACCTAGCCTTGTAGGTTTGTATCTTGCCATCTGCGTCTCTCTTCTTTTTGAAGATCCATTTGCAGCCTATGGGGCGAGCCCCATCTGGCAAATCAACTAGTTCCCAGACTAGATTGAGGTACATTGAGTCCATTTTAGATGTTAAGGCAGCCAGCCACATCTTCAAATCGGTGCCTGACACCGCTTCGATATATGTCTTAGGTTCGTCGTCTTCTGAATCAACCTCATCATCTTGGTTCTCAACCAATAGATTTAGTCTTTCAGGTGTACGACGATTCCTTTGAGGCCTATTGAGTTGGTTTTGCGTTGGTTCAGGCGATTTATTCTGATCATGATGAGGTTCCTGCGTGTTGAGGTTTTCAACATTTGGGATATTCTCAAGAATTTCACTATGATTTTCTTGAGGTGGGGTTGATACAATATCTTATCTTTGATGCATCTCATTGTCTTGAGGTGACCCTCTAAGAGTCATTTCCCCTCCCAATAGATCATCAAAAACTCCCACTGAGTTCTTGTCCACGCCATTGGACAATACCTCATCCTCCATATTATCTTGTGGTTCTTGAATTTCTTCAAGATCTACCGTGTTGTGACCTTGTTCCTTAGAGACATAATTATCTTCAAGAAATGTCACATTCCTGGATACTACTACCTTGTGATCTCCAGGACAATAGAATTCATATCCTTTAGTTTCTTTAGGATATCCCACAAAATAACATTATTCACTTTTAGATTCCAACTTATCAGTCATCATCTTCTTAACAAAAGATGGACAACCCCAGGTCCGCATATGGTTAAGACTCGGCTTTCTGCCACACCATAATTCATATGGTGTTTTCTCGACCGATTTAGAGGGAACTCTATTCAGAATATAAACTGCGGTAAGTAAGCAATAACCCAAAGGAATAAAGGGAGACTGGTGAAATGGATCGAACCATATCTAATAAAGTTCGGTTTCTCCTTTCAGATACTCCATTCATCTGTGGTGTACCTGGAGGTGTCCAGTCTGACCGAATTCCATGTGATTTCAAGTAATCAAGAAAATCTCGGCTTAAGTATTCCCCTCCTCGATCTGATCGGAGAGTCTTAATACTTTTTCCAAGTTGTTTCTCAACTTCTAACTTAAACTCCTTAAATTTCTCGAAGGCCTCAGATTTGTGTTTCATGAGATACACATATCCATACCTTGAGAAATCATCAGTAAAAGTTATGAAGTACGAATATCCACCTCTTGCTTGAGTTAGGAACGGTCCATACACATCTGTGTGGATCAACTCGAGCACAACTTTGGCACGTAGCCCTTTCCCAGAAAGTGGTCTACTTGTCATCTTTCCTTTGAGACAAGATTCGCAAGCACCATATGATTCAAAATCAAATGATGTGAGATAGTCTAACTTTCTTAATCTTGCTATTCTTTTCTCATTGATATGACCAAGTCTACAATGCCAAAGATAGGTTTTATTATTCATATTACTTAGCTTAGGTCGTTTATTTTGTACATTGAGAATATTTTGTTCACATTCAAGCATATATAAACCATTCGAAAGAGAGGCACTTCCATAAAACAATTCATTAAACGAAAACAAGCATCTACTGTTTGCAAAATGGAAGGAAAAACCTTGAATGTCTAACATTGGAATGGAAATAATATTCTTTGGAATTGTAGGAACAAAATAACAATCATGTAAATCTAGTCTATATCCTGAAGGAAGATCTAATCTATAAGTCCCTACACGTTCAGCACCAACTCTTGCTCTATTTCCCACGTGTAAGTCGACCTCTCCAGGCCTCACTTTCCTGCTGTCACTTAGGCCCTGCACATTGTTACAAATGTGTGAACCACAAGTTGTATCTAATACCAAGGATTGTGAATTGTTTATTGACATATTTATCTCAATGACAAACATACCTGAGCTCCCAACTAATGCACATTTTCCTTTGAACTTTGGGCAGTCTCTCTTCCAGTGTCCCTTCTCGTGACAGAATAGACACTCATCCTTTGGCAGTTTCGGCTTCTTTTGAATGCCTCCACTCTTAGGCTTCAAGGCTGCACGGCTAGATGCTTTCTTCTTCTGCTGCTTATTCTTCCTTTTGGAAGAGTTCGCAGAAGAGCTCTCCATGAGCACATCTTTGCCTTTAGAGGTAGAAGATTCATAGGACTTAAGCATGTTGTGAAACTCAGGCAAAGTCACCTTCGTGTTGTTCATATTGAAGTTCACTATGAAATTTTCAAAAGAACTAGGAAGTGACTGCAAGATCAGATTAGTTGAGACACTTGAGGGTAACACCGTTCCAATCGATGTCAACCTCTCAATTAATCTGATCATCTTCAGTACATGCTCAGAAACCTGGGCCCCATTATGAAGTTTACACTTAAAGAGGTCAGAGAGTATCTCATACTCCATTGTCTGAGCTTGTGAGGCGTACAGACTCTCTAAGTGTTTTATCATATCATAAGGGAGCATGTGTTCATGTTGCCTATGCAGTTCAATACTCATCGAGGACAACATGACACACTGAGCCGACGTGGCATCCTCAACATGCTTCTTGTGAGCATCTACGTCAAACTTAGCATACTCAGGAGAAGTCTTGTCGGGGATGGCACTGATTGGTTCGTCCAAGACGTACTCAATCTTTTCTTGCCTTAGCACCAAGCACAAGCAACGGGGCCAATCCGTAAAGTTAGACCCAGTCAACTTGTTTGATTCCATCAAACATTTATAAGCCAAATTCGACATTTTTATCTGAACAGAAAATAATCAAATGGAAAAGTAAATTAGAATAAAGTAAATAAAGATCACATTCATATCACTAATCAAAACAAGGGTTTATTGTAATGATTAACTCCCACTAATTTTAATGTATTTTGCGTCCCCAAACACAAAATACGGATTTATAATAATTATAAATCTTAGTGGTCCAAGATCCAAGTCTATATTACTGTAGCCTCTGCTTTGGCTGATGACTGCAATAATATCACTCGGTAGGCCTCCAAGCCAATTGCAACAACAATTTTGCAATTTCTGGTTAATTAATCCAATTAATTTTGCGTCCTTAAACTATTTTGGTCGCTTTGGCGTCTCAAAATAATTTAAGCAAGTCAATTCCATCACACGATGTCAACCATACATCTATGAATGAGCCACAACCTTGTCGTTTAGAGTAAACACTTTGGTGTATAACTCGTGGACGAAGAGATTAAGAATTTCATACAATTATGATGGACGACGCTTTTATTTCTAAATAAGACTTGGTTTTATTTGGGGATTTTATATGTGATACTAATTGTTAAGTTTAATATCTAATATTAAATTAAACGCAATTACTGGGTGCCGCCTACCCAGGCATAAGAAATGCGGACCACACATATTGGGCGCCGCCTACCCATACATAATGTCGCGGACTACATGTATTAGGCGCCGCCTACCCAAACATAAAAGCGGTCTTAAATTACTATAATTTAAATTGAATAAGCATAAAATCAAATAATAGCTTATAATATAATATCAAATAAATGCTCAACGAATAAAATTATTGATCCAATTAAAATTATATGTATTAATTCTAAATTAATATATATATATATATATATATATATATTTAATATTAATTCTAAATTAATATAAATATACAAGTCTAGTATTATTTTTCAAAATTAATAATACTATCAAAATTTATTAATCTAATTAATATTAGTCAATTAGATAAATATATTAATTCCAAATTAATATAAGTATACTTTAATGTTAATTCCAAATTAACATAAATATATAAGTCTATTATTATTATTTCAAAATAATAATAATAAGATTTATTAATTTAATTGACAAATTAATATCGTAATTGGGACTTAAAAATTAATCTAATTAATAAATCTAATTTAATTAATCAAATTTAATTTTTTTTTAGCAGCAGCCCAAAGGGCTGCATAATAATAAAATCAGCCCAGCTCAAGTCCATGTTCAACCAGGCCTATGTAATAAAATTGGCCCATTCACTAATTTATCAGGCCCTCAATTTCCAATTCAACAGGCCCAGCCCCAGCCCAGCTAATCCAACCCGATTATCGCCCGGCCCGGCCCAGAATTAGCCAGCCCATTCCAGGCGCAGCACTCGGCAAGCCCATCTCCCACTTCAGTCCAAACCCGAGGCCCAGCTCGTTAGGATTTGGAACAGTTGCCACCCATCTCAGCGACGATCACCGTCCATTGACGTTGTGCCCCCGTCGCCTTTCGCCTGCGCCGTCTTCGATCACCCCACGACGGAGGCGATCGAAATTGCACAGATAATAGCAGCAAGAAGACGCCGTCAGCTCTCGCAGAAGCAGCGCGGTGTGCCGACGCCATCACAAAGCATGACCAACGACAGTTCAGCCACATCAGCCGCTGCCGTCGTCGATTTTCTCGCACGGCAGAGCAGTAGGCGTGGCTCTATCCCTGGATTGTTGTGCGCAGCGAACCGTCGCTGCAGTGGTCGACGGACAGTTTGCAATTCAGAGGTGACGATTTTTTCAAAAGGTTTAGAAGATAGGTTTTAACAGGAATTGGGTCAGTTTCAAAACCAGCTTCAAAATTGGTTTCCCCGCTTTGTTTGTTTTCAAAACTATTTCAAAGATAATTTCAAAAAATAGAAATTCAATTACAAAAATCTAATCCACAATTAATTATGAATTGTAAATCAATTATAAATCGAGCCCTGAGCTCTGATACCACAGTTAGTAATTCTCGACTACATCTAATGTACGCAGCGGAATAATAAATCGAGAATTATGATCGTGATTTATAACTGAATTAAACATTGAGCATTGATTACGTTAAAGTTGGAACAACTTACTTGTGCGTTATTAGTCGGACAGAGTTGAGCGATTGATTCACCACTTCAGGTATCCTATGTCGTCCGCCGCAGGAACTATCCTCAGCACAATCGTTCAATAAGTGATCGCTAGGAAATCCCTTATTGAACCCTTTGATGTTTCTTACTGACAAGATTAATTCTCCCTATAATAGGAAATATATATATATATATATATATAGAGAGAGAGAGAGAGAGCTCATTCTGACCTAATATTCTGGCCTGCTTTAATTAATTAATTAATATAACCTATTAATTAATTAAAGCATATATCATAATCTAGTCTATTACTTTCAGTAACTACAGAGGATCATAAATTCATAACTATTTCTTCAAAAATTCATGAGGAAATAAAATGAAAAAGAAAATATATATTACAAATTTCGAGGTATAAAATATCATTACTGCAAACGGCTACTTGTTCTCGAGATATCAGATCAAGAATTTAAAAAAACGAAAAAATAGCCAAACAATTGTTCTGCACATTATAATCCAAAACGAAAACGAAAGTTACATTTTGGATATTTATTAACCGTGACCTATATATTGGCAAAATTATTCTCATGAGGTTGTACAGTGTTCGTTAAATATTGGAAATGCTACCCTAGCACCGCGAGCACATGGTAAGTGACCAACGTTGATATTAACTTAGAAGATATTGACACATCAGTTGATGGGCATATTAACATGTGGCATGGTGGATAGAGAAGCAGGGATGCTGTTAAATAAAATAAAAAAGAAAGAAAGTTGTGTCCAATTCTTGTGTAATGTGAAGCTAAACTGCTGCAGGAATCAACTTGTCCCTCGTTTTCTTGCTGGTCTTGATCTCCATATTATAGCCTTTGGGTCCGGACAAATTTGGTATGGGATTTTCTGTGGAGGAACTTGAGGCACGCTGCAATACCATTCAGTAGTTACATAAATTACACTTTCTAATAAATTTGAACCCAAAATAATCTTTCTAGGCAGTTGAATACACGCACACATACAAAAGCTCATTGTCAGTATAAGAAGTATGTTTTTAGACCCTCCTTTGAAAAGAAAAGAAAAAAAAATTCCGTAGTCCATTATGCCTATAGAGGTGGGAAAATTGGCCCAGCTCACTTGCCCAACATTTTAAACGAGTTGGGTCATAGAAATCTTGACACGAATTATCATTGCGTCCAAACCCGATGGCCCATTGGGTCACGGACCAACACAAAATTATAGTATATTTTAAAGGAATTGGTTGGAGTAGGCAATATAATTTTGAACCAACCTGACCATCTCTACTGAACACAGAGTGTGCATTGATATAGTTTAATCCATTGTCAGCAAATGCAACATAAGATAATATAATATTGTGGAGTATTTGGTAGGCTGACCTAAGAAGAGAGAATTCAATCTGTGAGAAGTCCATATTAGTTGAGCAGCCTTGTATTGAAATAGTTGTTGGTGTCAAACTTGTTGGCTCCTTTATTGCAAGAACCTTACACTTCAAATTTCTGGTACTATTGTTTTCAGCCGCCATCAACCTACATCCAACATTGTACACAAATAATAATAATAATTAATAAAATATGTTTCAACCTCATATACATATATTTACAAAATGTCCATTATTCCTTAACTACATTTCTCACTCCTTGCACCTACTCTAGGATGTGTCTAAATATATACTATAATATCTGATTATGTTATGTTGTATCTGATAAGCATCTCGAAAGCTGATCGAACAATTTAGCTTATGTTCAATTTCAGCTAGAATATTGGTCATTCTAGCTTTGAAACAATCGAAATCGTTAAAAAAATACACAACTCAGAGCCAAATGTTTTTACCACTGTAACTACATTATATTCAATCATTTATATATATTATTTTATTATTTACATATTTTTAATTGAATTATATTGAGTTTTAGAATATTTACACAAGTGACGAGTCAAGTCGATGAAGCATTGAAACCTAGAAAAACATAAAATACAAGAATGTTGCATTTAGTTTCAGCTAACTAGGCGTCTGTAATTTATTGATTTGAGGAAGTTTCAAGGTAACATACTACTTTCGTTGTTTTTTTTTTTTTTTTTTAGCTTAATTTTGGATAAGAGTATTAACATGTGAAATGAACAAATAAATCTTAGAAAAAAAATGAAGGAATAAACCCCTAACTAATTTTCTTTAATCCTCTTAAATTTATAAACTCTATCCTCTTTCCATAAAATTATATTCTCTTTACAAATTGAAATTTTTGGGATAACTTTGAGTTAGTGACAAGGTAGTCCTGGAAAAAAGCTGAAATAATCTAAAACCCAAATATTAATAGATATTCAACAAAGTTAAAACAACAAGTTAAAAGAGAGAGAGAGAAGCGTATAGTATCAGTAAGTTAGTTATAGCCAATTAATGTATGCAAATTTCGTAGTTCTTAGAGCATCACCAATGCATTAGGTACAATTATCCGTCACATTATTGCCACGTCCACATCAAAAGTTAATAATCAATACATTTCTATCTATTTTTTCCCAATTATCAAAGGTACAAATGACACTATTTTGGGGTCCCACATTAAAACCACTCACATTATTTCCATATCTTCAATTTATTAAAATCTTATTTACAATTTTCACCTATACAATTAATTTAATTAATATTCATAAAAAAATTAAATTAATATATTTTCTTAAAAAAAATTAATTTTTTACTTTTAAATTATTTAATGAATTTAATTTTCCCCACTTTTGTTTAAGCTTCTTCATTTTATTTTTATTTTTCTTAAAATAAGATTTACAAGAGAAAAATAAAACTCAAATTATATTTGTAAAATGCGTTAAAATCTCTGCACGTTTAACAAACTCTTGATTTGCATGAATTAGATTAAAAATGATAAAATGTACAATTGAAATAAAATAAAAAGCAAAAAGAAAAACAAAAAAAGGTGTTGCCACTTTAAAGAGACGCAACCTCACCACTGACGCGAGCCCACGCACATGTAGGTGCCACGCACCTCACTCCTCTTTTATTTCGGGCGATCTCACCGCCTCCCTTTTCCCACTCTCGTCCAATCTCAATTTTTTAGTACAATTAATTGTACCCATCCCCTTCTCTCTCCTAGTTATACCCACATCCTCAATAGGTTTAAACCTAGTGAGGAGGTACAAATTTAACTGTTGATGCTCTAAGTTCTAAGTTCTAACCAATCTTCGTTCTCGAAAAAAATCACCAACATACCTCAACCTTGAAACTTTAGTACAAATTTACTATCTCACATACACCATCCAAAAATACTTCTCTTTATAAGATGGAATGGGGATTGAGCCCATCCACCTCCCCATCTAGAGTTGATTATTTAGGCGTCCCAATTCGAGCTCACGGGTCAACTCTATATGCTGGACAGGTATGACCAACTCGGAATTCAGTCAAGCCAAAGAAATGAGTGCCAAGCCCAGTCAACCTTCCTAGAAACACACCAAAATTGATTGGGCCGGTGTGCAGCCCGTTAGGTCCGTTTGACTTTTGACCCATCAAATCGGACTTAATGGTACTTCGAGATCATATTCGTATGGTCCATTCTGCACAAAATGTTTGGCGGGCCGGAGCAGTCTAACCCATTTTGCCACCTTAACTCCCATCAAGTGATGAATATCTGCTCTCTCTCTCTCCCTTCCTATGTTTCTCTCTCTCCTTATATTTCCAAATCTAAAACAAAAATAGGATTTAAAACTAGAAATTATTAATAAAATGATATTAATAATTAATACAATCAAAATATATATACATATATATGTTCAAAAGTATTTAATGATGGATCCGTTCATGAATTCTCTTTCCTTTTCTCCTGCTTAATTTTGCTCTATTCAAAATAATATGAATTTTTAAACTTGAATAAGTTTATTAACTTTCACGTACATGTTATTAATAAAATAATAAAATAAAGGAAACATTGCAAGTTTATAATTATGTTCAAATAAAAAACGTATCATCTTCACCAATCATTTACTACACAAATCCCAACATTTTATACTGTAACCAGATCAACCAATAGTTACTATCATCACTTTTTATAATATAATAATATAAATTTGTTATCTTCCTTATTTGACATCTACAATCCTCATTTTAAGAAGTAGCTTAATTTGCTCGGGCAGATTTTTTTAGTTTTTTCCAAAAATTAATTTGTTTCTATCATCTTTTAATTCTAATTAAAATTACAAGTATAATTGAACACTAGCACAAGATGAAATTTAAATGTTAACTATCAGTTTTGAAGTATTCCAAAAAAAATGGCATCTTTTTTAAGCTTCTTTTGACCCGTAATTGAGTGTTAATGTTAAAAATTTAATCACCGCATTCACAAATAAATTTGAGTGAGTCTTGTGTGTGAACGGTCACACGTGTGACGGAATACACTTTTACTGGAAAAAGTGATACTTTTACTATATTATGTGATACTTTTGCTACAAAAATAGATACTTTTTTTTGTTCAAAAAATGTAATACTTTTACAAATAAACGTGATACTTTTATCACAAAAAGTAATACTTTTTTCAGTCACACCGTGTGACGGTCACATACAAATTTTTGCCAATAAATTTTTATTACTAATTTAGAATACATTTATACTTGATTTCGAAAAACGAAAAAGAAAAATATGCCCGGACAGATTATGTCCAGCCAACATTATCTTTTAAAAAATATATACATCTTTATTATTCATTACTACATTCTAATCTAAAGACACTTGATACCGCTGGAGATGATAACTAGAATATGCAATGAATGATTAATGATTTCATTTTCGTTTTTTCTTTTAGGGACATGACTGAGATTGTCATTTAATTATGTGTTTTCTTTATTTAAGGCATGACTAGTTTGTTTCAGTAAACATATTAAGCCGTTAGTCATACAAATAAGGGCAAAGGCGAAGATAATTGAGATTTTCAATTATTCTGGATTTAGCTAGAATAGTCATCGATAAACACAAGTTCCTTATATCATAACTAGAATACAAATAATACCGCTCTGAAAAGAATACATCCAAATACTAGCATCACCAAATAACTAATAACTAATAATAGAAAAAGGAGCAATTCAGTGGCCTCAGCATCCACTATAACAATTCAACATTATATATGAATGAAGGGAGGAAGGAAGCGACGAAAAGGAAAATGCAAGTGCAGGGCCTCTCTTCCTTTTTTCCTTAAATTAAAACTTATAAAACCGGGTAAGCTGGGGGGTGTTGACCAACCAAACAAGCCATAATGACGTAACCAATTCTTGTTTCAGGCCTCAATTATTAAATGAACAATACAAAGATAGAATAATAATAAATAAATGAGTGACCTGACCTGTAGACAAAACTCCGATCATGGAGGCCCAATACAAGAGTGGAGGCGCCGACCTCTCCGACGACGGCGGCGATGCGGCGTCCGTCCTGGTCGCCTTCCGTCACGACGATCTCAGTCTTGGTCTGCAATCATCAATATATATAGTTATTATAAATCATGCATTTCCAGAATCAATCGAGAGAGAGAGAATTGGCGTACGTTGGGGAAGGCGTGAGTGCAGATATCTCGGAAGGAGAGAGCTAATTGGAAGCCCTTGAGACGAAGACGGCGAAGTTTAATTTTGTTTTTGGAGGATCTGTGAGTGTGAGTGGGATAAACATGGAGAAGGGTAAGGACATCACCAGAACGAAGAATGTTGTGGAGTGTCCATTTCAGAGCTGTTCTGGCAGCCTCGACGTCTTCCACCACCACCACTATTTTTTCCATTTCAGCCTACTCACTTTTTATTTCTATATTGGCGGACGACTGATGAACTGGAGGTATATGTATGGACTCCGCAGTATTGAATGTGACCCCATCTTATTTCTTACTTATTCACTTTAAATAAAACTAGTTTTTATTATTTATTTTTATTATCCCAAATTCCTTTTTTTACTCAAAAATTTCCTCTCACCTCCCATATTAATGAAACAAAATAATTAATTTACGTAATAATAAAATTATGAGATTCTTAGAAAAAATTAATTTATTTATTTAGGAGTATATATAGGGAGTACAACATTGCTAGTCTAATGCCATCCCTGGATTGAGGCATACACCGTCTAATAATTGTATCCGCACATCTCCTATAGAGATAGGGATCATCCCATATGTAGAACTTTACATCATGGAAAAATTTCTTCTTCTTATAATGAGAAAAGTCCGGAACAATCCCACTCGCTATAAAATTTGCGATGTCACTATACCATGGGCCATTCTCCACAACCATCACGTGCTCGTCTGGAAAGATATCACTAATGGCTATTTGTTGGCCCTTTGCATCCGCCTCATTCTCAATGCGAGACAAGTGGTCAGCCACTACATTTTCGCAACCCTTCCTATCTTTGATCTCCAAGTCAAATTCTTATAAAAGCAGTATCCATCTAATTAGTCTGGGCTTGGAATCCTGTTTAGCAAACAAATACTTAAGAGCAGTATGATCAGTATAAACTATTGTTTTAGCCTGTACAAGATATGAACGAAATTTATCACAAGCATAAACAACAGCTAAAAGTTCCTTCTCTGTGGTGGTATAGTTTGCTTGAGCGGGGTCGAGAGTTTTGCTGGCATAGTATATGACTCGAAAAATCTTTTCCCGCTTTTGACCCAATGCAGCTCCCACAGCCATGTTGCTCGTGTCACACCTAACCTCGAATGGTTGTGACCAGTCGGGTGTAATCAGTACTGGAGCAGTGATCAATGCCTTCTTGAGCGTCTCAAAGGCCTGTATGCATGCATCATCGAAAACAAAAGGAGTATCTTTTTCTAACAAATTAACGAGATAAAGGTTTAGCAGTTTTAGAAAAATCTTTTATGAACCATCTATAAAACCCCGCATGTCCTAAAAAGCTTCTAACCCCTTTTATATTCTTAGGAGGTGGTAATTTCTCTATTGCCACTACCTTAGCCCTATCGACTTCTAATCCTTGTGATGAAATTCTATGCCCTAAGACTATCCCATCCTTTACCATGAAATTACACTTTTCCCAGTTAAGGATTAGATTAGTTTCTTCACACATTTTAAGCACCTGAGCTAAGTTATCTAGACAATTATCAAAGGACGAACCGAACACAGAAAAATCGTCCATAAATACCTCCATTATATTTTCTATCAAACCCCCAAAAATTGCCATCATACACCGTTGAAAAGTAGCAGGTGCATTACAAAGCCCAAATGGCATTCTACGAAAAGCAAAGACACCATAAGGACACACAAAAGCAGTTTTTTCTTGATCCTCCGGAGCAATTACAATCTGATTGTACCCCGAATAACCATCGAGAAAATAATAACACTCAAATCCTGCTAACTTATCAAGCATTTGATCTAGAAAGGGAAGGGGAAAATGGTCTTTACGAGTAGCTGCATTAAGTTTCCTATAATCTATACATACACGGCGGCCCGTAATCAACCTAGTGGCTATGACCTCATCAAGATCACCCTTAACTACAATCATCCCTCCCTTCTTCGGCACAACCTGAGTTGGACTTACCCACTTACTATCAGAAATAGGAAAGACTATCCCAGCATCTAACCACTTAAGCACTTCTTTCCTAACTACTTCTTGCATCATTGGGTTAAGCCTACGTTGGTTTTGAACAGAGGGTTTATATTCATCTTCCATCAGAATTTTATGCATGCAAATAGTAGGACTAATTCCTTTCAAGTCAGCAATTGACCATCCTATAGCAGATTTATACTTCCTCAATACACGCAACAGCTTATCAGTTTCAAAATCAGTAAGGGAAGAAGAGATTATTACCGGATATCTGTTTTCATTATCTAAAAATGTGTACCGCAGATGATCAGGTAATGGTTTCAGCTCTGGGCATCTCGCCCCCTTTTTGCTCTTCTTCAACTGCTTTCTTGTTGATATTTTCTTGAGTCGAGCTCTCTCTAGGCGCCTCCTGCAAAGCATTTAATGCACTAACACTTTCGGCAAGATCAAGGTCAGTAGGGTCATGGAGATTAACATTATAAATAGAATTTGTGATGCATGTTTCAAGGGGATCACTATCACTTGGTGAGGTTAGTTTCCTACAAAATGCAGCTTCAATTGAATGAACAAAACTACATGTTTCTAATTGAGATACATCCTCCCTATCATGATGTTGTAGAGCTTTATAGATTGAAAAAATAACTTGCTCTTTATCTACCCTTAATGTCAACTCTCCCTTTTGAACATCTATTAATGCTTTTCCCGTTGCTAGAAACGGGCGACCTAAAATCAAAGGGACATCTTTGTCTTCTACCATATCTAAAACCAAAAAATCAACAGGTATTATAAATTTTCCAACTTTTAACAAAACATCCTCTACAATCCCCTTTGGCCAAGTCATAGACCGATCAGCCATTTGTAAAGAAATTGTAGTGAGTTTCAAGGTACCTGGATTCAATATCTCAAAAATAGATAGTGGCATCAAGTTAATACTAGCCCCTAGATCACACAGTGCTTTATCAAATGTAACATTACCTATTTGACATGCAATAGTAAAACTACTTGGATCTTTTCGCTTGAGTGGTAGCTTCCTTTGGATCACAGCACTACACTCTTCAGTCAAGTTGACTGTCTCGTATTCTTCCCACTTCTTCTTCTTTGAGATCACTTCCTTAAAAAATTTAGCATAGTTCGGCATTTGCCGTAGTGCTTCAACAAAGGGGATATTAATTTGGATCCTCTTCAGCACATCCAAAAACTTCGCGAACTGCTCATCAATCTTTTTCTTCCTTAAGGCTTGTGGGAATGGGATAGCCGGAACATAAGATGGGATATCTGTTTTGATTTCCTTTCCTTCGCTTTGCTTCACTGCCTTCTTTTTGCCCGACTGATCGTGCTTCTCTTCCATTTGCTCTTTTTCCACGGCTTTATCTTTATCAACTGGCAACTGGGGTCCCTCGTACTCAGTACCACTCCTCAGCTGAATGGCTTGACATTGCTCTCTCGGATTCACCACCGTATCACTCGGATATTGGCCCTGCTTGTGTTGGGCCCCGAAAATCTTGATCAATTAGCTCATATTGGAAGACAACTCACCAATGCTTGCTTGAGTCTGAACCATCGTATTCTCTAGCCTCTTGATGTTTGCCCCTTGCCCAGTAATATGCTTGTTCAGCTCGATAAATTTCCCTTCTACTTTCTTCTCCAACTGAGCAAACTTATCATCATACTTCTCAAACTGTGACTGGGCAATCTCTTCTTGTGATGGCTTCTTACAGTCATGGATCATCCCATTTGAAACAACAAACCCAGGCGGTGGATTGAGTGTATTCTTGGAATTCTTGGAATTCCCATATGAGAAATTTTGGTGATTCCGATTTTGTGGGTACTAATTGTACCTAGGCTGGTTGTTTTGGAAGTTGTTAAAGTTCCTTTGATTTAGAAAATTAACCTCTTCAACTTCTTCTTGGCCCCCTGTCTGTTGTGCTAACGTTAGACTAGTTAGCAGATTTACCTGACTCGTCAGGGTTGTCAGCTGTGATGTTAGTTTTTCAAGCGGCTCATTATTGACCGTCTCCACTTCCATAACATTTGCTACCCTCCGTGGCTGGTTTCTCTCGTTTGGCCACTGATAACTTGTTCTAGCCATAGCATCCAAAATCGAGAATGCTGTCTTTACTGATGTCTCCATCAAACTACCACCTGCAGCTACGTCCACTTGGTTTCTGGTCGGAGCGAGTAAGCCATTATAAAACTTACATATCTGCTGCTTTTTCGTAAAACCATGTTGAGGACAACTCTGGATAAGATCCCGAAATCGCTCCCAAGCTTCTCCAAACGGCTCCTGATCCATTTGCTTGAACTGATTAATCTGATTCTGTAAGTCGAGCATCTTGCTCGGTGGAAAGTACTTCAATAGAAACGAAGTACTCAAATCTTCCTAGCTGGTGATATCTTCCAATGAATTGAACCATCGGAGGGCTCTATCTTTCAACGAAAAGGGGAACAGTCTCAGTTTAACCTGTTCATGCGGCACATGGTTTATTTTGATGGTTTCTGCCAGTCTTCGGAACTTTATCAGGTGAGCGTTCGGATCCTCTAATGCACTTCCCCTATACTGGTTTTGCTGCACTGTGCCGGCTTCAGCTCGAAACTATTAGCATTAAGTGGTGGGGGTCCTACTCCTCCTGACTGTTGATTTGGATTAGGCTTTAAACAGTCACTAATGGGTGTATCATCTTCATCTCCTTCATCTGGCTCTATTGGAATTTGTCCGTGCTGCTGTGGCAACTGTGGCTGCTGTACAGGTATCTGCTGCTGTATGTTAGTAACTCGATCGTCCAATCGTGCCAAAGCTGTTAACACTCTGTTTAAAGCTTCATCATTCGGTTGTTGTGGTGGGTTCTCCATCTCAGACCTTCTAGTTCGGTGTCTACGAGCTGTCGCTTCAATTTCTGGATCGGAAGGAAGAAGAGTTTCTTTCCCTTTTGATCTGGTGTGCATGCGAAGCCTGATAACACCAAAAACAGCAAATACCTCGTAACACAAAAATTAAACAAAAATAAAAACAAAAATTAAAATAAAAATACGAAAAAAAATAAAATCTAGTCTAGTTTCCTCCTATTTTTCAAGATAAAAACTAAGCGCTAAATCCTAGTCCCCGGCAACGGCGCCAAAACCTTGACACGTCGGTTTCTAACCTAGTGTTCCGCAAAGTGTACGGACGTAGGTGTAGCTAGCGATAATCAAGGTCGATCCCACAAGGAATAGTTTTAGGTAGTTCGATACCTCAATATTCTAGGAATACCCCAACTAGATACTAAATTGCAAAAGATTGATTTTACTAATTAAAATAGTCAATTATATATGAATTCAAACTTGGTCAACACAAAGAATTAACAATGATAAAAGGAATCCTAGGGTGTCGATTTCAGGATATTTATTCCAACGATGATTACAATTAACTTATTGATTTTAACCGATCTGGTGTTTATTAAGCGGCACAATATTAACCTAACCCTCCTCTCGAAGTAGTTAAATCGTTGATTAACTAAGACAATTACCCTCTCGAGTCAATTAATCCTAGAAACTCCAAAAAGCTCATGAACCTATGTCTACGCAGTCATAGACAATTGTGCTCTATATCGTACGTCTAATAACAAACCCCTTCTCTCGAAGCGGATTTGCTAAACGAGATTACTAAACCTAGATGGCCAGTCTAAATTTAGTTATTAAAACAAATATAAAGATAAACACATATAAGAACGGAAATCAATAAGTTAAACGTAAATCAAAACATTGTCATAAAATAATCCCTACTTTCTAACCCTAGGACACGAATAGCTTAGCTACTCATGCCTAGGTTCAATCCAATACAATATTCGAAACAAAACATTATAAAGAATCAAAACTAAGAAGAATTGCTAAATCCGAGTAAATCGTTCCGTTGATTAAATCTTCGTCGTCGTCCAAGTCGTCTATCGCCTCAAAACTCGGATATTATGTGTCTCTCCAGAAAAAAATGAACTTGAACCCCCTTTTATAGAGCTTAGATAAGCCCGGTTAAATTAGGAATCAAATCCCCTTTAAAACAGGATTTATACTAACGGACGCCCTTTTGACACGGCCTCGTTAAACAAGTGACACGGCCGTGTTGCTTGCAACAATGCAATTTCTGCGCATAATTTGACACGGCCGTGTTGCTTTGTGACACGGCCATGTTACTCCTCCAGAGCCTATTTGACTTTTGCGCCACACTTTTGACACAGCCATGTTGCTTATGTGACACGGCCGTGTCGGTTCATTCTCTGTTTTGCTCCTGGACCGGTTCAGGCCGGTCTGGACCGGTTCTTGGATGGTTTGGACCGATTTCCACTGGTTTTCACTATTTTGGGCCAGTTTTTACTCTGTTCCAACTTGTTTTCTTGCCCAGTAGTCGTAAATCACAATTTTTTATCCTGAAAATGCTCAAAAACACCTTAAAACAAGCTGAGTACATTAATTGGTCACTTATATCATATTTCATCCAATTCTTAACCATTTATGCACATAATTCCTATAAAATAGTATCATAAATTGACCTAATTACATGCATAATTAACGTGCATCAAAGTCTCTTGTGCACTAGTTGCACGGATTTAATTTGGGTCATAAACAAAAATTATTAATATTTGTGTTTACAAATATTACATGTTTTGGATAAATGTATCATGATTAAAATGTATTCATACTTATGTTTTAAGGTATTATTGCCAAATAGCCTTGTTTTTTTTCCAATCATCATATCCTCCTTCCAAGTGCAACATCTTGTACAATAATTGCAATATTAGATGACACGTGTGTAATATATCATCAATACTTATTTGTAGAGGTGGCAAAAATATGCACGACCTGGTAGCACAACACGAACCCAATAAAACGCAAGCACTAACGGACTCATTGGGTGGGTGTTGGGTTATCGGGTTTTAATTGGTTCGTGTATGGGTTAAGATTTTCAACCCAATAAGCTTAGTAGGTGGGTTCGAGTTAGACCTTATCGGTCTGGGTTTTATAGGGTTGGCCGGATAACAGCTCAAGCTGCACAATTTGCTACCCGTACTTATATGTCATCCAATTGTGTAATAGCTGTAGGATATTGTTGGGCGGAGAAAACACGGATTGGTTTATTTAGTACAATAGAAAAATGTCTTCTTTATTTTACTTGTTAAATAAAACAGTTATTAAATTATATTATATTGAGTGAAAATTGGGTAAAATCACATTTCTTTTTATAAATTTAATTATAATTTTAGTCTCATTGTAAAAATGTAGCAGCTTTAGCATGTTTTGGTTCAACTATAACCGATTTTGATATTTTTGTCCCCAATACAATATTTCATCTCTCATGCTCTCTCTCATATCATCACACGAATGTGATTGTCTCACTCGCGCTCTCTCATCTCTTGTTGCTCTCTTCATCATCATACATACTCCCCCCCTTCTCCCTCCTGATCCAGTCTCCATTTCCATATTTAACATCGTCTTCCAAGCTCCTCACCTCTCACGATGACATCATGATTTAGAATCCAATGCACCTCTTTTCACATCGTTGTCACTTGGTGAATAATTGCTTTTTTTATAAATTCTGGTGATTTCCAAAATGTACTTTATTTGTACTTCTCTATTATTGTTTGCCATCTTTGTAGCTCTCTTCCTGTTGTATTGATACAGTCCGCACCTTCAAAAGACTACTAAGATAGAGTAACCTTCAAAAGACTACTAGGATAGAGTACAAGATTGCCCAATTGTTGCCCCAACCCCAAGTCATGTTGGATGTATAAAGAAACTGATCCCTTTCACCAAAGATCATTGAATAATAAATTAGGTCTCTCAATTTATGCTCCCCTTTTCACTTCTCTTTTGTAATGCTTAGGAGTTTACGCTCACTCAAGAGCGAATATGGATCGTCATCTCAATTGGTGCTTTTATTGAGAGAAAATATGGCTACCTGGTCTGCAACTCTAGCATTGTTTGAAAGCCTTGGAGACAAAAACTGAGAATCAAAACAACACTCCCACAAATGTTATGAATACTCGTTGTTGTTCCCATATTCACAAATTTCCAAGCAAATCAGGCTTCTACAGTCTAGAACACTGTAAGTCGGCTTCCTCGATTAATCATGTTAACATTGCGAAATTCTACACAATTCCCCTGATACCCATGCCATAAATAACCAACAACAAATGCTTCACTTGTACTGCACTCACCAAAAACCACTCCATCTCCACTCACGTCGCACTTAAGGCTTAAGTATCCTATCTATGTCGTTTACATTATTGTTGCTCATTCACATTCACAACGAATCACTACACTATCGACCTTAGATTTAAATACCACAATTGCTACCTCATACTAGCCACTGCATGAGGCTATGGAGCTTGCACACAAAGTATTCTCGATAATTTGTAAATTATCATTTCCCCTAAGGGAATTTCCCTTACCTTTCCAATACAAACGACAAAAGTTATTATCACTTATCACAATCAAAATTGCAACAAGTGAGGGCATGAAGTTTGAGGCAGTATATATGTCCCCATACTTCAACACTAAGCAGAAGACTCATGTATGTGAAATGGATGATCCTTTGATCTTGGTTCACCAGAAGAAAAAGTATAAATTCTACAATGAATACCTTGGAATTGACTTTGACGAGGTAAAAACCTGTTCTAATAGTTGTTGAAGATGTATTGAGTAATGCACTTGAGACACTTATCATCAACGAAGTTCACGTTGGAATAGAGGTTTTGTGTGGTGAAACCCCCATATTTGCTAAAATAGAAAATCATGTTTGTTGGTTTTAGCGGTCTTAACAAGAGGTGGGATCATGATCGATGTGATTGGATTCATGAACTTGGGTGAAGCTAAGTTAGATATATTAGAATCATGCAAGAAGGTCATCATATCTAAGGATGACACTATTATACTCAATATTGTTAGTGAGACAAGAATCATCAAAGAAGAATGTGGTCGGATGATATGCATCAATGAATTCTCATTATTCGGTGGTGGTAAATCGGCGGTTGGTCTAAGGAAGAGATTGCAATGAGGTATGGAAACCCCATTAAGGTAATCTATGTGCTTAACCAAGGTGTTTGATTGTAAGACAAAGGTGGGTGAGCTACAATTTACATAGACTCAATTCGGGATTACTAGCATGAATTTTCTAGTGCTTTAGAGTAAAATCTAATATATTATTGGGTATGCATAATTTGTGGGTGAAACATGGTGAGTTTAGCTATGCATGGATTAATAAAAAAATTGTGGTGGTATGTATTTAATCCGTGAAGTTACAACTGATATGCTTATTTGCTTAGCTAATTCATTGAATAGTTTGAGAGTAGAAGCGCGCGCACACACACATACATACACACACACATATATTGTGATTGAGCAGTTGATATACACTATTCTTAAATGTGATAGGAGTCTAAGATGTAATATGTCAAGGATTACTTTTCGTGCATTGATGAAGTCAGGAAAATAGAGTTTCGGGAAACGATTTTTGTGAAAATGAAGAATGATGTGGAAGTGTGTGGAAAGAGGGAAGTGATTAAAAGTGCATATAATTCAATCTCTGGAAAAACAAGCATATGTTTCGATAAAGTTTGCATCCCTTGCCTTGTTTAATAAATCTATTGCCATTATCTCTTAATGGAGAATTCAGATCTATTGTACTCTCTTGTGAAGATTGCTATTATTTGTGTTTATAAATATCTAGAGGTATCTTAACCACTGGCTGATGTCAGTTTAGATAATATAAGAAGTATGTCAGCAACAATCCTAGTTCAACAAGTCAGGTTAGCCACATCTTAGATGATAATGGAATAGTTACTTCATATTTGAAAATTGTGGTAGGTGCCGAGGCATAATTAGTAGTTACAGATCTAGAAGGTGAATATGCATATCTAGGGAAGCTTGAAAGGCTACATTCAGAAATTGGTAGACACAATATTCTGATGAATTGTAATGACTACGACATTAATCTCTAAAGAATTTCTTTATCATATTTTACTTGCAAGGGATGGTGATGGAGTCACTTCATCATATAGAGAATAACCCCTCCATGGAACTCTGGGATTGATTAAACATAAGTTCAACTTGCTCTGGGATAGAGTTTGTGGTTATATGTGCTTAAAAGTGAATTGAATGGAATTGTGCAAGTTGGTTTCAATATGACACATGCTTAATCTTTTTGTGTATTATAGTAAGTTGGGAGTTGAAGCAAATTTAATAGTTCCTCGCCCTCCACTAGAGCCACCGCCTTGCAACTACAAGTATGTGAAACTCTGTCTTGAGGACAATTGAGAACCTTGAGATTTTGTTTGGATGGAGGGATTTTAAATGCATGGGTTTAGAATCAATGCATTTGAAATTCACTCAAGATAGAGGGGATTTGAAATCCACTCAAATCCTTAAAAAATAGCTTAAAATTAAAATTTCCAAATCCATGATAATTCAAATAACATTAATGGATTTGAAACTATGAATTTCAAATCCTTCCATCCAAATGCAACCTGAGTGTTTTGACTCTATCACTCAATGCTCTCAAATTTCGAGCCATATGAACCACTCAGGTGTGTATAAACTAACAAAAACTTTAATAATTTTGGATCAAGTATGTACGAGTCTAAAACCTATCTATTAACAAATTGGATCACAATACACCTTCCTTCTTCGATCTTCAAGACTCTTGGATTCATCAAGTGAGATGAAAAGATACCCCATGTAAATCTCGCAACACCGCGTGAATCTTGATTTCTTCATCTGCATATATCTTCAAGATGTTTTCACATATGAATTTGGAAAGTATATCTTCAAAAGATCTTCACGTAAATCTTTGATCCAACTCTGAAATCTTTCATTTGTTTAAGTATCTTGTCAACATGAAATGAACCGGTTGTTGCCTTACCTTCAAAGTGTCATCAACTTCATGCATGATCTTAAAGATCCTCTTCAACATGGAAACATGATGTTTGATTTTAACTTTTCTCATTGCATGCCTATAACACAAGGAGACCAAATCCAAGTAAAACAAATACTAACTTATATTAAATTTAATATTTTATTTCAATATGTGTATCATGTTAATATTGAGATAATATTATTATTTTGATCTATTGTAAATAAAAGAAGAATTACAAACGAAAAAAATATTTGTGCCTTTAAGATATAAAAAGTGATTGTAAAAAAAACGAATAAAAAGCTATAGAAACATAGCAGTGCTCTAGATCATCCAATTTTTAGTGCACAAGTGTACAACATGCGCATATTCTATCGAAGCTTGTTATGTTCATTATAAAAAAAATACAAATATGTGAAAAGTGAAAGATGGTGGGTTTTTACTTGTTCTATTATATTCGTAAATGAAAATATATAAATTTATTTATAGAATAAAGTTAATATTAAAAAATAATATAATTTTCCCAATAATATAAACTATATTCTTAAAAAATATTTGATAAAGATGATAAACGAAAGATTATCTAGTATTTATTTGCATAGAAATCTAACTTATCTAACAGTCGACAAACAAATAATTATATTTTCGGAACATTGTAAAGTTATTATAAAATATGCTATTTATGAGCCAAACTAAAACTCGTATGAAAATGATTAATTTGATATAATTTCATAACCAATGTATAAGAAACAAAAAAGTTATTTGTGTTTTAAATATTTGAAAAACCTTAAAAAAAAAAAAACATAGAAAATTTGAACTAATCGCAAGCTATCCCATATATTAGTCTTTTTTCAGAAAGGATATTACTATTGATTGGCGGTGCTCTTAATTATTATTAGTAAATATAATAATTATTGTTCAGTTTTTGTTTCTTGAGAAAGTGTGCAATATGAAAAATTAGACCTTGCAAAAAATTAAGCAGTTATATCTTGTAAAGGTTTAAGCAAAATATTAACTAAATTATCTAATATACATAAATAATGAAGTTTCTATTTATACTGGTTCCATTTTATTAGATAGTAAGATAAATTCCATAGTATATTCCTTTTTAAAAAATTACATTACAACAATAATACAAATATATAGAATTTGTTACCGTGCCAACCTTAGCACCAAACGGACTAGCCCTACAGGGTTTCGAGCTAATCGTGTTATTTTATACGAGCCAAAAATATAATGAACTTAACCTTACGCGACTTAGATTGAGCTCGAGCTTGTCTAGTAATTTCGGCAAAATGGATCCAGCGACAGTGCGTCATACTGTAAACTTACCTGATACATTCTGATTCATGTGGTGGTAGTGATTTTGGAGCCCAAAATTTTAGTTCACTAAATTTGAAGTGTCGTGAAATGTATACCCGGTTTTTTTCAAGATCAAGACACTTGAATGCACTTTGCGAGTCAGGACATTCGATAGATATGCATGGCTACGATGAGAATGAGATTTTTTTATGGAAAATACAGTTGTAACCATGTCAAACACATGTATCCGAATGTTTGGGGTTTTATGTAGATAGGTTCTTATTCAAATGACACTTGACACAAACTTTTGGCCTAGAGTGTTGGTGTAGGTAGGCAATTAATTAAGTAAATGGCGGATTGAACCGCCAAGGACAAAAATTCCAAAGGCAAGCTTGAATATGATGATTGTGTCGCTCAACAATATTGTTTGTTGGGATGTAAGTGGCACCATAATTAACCAATTAATATCATTTTCAACAAGATACTCCTATAAAGTGACAAATTCTCCACCATTATCCAATTTCTTTCTTTTTTTATAAAAAAAAAAAAAAAAAAAAATGACTATTTAATTGTTTTTCCACCAAGGGGCGAAATTGTTTATATATCGAATGCACCTGTGATTTAGCCTGCAACGGAAATAACCAACAATATCTACTAAAGAGTCAACCAATAGCAGAAAGTACCAATAACCACCAAAAGAATTAACCAGCTTTGGGCCCTAATCATTAGCATAAAGAACTGCAAAGGTTGCAAGAAACAAAAGATGAGTCATTAAACGACAATTTATGAGATTTGTAAATCTTGCAAGAAGCACAATCCATATCCAAGACAACGAATTGAAACTTGAAATTTAAATCTAGAAATAAACGTAGAGCTTGTCTTGTGGATAGATGCCCATATCAGTAGATGAGTGATGTCTGAACGCTAATGGTAGCAAACTAAGATGCATACTGAAGAGATAATAAAGAAACACACTCTATTTATAATACAAGTACAAGATAAGGAAAAATATTAAAAACTATACTAACTAAGCTAGGTTAAATCATATATCTATAATCATGCTAGGTCAACTCTTTAGAAGAGTATTTAATATATGAAGGCAAAAACTTGTGTGCATAAGATGCACAATACGCCTTATTGTACACCCTGCCCACGACCCGCGCTCAATCTGCGACCCGGCTCCAGTTTTTTTTTTTTTTTTTTTTTTTTGGTTTTCCTGCCGCCAAACAAGCTATATAATATATGCGCAGTAAATCTTGAACACGAAAGGGTTTTTGGCCGAGTTGGTGGGTTGTAGGGTGCAGGTTCAAATCCACTTTCCAGCGGAAGTTACACATTTAGTTTTCTTTGTCGTTCTTTTGATATTTTTAATGTTAATTACATTTTATAGAATAACATTCTACTTTTATTAATTAATTAAATACCAAAAAATAAATTAATAATTAATTTAATATTAATGAAAAATAAAGTAATAATTATTACAGTTTTAGATTTTTTAGTGTTGATTTTTTTAATTTTTTTATTTGTTTATTATATTTATTTGATTCATTGTTTTTTTCTCAATATATTTTATTAATGATTTCATTAGCTATTAGTTTCTATTTTAAGAAATACTATATATTAATAACTAATATTTCTTTAGTAATTATTTTCTAAACATATTTTATTAATACTCTAATTTATTATTATTTACTATCCAATTAAGTATTAATTAATTAATCATAAAAAATAAACTAATAATTAATTATAGGTTTTATATTATTGAGAGTTTTAAAAAAAAATCTTTATTTTTTTTATATTTATCTATTTCAAATATTAATTAATTAAATAACAAAATAAATTAATAATTTAATAAGTAATGAATAATATTATTTTTCCAAGTTACAATATATTTACTTTCTGCATATAGTAGATATTATGTTGCCTAATAGCATAAATTTATTAGCTACAATATTTTGTTTTTTGCATATTATTGTATATTTGTTTTTCCAGTTTATAGTATAATTATTGTTCCCTTATAGTATATATTATCTTGCTTAAAAGTATAAGTTTACTTTAATAATATGTTGTTTACAATTTACAGTATAATTATTTACTTTTTGTATATTACTCTATAATGATTTTCCAGGTTATAGTATATTTATTGGCTGCTTATAGTATATATTATGATGCCTAATAATATAAATTTATTAGTTACAACATAATTTTTTTATACACTATTGTATATTTGTTTTCAAGCTTATAGTATAATTATTGTTCCCTTACACACCCTCCGTTCCATATTAATTGATGTTTTAGGATGTTATTCTCTTTTCCTATTAATTGACATTTACATATTTTTCAGAAATTCTAACAGTTTTCTCCCTGAACTCAATCCTAAAAAATCTCTACTTTTCAATCTATCAGAGATATTTTTATTGGTCAAATTTTTATACCCTACAATCTATCAAAGATATTTTTATTGGTCAAATATTTATCCCCTAAAATATTCCCGGTAATTATAGCGCTTCTTCCCTCTCCCTCCTTATTCCACGACCCTCCTTATTCCACGATTTCTTCTCCTCTTCCTCCTTCATTCCACAGTTTAAATTGAACAAAAAAAATTCCTCTTTTTTTTTTTTTTTTTTTGTCATTCTCGCGCTTTCTTCCCCTCTCCCTCCTTCATTCCACAATTTAAATTGAATTAAAAAATTCTTAAAGTATTTCCCTCTATCTTTTTTAGCGTACTTTTAAAATTATATACAAAGGGTAATGGTGATACTCCAAAGCATCATGAATGCAAATATGAAGACAGAAGATAAAAATTCAAAGACAGACATAGTTGTGCAGAAAGCGTTTGCTTTTCACTCTCCAACAATGATGAGAGAGGAGATGAAATTTTGAGAGGGAAGACAGAAGATAATTATTTAAAGATGCTAAATTTTAGGATTCATATGATAGAGATATTAATTAGGTAAAGAT
The DNA here is from genome assembly GCA_958295605.1 of Ajuga chamaepitys. Taxonomy (NCBI): domain Eukaryota; kingdom Viridiplantae; phylum Streptophyta; class Magnoliopsida; order Lamiales; family Lamiaceae; genus Ajuga; species Ajuga chamaepitys. The sequence goes on along the minus strand of OY282504.1, from coordinate 45,081,613 downwards.
ATATCTGTAAAAAAATTCATTCTTAATTCTTCCCTTTCATTCTAACGTCAATTAATATGAAACAGAGGGAGTAGTATATATTATCTTGCTTAAAAGTATAAGTTCATTTTAGTAATTTGTTTTTCAGCTTATAGTATAATTATTGTTCCCTTATAATATATATTATCTTGCTTAGAAGTATAAATTCATTTTAGTAATACATTGTTTACAATTACAATATAATTATTTGTTCTTTGTATATTACTCTATAATTATTTTTCTAGGTTATATTATATATACTGTTTGCTTATAGTATATATTATGTTGTATAATAGTACAAACTTATTAGTTACAGTATATATATATATATATATATATTTTGTATAATACTGTATATTTATTTTTGCAGCTTACAGTATAATTTTGTTCCCTTATAGTATATATTAGTTTGCTTAAAAGTATAAGTTCAATTATTATTATTATTATTATTATTATTATTATTATTATTTGGAAAATACACTATTCAGGTAAACAAATTACACTTTTTGGTTAAACAAGTTATACTATATGGAATCTGCAACAGCAAAAAAATAAAAACTTACAAAATTGTAAATAATATTGTTTAGGTAAACAGCTTATACGTTTATGTTAAACAAGTTATACTATCGATGAAGTTGGATAACTCAAGTGGTAGAGTATATACTATCTAGACATTTGGTCATGAGTTCGAGTCATCTTGGGGGGAAATGGGATATCAGATATGCTACAGTAATATTTGTTTTAAAAAAACTGAACCAAATAATAATAATAAATTAAATCAAAACATGAAAATTTTGAAAAAATTTAGAAAAAAACTTGAAAATATATGAATTTTTAATTTTTCATTAGTCATTAATTATTAAATATTAATAAATTAATCAATGAATAAAAGTATTATTAAATATATATAAAAAAATTACTAATCAATTGACAAAATTCAATCATAGTACCTTGTAGATATGACGTGGGACTTTACCACTTGGCCAACAATTTGTTATGTTAAATATTGGAGCCTTATTTGTAATATTTGAATTAGAATAATTATAAATAAGAAAAAATCAAATAAAATCTGAAGCGGCAGGGCTTCGAACCCTCGACCTGAAGATTTGAAGTACACACCCCAAACCAGCTTGGCTATGTCCTGAGTTTGGTTGAATTTCGAACGTGATTGGTATATTATTTAAGGATACGAAGTAAAATAAAAGAAAACACAGGAAAGCTGACCGCAGGCGGACTCCTTTATTTTCACTGCTATAGTTGAGCCTTTTTTTTTCAAATCCATGCATCAATATAGGTGGGTGTACAATAAGGTATATTCTACATCTTGTGCATATAAGTCTTACTCATATATGAATCGTTGAGCATATAATGATAGTTTGTTATTTGGTCTCAATATGTTTAGAGTTGCGAACATAATATTTTTTTCCCTTTATGAATCCATCTCTTTCTCTTACCATTGGATTGAAAACATTTTCCTAATTTAACTATAATTTTTTACTTATAAATCCTTCTACTTTTATACTCAAATCAATTTTAGGGTCAATAACAGAAATCAACCTTTACTATTCGCGTTTTGACACTTTGGAACCTAAACTTCTTTTTTTAACCGATTACAATCTGTACTTTACGTTTTTCAACTTCCAGAAATATTTTCCGGCGAGAAAATTAAAATTATTAAAAAAAATTAAAAATTAGAAAATTATTGAAAAAAATCTGAAATTATTTCTACAACTATAAAATTTCATTTAAAATATCTTAAAATTAATTTAAAATAGTGAGATTAGTTTTTAATACTGCAATTTTATTTAAAAAATTGAAAACATTTTAAATTTAAAAATAATTTAACTTACCGGCTAGAAAATAAAAAAAAATATTTAAAATATTTAAAATCACAAATTTATATAGAAAATTTGAAAATTATTGCTAAAATATAAAAAATTATTTTAAGTATCTTAAGATTAACTTGAAATGGTGGAATTATTTTTAAAATTTTCAAATTTATTTAAACAAGTTTTAATAATTTAGAAATTATATTTTTTTATAACCTAGAAATTAACTAATCATACTAATTTAAATTATTCTAGGTTGTGTACATTAGTTTCATTAGTTTTTGTCATAATGCATTATAATTTTTTCAAAAGTTATTGGTGAAGCTATTGTAATTCTTCAACCTCAATACAAAATTTTCAAACACACTCGGAAATATTAAATTTAACAAACAAGTATATAAATTAAATAGTATAATTTTCACTTTTATAAAAATTATTTGATATTTTTTATTTGTAGCTCAAACTTATATAAGAAATTAGCCCACTATCTATTTAAAATTTGATACGTATAACGAAATTAAAATAAATTATCAAACACATTAATAATTGTATTCCATGTTTTAGAAACCGAAGACCTCACATTTATGTTCTAAACTTTACATAGTTCTTTATTTTTATTTAGTTGGAAGAAGAAATCCTTGAATAAAAGTCGTATATATATATATATATATATAGGAATCCCAAAAAACTAATTGAACTAATTTACACAACCTGAAAATTATAAATTATTTTAATTTTTTAAATAAAATTGTATATGTTAAAAATAATTTCACCATTTCAAGTTAATTTTAAGATATTTTAAATGAATTTTTTAAAGATATTGACCCAAAGATAATTTTATATATCAAGAATAGATGTATAAATACATAAGAGAAAGCCTAATACAAGAGCTAAGTTTACAATGTGGGATACAAGAGCAGTTCCACACGATACACATACAACATTATTCCTAATACGCGCCCTCAAGACGGCGGGCGATTGACGACGCCAATCGTGGACATGAGAAGTAGTAACCGCTGCCGAGAAAGTGGTTTGGTTAAGGCATCAGCTAGTTGATCAGCAGAGGAGACATGCACAACACGAAGAAGTCCAGTTTTGATCAGACCACGAACAAAATGATAATCAATGGCGATGTGCTTCATACGGGAATGAAACATAGGATTAGAGCAAAGATATGCGGCGCCAGTGTTATCACAGTATAAAGTAGGAGGAGAGGAAGAAATTGAGACAGCCAACTTCGACAGTATAGAGCGAACCCATTGCATGTCAGCAGCAGCCGCTGCAATAGCTCGGTATTCAGCTTCAGTGGAGGAGCGAGCAACAGTTTCTGCTTGCGAGAGCTCCAGGAAATCAGATTGGATCTAAGAAAGATAATGAATGCCCCTGTGGAAGTAATGTCATCAGAGTTCCCCGCCCAGTCAGCATCACTGTAGCTGTGCAGAGAAAGAGAACTGTTGCTGCGAAGATGAAGAGCATAATGACGAGTACCAGCAAGATATCGAAGCAAGCGTTTGACAGCGCCCCAGTGTGTCTCAGTTGGAGCATGCATAAACTGGGATAGTTTGACAGTGTATGCAATATTAGGCCGGGTAAGCAGGAGATACTGAAGACTCCCAAAGACTTGATGGTAGGTCCGAGCATCACATGCACTACTGCCATCACATAGAGAGAGTTTCGCACCGGAGGCCAGCGATGTTTGAACAGGTTTAGCAGTAAGCATGTTGTGTCTAGCTAAGAGGTCGGTAACATATTTATGCTGGGATAAAAAACAGGAGGAAGGCGTGCGCAGTACCTCAATACCAAGGAAATAGGAAAGTTCTCCAAGATCCTTCACAGAAAATTGAGCAGCCAGATTGCGAACAATACCAGAAAGAAACTGATTGTCACTGCCTGTAAGGATAAGATCATCCACATACACCAAGAAATAGGTAGTATTACCATTGCGATTATAAACAAACATAGATTCATCTGATTTGGTACACACAAAACCCACAGAAAGCAAGAAAGTTCGGAGAGCATTGTACCAAGTGCGAGGAACCTGTTTAAGGCCGTAGATGGACTTACGAAGCCGACATACATACTTGGGATGGTTTGGATCAGAGAAGCCCGGAGGTTGGGCCATGTAAACTTCATCAGAGAGTGATTCATGGAGAAAGGCATTGTTCACATCAAACTGTCGAAAGGGCCAATTATGAGAGACAGCAAGACTGAGAACAATGCGAACAATAGTGGGTTTCACAACAGGACTGAATGTCTCAGAGAAGTCAATGCTAGGACGCTGATGAAAGCCTTTAGCAACCAGACGGGCTTTGAATTTGTCAATGGAACCATCGGACTTTCGTTTGATGCGAAAAACCCATTTACAACCAACAACATTTTGAGAGTCAGTAGGAGGAACCAAGTCCCATGTGCCATTATTTAACAAGGCATTGAACTCAAGAGACATGGCCTGACGCCAACGAGGATCTGAAAGTGCCTGCATAATACTGGTAGGTTCAACATCAGGGGCTAAGGATGTAGTGAGACCATACTGTGGATTGGGTTTAGTGATGTTGTTGCGAGAGCGTGTGACCATAGGATGAGAAGGCGCTTGTGCTACCGAAGGCACTGGTGAAGGAGGCCGATCGGGGGGTGAAGATGGCACCGAACCTGCAGAGAGAAGTGAAGGAACCGGTATAGGGGGTAGTGAAGGAATAGGCGAGTCATCTGATGGGATGGAGGGGTAGGAGGGAGAGCAAGAGTGGAAAAAGGAAAGATATATTCCGGAATGTTACATGACGAGAGGTATATATTTTGTTGGACAGTCTATCAAGGCAGAGATATGCACTTTGAGTAGGGGAATAGCCAACAAACACACATGATGTGGAGCGATTTTCAAGTTTATGAGATTTGTAGGGTCGAAGCCAGGGAAAACATTGACAGCCGAACACACGTAATTTTGTGAAATTCGGTGGGTGATGAAAAAGTTTCTCAAATGAAGATATCATATTGAGATCAACCTTGGGGAGACGATTGATGAGATATGTGGTTGTGGAGATAGCGTAGGGCCAGTATGTGAGTGGCATAGAGGCTTGATGTAGTAAGGCTAGACCCGTGTCAACAATATGCCGGTGGAGCCATTCAGAGACGCCATTATGCTGTGGGGTATGAGGGGGAGTAGTGAGATGTGTGATTCCATGAGTGGTTAAAAATGAGCGTAATGCAAGATACTCACCACCATTATCAGAGTAAAAGGTAATAATTTTGGTGTTAAGATAATTTTCCACCAAGGTTTTATAGGCAATGAAAGTGGGCGAAACATTAGATTTCTGTTTAAGCGGATAGATATATTTCGTAAAATGATCCACAAAAATAACATAGTATTTGAAACCATCATACGATAATACTGAAGAAGTCCAAACATCTAAAAATCCAACTCAAAGGGGCATGGTAGATGTTAAAGACGAATCATAAAAAGGAAGTCTATGACTATGAATACATTTGCATGAAACACAACTAAAACTAGGAGTCTTAGACATAGGAAAATTATTACTAGACAAGGCATATTGTAAAATTTTTAATGAGGGATGATCCAATGAGCATGTCAGATGGAAGTAGAACACCTGACAGCAGAATGAAGCGAAGGAGTCTGAGCAGGAGGACCAGAGTGCGGCCACACATAAAGCTCATTAACACGCGGGCCCCGAACAATCGTACCCCCCGTGTGGCAATCCTTCACCTGAAAATCAGAAGCAGAAAAGACAACTGAAACATTATTCTGCTGGCACAGTTGAGAGACAGAAAACAAGTTTTTCGACATGGACGGAACAAGTAAAGTCTCAGAAAAACGAAGAGAGTGTAAATCAGAGAACATTAAATTTCCAGTGTGCGAAATATTTAATTTGTTACCATCACCAACAATCACACCATCTGAGCCATCATACGGGATGTGAAGAGACAAATTGGCAAAATCAGTCGTTATGTGATGGGAGGCGCTCGAATCAAGAATCCAACCGGGCGAAGAAGGGGCCGAGGTGGCAGCATGAGCCGAGGGAGACGTGTAGGCTGACGGACCAGGTGGACGGCGGGATTGAGAGGCAGTGGTGAGAGCTTGGATATCCGGACAACGACGAGCCGAATGACCATGGGTTCCACAATATTGGCACCGACCCTGGTAGCCGGGGCGAGCCGCCGCCGAAGAGGGATGGGGCTGTGAGGGACGAGGCACGACTGAGGTGGAGGACGGCCTGCGAAACTAGCCCGATTTGGGCGGAGTAGACGAACGGCGTTGTTGAGAGTCAGCCGCGTATGCAGTCGCTGGCAGGGCTGGAGAAGCAACAACTTTGGGCGCGAGCTGTGATTATGTGGTAAGGAGCTTCTCATGAAGCTCATCGAACGAAAGTGACGTCTCTCGGGCTTGAATTGTATTACCAAGCTCTTTAAAGGAGGCATCAAGGCCATTCAAAATTTTGAGAACAAGATCCTCATTATCAGTGGAGACGCCCAGAAGCGACAGTTCGTCGACGACACCCTTGATCTCAAGCATAAAATCGGTAATGCTACGGGTTCCTTTCTGAGGATTAAGAAATTTATTTTTGAGAGTCAATATCTTGCCACGGGAAGGCTTGCCGTAGATAGATGTCAAAGTGGTCCAGGCGTCTTGCGCGATTTTGGCTGACGCAATAAACGGAATCAACGTAGGGTTGATTGAGCCAATGATGGTGCTGAGGATCAATTGATCCTGGCGAACCCAATAGAGATGCAGTGGGTTCGGTTGAGAACGTCCGTAAGTGGTGACAGTGGACGCAGGGCACGGGAAGGTGCCGTCAAGAAATTTGACGAGATCGTAATCGGCGAGAAGTGTGCGAATCTGGAGTACTCCAAGCCACAAAATTGACCGACGTGAGTTTCAGCGGGGCTTGTGACGTAGTGTTGAACGCCACAAGGGATGGCGGTGAGGTGGCGAGAGCAGTGGAAAGGGACGATTCCGATCCGGTAGCGATAGAAGACGACAGTGAAAGCGTGTTTATGTTTTTGCAGAGGCAGAAGGCCGTTGACTGCAGTGTTTATGTTTTTGCAGAGGCATAAGGTCGTTGACTGCAATATAAGGTGCGTGAGGCGGGATGGGCGGGATAGGAGGAAAGAAAAGGATTTCCAATAAAATTGGAGAGAAATCGGGAGAAATAATGTAGGATCGAAAAAAAAAGACGTTAGCCAATTAGGCTCTAGTTACCATAAAGATATTGATCCAAAGTTAATTTTATATATCAAGAATAGATGTATAAATACATAAGAGAAAGCCTAATACAAGAACTAAGTTTACAATGTGGGATATAAGAGCAGTTCCACACGATACACATACAATATTATTCCTAATATTTTTATAGTTTTAAAAATATTTTCATAATTTTTTAAAATAATTTTTCTAATTTTAATTTTTTTTAATTTTCTCGTCGAAAAATATTGTCGAAAGTTGAAAAATGTAAAGTACAAATTATAATCGGTTAAAAGGAAAAAATTAAATTTAAAATGTCAAAATGCAAAGAGTACAACCTAAATTTTAATGTAAAAAGTACAGTTACCTAAAACAGTTTTGGAAACGTAATTCGGTCATATCACCATAATACGATTAACCTAATCCGTAACATAAGCTGGCTCGAGTTTGACACGTTTTGAAGTTTGACGGTCCCACCAATTACCTGGCACCGTGTGCTACTCCTCTCCATCAAACCCAAAACCCGTTTCTGATTTTGCAGAAAAAACCCTCCGATGATTTTCTACTGTCCACGCTTTCCAGCACCTTTTTCTCTGGACAATCATAGCATGTAATTACATAATATTGCAATTATCTGAGCTTATTTTGAACTGCTTTCTTGGATTGCACCTGTGTATTTCAGATACTTCTCATTCCTTCACTGGTAAGCTCACTTCACCTATCGGGCTTTTCACCCAATATCTTTGCATTATAGTGGCGTTTGCAGATTCAGCAGATTTTATCATGTAAGCAGCTACTGGAGCTTCTTGATTTTAGTATATTAATGGGTTTGAATTTTTGTTTAGCCTAATTGGAGCTCGGGGACGCAAAAATGGCTACCGTCAGCAAAAAGATGAACATATTGGAGGGTCTGGTGAAAGATGGATCATTCAAGTGGCTGAGTAAAAAGAGAATGGCCTTTGGCGAAGAGATTGAGGATATGGAAAGGTCCCCATCTGCTGGGAAGAATTGCCTGCCAGAGCTCTCCCTTATAGCAAATGTTGTGGTCCGCAAATGCTCCAAGTTAGTTCTTTGCTCTCTATTTTTCTTTTCGGATTGCATCTGTTTATTTTTACCTTGAGTTTTTGGTGATGAGAATGGCTGTATTGCTTTCTTTGGTTGGTAATGGCGATATGGTTACACCTTAGTTTGTCTTGTGCAAGATGAAGCAAATTTGTGGCATAAAATAGTATCTACGGGATGATTTAATCAGTTGTCAAGTGTCTTGACAAATGTGACAAATAGATCGGTGAGGTTAGATTTGCTTAAGTGAAAGCTGTATTGGTTAATAAATGGATTAGTAATTGATTGCTTATGTCGGTTGATAAATTGTTCAGAATCTTCAGATTGAAAGTTTGAGATGTCACTTGTTAGATTAAAAACAGAGGACTAAAAGTCAGTCATATGGAAATTAATTGCAAATAAGCTAAAGTCCTCTTGGGAGTCGTTGTACAAGCTTTATGTTGGACACTTTGGCGGGAAAGGAATGAAAGAGTTTTCAAAAACATTGGGGAAACGTCCAGATGATGTGTGGGTTACATTTAAGCTTAGGCCGGCCTCATGGTGGATTTCAGCGCGCAGAAACTTTAGTTATTCTTTCTTTAATCAGATATGTGTCGAGTTTTGAATCCTGTGCAGTTGTACTTTAGTTGTTGATTGTCTGTCACTTAGGGATTCATAATCCCTTTGTAATATTCAATATCATTAATAAAATTAATCGTTTCTCAAAAAAAGGAAAGGAAAATTAGTCGAGGTAAAAGAAGAGTGGAATTATCAGTCCATTAGGCTAAATATCATGCAATATCCTCATTTCTTTAGAACTCATTAACATGGAAACTTCTTGTTCTGGGTGTCAGTTCTGGGGGCTAGGTTAACGTACAACCAGATAACTATTTAATCGAACCGTAGTTGAAATACTAATAATGAATCAATGCTCAAGAGATCCATGCATGGCTAATCTCCGTGTCAAGCTGATGAGCCAAACCCCTCTTTTTTCTTTCATAGAGAGGAGGATGGTTATTCGCATTTGATTTGATGGCCAGAGGATAACTGAAAGCTATGTGCTGGTCAATATGGTTGGAAAGAAACATGAGAATATTTGAAAATAAGGAGGAATCAATAGATGAAGTTTGGGCCAAACTCAAATGTAGAGTGGCTTGGTGTATTTTATAAGGACTTCAAGGGGTTCTCTATAGCTGATATAAAAGAGATTTTAGCACTGTAATGTAGATGTATGAGCTAGTTTTGAGAATATAGTAGGGAAACCTCATCCCTATGGTAAGTTATTACTTCATTAAAAAAATTCAGTTTCTTATAAAAAACATGTGTAAGATTTGACGTAATATCGAAGTCATTTTTATTGGATAACACCATATGGAAATACATATAATTATCTGCTTCTGTGAAATTCATCTAACATTTTCCATGAATCAAATTTTAAATGTGCATCTTAGTGCGTGAACTTGTACGCCCTAATAAAAAAATAGGTGATTGGATCTTCCATTGTGAATTATGGAACTTTGGAGGTTATAGTTAAGTTTTGTTGGCATCCCTAGCTTAAATTTTTTTGCCACATCTTGAGAGGGAAGATTGAGTACAATTTAGTTCTTATATCTGACTTTATTGGAGTATTATTTGGGTCTATCCTCGTGTGAATAATGTATCATAATCATCTGAAGTGTGAAGCTAAAACTTAAATTGGTTATGGATTGTAAAAGTAGTAAAATGAAAACATTGTATGTGAAATGAACTATAAAACCTAAGATGTGCTTGTAACAAAAGACATTTCACAAATTGATTTATTGATGGAATAAAAAAATTTTGTGATACAATCTCTATTTCTTCCTCATATTCTTCTCTTGAAGTTGACTTCTTATAAACTATTGCATTATTGATTTTTATGATGCTTGTGCCTCTACGAATACAAGTTGATTTAAAATTCGTCATTACAAATATTTTTTACAACTATCCTATATTATTTTGGGGCCTGAGAGAAGTGCCCCACGTTATGAGAAGACATAGGAAACACTCTGATAACCTTTATTCATCATCTGAAATTACAGATAAGTTTACGCAGATAAAATTAACTCTATCTACTCACAGTCTGCAGCAATATCTACTTGCTCATATCCACAGTTTGTGGGTCTCAGTTGCATGTGTGAGATGGAGAAGAGGGATACACAATTATAACTGTATAGATCATTTGTTTGTGGCTGAATCAAATCGATAATCATTAGCTGCTTAAACATTGTTTTGTCTGTGAGCTACCTTTCTTCTAGACATTAAGGTGAAAAATTATCCATAGTTTTATTTGTGGATTCAAGGCAACATCTACTTTCAGAACTTATTTGACAGTCCAACTGATGAAGTTCAATGACATCAGATTTTGGGTTTCAGATCGATCTCGCTCTTTTTCTTGCAAATCTTTTTTTCTGTCCCTTTGTAACAGCAACTCTATGGTTTCTTTCCTTGGCTCAAATTGATATGGAGGGTCCAGCCCCTAAGAAGATCAAGTTTTCTTATGGTTGATAGCGATGGGGAAGTTGCCGACCTGTGATTTCTTACAAGAACGGTTTCCGAATATGCTCTTATCCCCAAATTGGTGTGTCTTATGCATGTGTAACTTCGAGAACCTAAACCATTTGTTCAACATTGTCCTTTTGTCCATCAAATATAGTGCAAGGCCTTGGGGGAAGTGGGTATGCGATGGGTTCCACCACAAACGACCATGTAATTGTTACAAATCAATATGGGAAGATTACGTAATAAAAGGAGCAAAATACATTGGAACATCATAGTAGCAGTGATTCTGTCGTCTACTTGGTTAGAAAGGAACCGGAGAATCTTTGACGAGAGCGAGGAGACTTTAGAAGAAGTGTTGGAGAGGATCAAATATAGAGTAGCCCTGTGGTTGTCGAGTCGTAGCTTGTCTAAAGCCTTTTTTTGTATCTGACTTAGCCAGGAGTTGGAGTATTGCCATGTAGCTATTACATCTTTCTGTACCTATCACTAATGTACCAGTTGGGGGATCTCTCATCGCTCTTCGTAATTGCAATAAGATCATATGTTTCTTATTAAAAAACTGATGAAGTTCAATGAAATTGAGATTTGGTTCCCGTTAAAAAATTTCTTTTCGCGACCTATATACAAATAAGGATATTGAACAATTTGTTTCTCATTCATGCTCTGATTTGCTTTTCTTTTATACAATCATGCAGAATCCTTGGCCTATCTTTGTGCCAACTTCTGGAAAACTTTGATGCAGAGGCTGCTGGTCCTTTAAAGCATCAATCAAACTTTGCAAGGAACTTTCTAGAATACTGTTGCTTCTTGGCTATTGCACGGTCAATACATGTAAATGGTTACTTGGATGATAAAATATTTCGGCGCCTTACATTTGACATGATGGTTGCTTGGGAGTTTCCTGGAGCTGCTAGCGAACTATATCTTGATGTACGTTCTTTTTAGTGTTCCAAGTGACTATATTCTGATTATGGCCAGCTTTGGACTGTAGTTCTATTCACTTTATCATTAAATTCTGAGGAAAATACATTGACATTATTGAGGGAACTGAAAATCGGTTCGCAACTACAAATATCCCTCTTAAACTGGTAATGTCTTTTATGACTCTTGTATTTATGACAGGCAGATGATGATGTCACAATTGGAATCGAGGCTTTCTCTAGGATTGCTCCAGCAATTCCAGTTGTTGCTGATGTGGTTGTGAGTGATAAGATATTTGAGGTTCTTGCAGCACCAACAAGTAATCGGCTTCATTTCTCCGTCTATAACAAGTACCTTATTCGATTGGAAAGGTACTGCCTGCGATGGCATTATTCAATTTGATGTGTATTTCTGTGAAACTCGGTTATTGTTTGCTTCTGGTTATAGTTATGGTGGCAATAGTTATATATTGTCATTGTCCTAGTCTATATTTCACAAATTCTAATCTTACTAACTGAAGTAGCTTTGACAATGACATAGTAATGCTCATCTTTTTCCCTAAACTCTAAAGCTCAAGGTGTATAAACCTATTTGGGAAGTTCAGCCTTCGTAGTATATGTATCATTTGATAGACCTTCGAGTTACTCAACCGTCAAATTACTACCGGAATACACAACTTACACTTTCATGGCATCATTGAATTCATAAAGTGTGATTTTGAAGAATAATGATACGGCCATAAGCTACATTACTACCTTTTAAAGTCAATTTAACTCAAAGCCAAAGGACCACGTGTTGTAGTTAAAGGGTGTTAATTGCTGGATTTTGTTGTTTCCAAGAAATACTTTAGATCAGTGGAGTTTACGGTTAATGTGTGCTCTAGTTTTAGTTCATCCATGATTTCTGTTTTATATAAAGTTTTGAACGTGCTCCTAGTGTAAGTGCTCTGGAATACTAGGCACGATGATCATTTTTCAACACCTACATTCCTATCCTTGGACCCTTCCTTTAGGATAGAAGGTTATGTATACCTTCAATTGTGGTTACATAGCACACTTAGAATCACAAATCGTTTCTAATATTTTTGTTTCTTCATTATCTAGGAGGATGATGGCCATCGTTTATAGGGTTGTAAACGAATAGAGCTTTCATTAAACAACTCATTAACGAGCTCGTTAGTTTGAATAAACAAACAAATTTTTGAGCTCGTTTATAAACTAACAGAGCTTGAACATGATTAGCTCATTCATTAATAGCTCGCGGATAAGCTTGTTCAAACCCCAATTAATAATAACAGTATTAATAAGTAAAAACAACAATATTCATTCTACATATAATCTATGTTGCTCGGACTCGGGTACGGGTGTCGGACACGGGTACATATCTAGGTGTCGGACCTTTTATTTTCTATAATTTAGGATACTTGGACACGGCTTAAAAGCGTCTGAAAGTTGGACACTGGTACGGGGACACGGCACTATTTACTAAATTATTTAAAATATCATATTTATATTTATATAGAATTTTGACATTGATAGGTTTTATGGCCTTTTTTCTGAGAAAGCCTTTTTTGGCAATTATATATTACATAATCAATTTATTTATTACCTTTCCTAAATTAGCCCACCACAACTTACAAAATTAGTCAACTCAATCAATTAACTATTTCGTATATCATATTCAAATATATGCACACAAAATAGTCAAATACTCATCATCATCTCTTAAACACGTGTACCCCTCCAGCCTTCCTCTCTCTCTCTCTCTAAACACGTGTATTACCTCTAGCTCTCCTTAAATAACTCATGCCATTAGTTTCTCCCTCCAGCACTTCAAAACTTAGCCGTGTCCAATTTTTCTGTGAAGGGTCGGACACATATCCCGTGTCCGCACCCGTGTCGTGTCGTGTCGACACCGACACTTCGACGAAACTGAAGAGTCCGAGCAACATAGCATATAATATTATATCCTTATATTACCTATTACTCCTTCCGTCCCGAGATAATTTACACACTTTCCTTTTCGGGGTGTCCCGAGATAATTTGCACACCCTTAAAAAGGAAATTTCTCTTACAATCTCAACCCTTAAAATCTCCACCTTCAATCTGCACCTTTGAAAAAGTCAACTAAAAAGCAAAAAACAGCTCATTCTTATTCCACGTGTTGGGAGGGGTGTGCAAATTATCTCGGGACGGAGGGAGTATTATAATGAGCATTTGGTTATATTCGTTTATCTGTATGGAGATTTAGGAAAATGTATATTTATTTGATGCTCGTGAACAAGGTAATTAATTGTTAATGAATGTTCACAGACATGGTCAAACACGTTCAGGAACATGTTCGTGAATAAAATCATACATTCTCAAACACGGTTCCTCGGCTCAATTTCAATTAAAAATAAATGAACCAAACACGAATGCCTATAAGCTTGGCTCGGCTCGTTTGCAGCCCTAGTCGTTTAGGCATACTAGTTTAACGTGAGGAACTTGGTGTTTTCTGGCTTAATTATTTACTCCGTCTATCCCACATTAATAGTCTACCTCCAACTTCCACTCGTATTAGAAATGCATTTAATATACCCTTGTTTGATATCGAATTCAAAGATGTTAAATATGTATTGTTAGATCCCAAAGTATATTATATAGGGGTGTACTAGGAAAAATGCATTTAGTACACCTTTAATAAGGGACAATAATTTTGGTGTGGATTGAATAGGAAAGGTTGCCTATCTTTGTAGAATGGAGGGAGTAATATCCACACGTGTTGTGCAGGGCAATTAAGAAGTTGCAGTTTCAATCTGAATCTTCTGTCCTTTCTTCTATACGATCAGCAAGGGCGGAGAAAATCCTAGAATTGGATGGAACTGTCACAACTCAGCCAGTTCTCGAGCATGTGGGTATTTCTACATGGCCTGGTAAGTCTTGGTATGCTAAAATGAAAGAGGGAATACATTGATTTTAGGGAATAGAGAAATTAGGGACTACTTACTTTTCTTGAAAGTAAGATGTCCAAGTGTGTGGCATGCAGGACGCTTGACTTTGACTGACTATGCGTTATACTTTGAGGCTCACCGTGTCGTCTCTTATGAAAAAGCGAAGTCATATGATCTTGCTGATGATTTACAGCAAGTTGTTAAACCTGAGCTCACAGGGCCGTGGGGGACCAGACTTTTCGACAAGGCCGTCTCCTATAAATCAAATACACTGTAAGGCGATGGTGCTTAATACGCTGTTCATTTTAATAAAACAGGCGGTGAGCTACTTGCTTCATTTTCATACCTTTGAAAGCTTATGGATTCATTAGGACTTCTGATGTAGAACGGAACCTGTTGTCATGGAGTTTCCAGAGCTTAAAGGCCATACACGTCGTGACTATTGGTTAGCTATCATCCGTGAAGTTCTGTATGCCCATAGATTTATGTTGAAGTTCCGGATCGGTGGTCCTGAGAGAGATGAAGTGCTTCTTAAAGCTATATTTGGGATTATGCGAGTACAAGCCCTTAAAGAAATGAGTTCTACAGTACCTCTATGCTTTGAGGCTCTTCTTATGTTCAACGTTTGTGATCAACTTCCACGTGGGGACCTAATCCTTGAAGAACTTGCAAACATGCTAGCAGTTGGGAAGAAGGATCAAAGAAAAGCTGGAAACACGATCTATTCGATCTCTGCTTTGTCTCTTCCTACTAATTTGGGGTTTGTTAAGAGGACAAGTTCTGGTGTGGCTAATGACAGTGGACCAGTGGTTGGTGATATTGCTGTTGGAGAGATGACACCGGTCGAGAAAGCTGTCAAAGAAGCTAGAAGTAGCTACCAAAATGTAGTGCAGGCACAAGCTACAGTTGATGGTGTTAAAGTTGATGGTATCGACACCAACTTGGCTGTGATGAAGGTATGGCTTATGTAAGAATATAATTGGTTAAATGCCATGGGATTTCAGAGGTTGAGAGATTGCAAGTCTTTGCTGCATCTTGGTTTTGATACCACACCTTAATATGATATTAATTTGATTTTGGTTTTGATACAACACCAGAGCACCCTTAATGTGATGTTAATTTCTGAATTTGCCCTGTTGTATAAATTGCTTTTGCTCAATAATATGTGTTTAAGGATGTGTTTGGCTAAGCTTCCATAAAAGAGCTTTTAAGTTTTACATCTTATAAGATGTTTTATGAGCTTATAAACTTCTAGATCTTATTATAAACAAGGCATATGCTGTTGAAGTTGGGTTCATATTATTTTATACCTGTTATGGTGTTTTGTTTTATAAGATATTTTTATTGATTTAGTGACTGAGAAGGGTGTGAAACCATAAGAGTTCCGAAGTAACTACTTTTGTTAAGTCTAAAACAATACAAAGTATTCGCAGGACACATGAATATGAAATAATTTATATTCGGATCAATGTTGTAGGAGTAATTTAAAAAGAAAAGGAGCTAGTAAAATGCTTGATATAGGTATAATATGCATACTTGATTACTAGGATACCTTATTAATTGTTATAATTGGTTGGCATAATCTATTGTCCAAGAGTGAACTATCCTTGTACTTGTTATGACAAAATTTCATATTATTTCATCTTGCAGCTCTCTAGATATTAGTAGAATTTTACCAATTTTATGTTTAATAATAATTACTCCTGAAATTTTTCCGCACTGATATTATGTAAGGGGGGAGATCCATTTTAATTTGTAAAATGTTAAATCATAAAATTTTATAAGAATATGGGAAAATTACCACGGGGATTACAATGGGAAGAGATTTCCCAAAAATCCTCTCTATGGTTCATAAGACTACATAAATATAACACTTAAATCCCTACGCAAATCTGAATTAAAGTATTCCTTAAACTCTTCGTGGCCAATAATCCAAGATGCTACTCTAGCTTTAACTAACTCCCACACCTCTTTGATAGATCCTATACTATTCTCAAAAATCCTTTTATTACATCTCAGCCATATGAACCAAACTATTGCGTGCATCATACCCTCCACAAAATCTTTGCTCTCTTGCTTCCTAGGTTGCCCAAGTCCCCTAGGAATAAGGTCTCAGAGGTTAAGATTGCATAAGCTCTTTTAGTTCACCTAACAATCCTAAAATTCTTTTGAAGAGCTTAGAAGGTTAGCCAAAGTTCCACTTAATTTTGGCCTACTATTTCTCTAACTTCATTAGCACTTCAAGGTACAATGTTTCTTAGGATATAGATGAAATTGCAGGAACTGCTGGCTCCCATGACTGAAAGCTGGAATTTACTGGTTTCCATCATATACTGGGAAGAACCTGTGAAATCTTTGATGTTCTGTTTGATCTTCACCTATATTATCTTCAGGTACATACATTTTATCATGAATATTTAGATCAATTATTTCTGCACAAGCTGTGTTTCCATTTCTCCTCTTCCATCTCAATTCTCACTCATTCAAAAAGAAGCCCCTCTCAGAGTCATGTCAAAATAAGTAATATTTCGCCATAATGAGTAAAATTATCCATATGTGTCTTTTTTTTTTTTTTGGGGTTGGGGGGGGGGGGGGGGGGAGGGGGAGGGGGGACAAAACTATGACTGAATTCCAGATCCATGTAAAAGGAGGAACTCTCATGATTATTTGTTGGATATGGGTCCCTAGGATACGAGGACTCTTTGGAGTAGACTGAGTATTGTGGATACACTGAGAGACGAGTCTGAGGGAGTGCCTTTTTTCCCTTCCATTTATCCTTTTTTGTTTTCTATTTTTTTGGGGGTGGGTGGGTGGTTATGAAGCTGATTCTTACTCTTCATTGGGCTGACCAAGCACCCTCTTAATTTAGTACTCCCTCCGTCCCGAATGTACTTGCACACTTTCCGAATGCGGCCGTCCCAAGTAAACTTGCACACTTCCTAATAAGGAAAGTTATAACACAATCTCCACCCTCAATCCACCTTTGAAAAGTCAACAAAATCCCCCAAAAACAACTTTTCTTAATATCTGGGCCGACCCCCCTGTGCAAGTTCATTTGGGACGGAGGGAGTATAAGATAGTCCTTTGATGAGAACAATGGGGGAATCTTAAAGCTTGCTATTATTTTGAAAATGGAGGATTATCTGCTGGATATAGGTCACAACGGGGTATGGCAAAAAAATAGGTAGAATAGGAATTATACTTATTTAGAGATTGTTACATATAGTGATTACAATTATTCTTAAGCAAGAAGTGGTTGGCGAGAGGTAGACTAACAACATCATTTTGTCCTTGGCAATAAGATAGGTTTTGCCACATTTTATTTACAAGTAATTAATTACTTCTCTAAATTTTCAGGTATATATGAATGCCTGATATCTTATCGTAAAGTAATCTTGTCCTGTTCCCTGTGAGCCTGAAGCGGCTGAAACCCAGTCCCTCTATTTTCTATTGTTTTGTTCTCCATATTCTTTAAATTGATGCAAAGTTGGAGCCTGGGTTCTCATTAGTGGTCTGGACCTTCTGCGAGACTTCTGTGAATCAAATGACTACAATTGCTCGAGTCATGCAATTTTATTTCTATCAGTGACAACAAGTTAGACATGGGTGTCGGTTTTCAAGTATAGTATCTATATAAAAGAAAGTATTACAACTATATCTTTTGACAAGGAAAGTATTTACAACTATTCAAGAGAAGAATAATGTCCAGTTGATGTGGATTTACTCAATTATGTGGGAGTTGCTATTTATATTTATATTCATGACTCTGTATTTTTGACTACGTTTCACTAGAAATGATGGCATGGAGCACATGATGCCAATATACAACTGCTAATGCAAATT
The DNA here is from genome assembly GCA_958295605.1 of Ajuga chamaepitys. Taxonomy (NCBI): domain Eukaryota; kingdom Viridiplantae; phylum Streptophyta; class Magnoliopsida; order Lamiales; family Lamiaceae; genus Ajuga; species Ajuga chamaepitys. The sequence goes on along the minus strand of OY282504.1, from coordinate 45,063,315 downwards.
TTTTCTTATGATTTTATGTATTTATTTTTCCTTCTCCAGCTGTTTGTCTTTACTGTATTCATATCAAGGTAATCACTCTGACTACCATTTATCAGGTCACAGCAACACATTAATTTGTGGACATCATATACATGAAACTATGAAAGAGCACTATGTACAGAGTTTAGCTTGATTTCACCAATTATGCACTTTGTTTCAGAGGGTGGATGGGCTATGCATTGGCAGCTTCTCTCATGTCTTCTGCAATCTTCATGTTACTCACCCGTTTATTTGGCCGAGGAAAGCCTGTTGATGAACTGAAGGTAACAGCACCCCCTCCAATGAATACAATGGAGCAGCTTCTGGCTGTCCAAAATGCAATCTCCCAAGCTGAAGAACTAATACAAGATGGAAACATTGTTCTATTAAAATTTCGTGCCTTGTTACTGTCCATCTTCCCCCAGGTATTATTTTGTCTTCGCTTCATATTTCCAAATAGTATTATTTATCGGAGAGACTGGTATTCACTTGCTACCATTATCTAGCTCGTTTCCTGAGATCAGCATTGGACAACTAACAATGTACAAGATTAGTAACCATCAATGTACAACTTGATTATAAGTTCGTGACTCAGTTTACTTTTCTTAAACCAGAGCTACATGAGTGGTCACGGGCAAAAGATGCAATTAGTTGAGTAGGGCTAAAGTTTTTAAATTTTATTTTTTATTTATTTATTTTCTAACACTTCTAGGAGTCATAAATTACTAGCTACTATCATAATCGGAAAAGGAACAGATGAATCAATAATTCATCTAGAGTCTGTATAGCTTCTGCACCATAACTGATATATAACTTGGCATGGTTTTGTTTGATACTAAATGTGTAGCTAATGAAGCCATGATCACATAGCTAATCATTTCTGTGGTCTTGGACACATATGTATCTTGATACCAAACCTGAAATAGTGATAACTTTCAGTTTATTTCCATAGAAATCTAGAAAATAAGGTCTGGAGCATTAACACACTTTCGTAGTCCAAAGGATTGAAATTTGAAGTCATTGGCGAACTATTCCGATTCAATATTCGTCTAATGCTGTCACGTAACGAAACTAGAACGAATGCCGTTGGATTTCCTGAAAATATGTAATTCCTGAATCTTGGCCTTTATTTTTGTGACATCCTACAATGGCAAGAAGTTAGATTGACATTTAATAGGGGTGCATATGATTCATAGAGACATTGATATGCTTTGTCTCAGTTAACCTGCATATAATTCATATTTTTGTCCATTAACCTGTATTTATCTAATATACAGGCCACTGAGAGATTAGCCGTTGCACTTTTGGTCCTGGGATTACTTCTGGCTCTTTTACCAGTTAAATACATTTTTCTGTTGGCTTTCTTGGAAACATTCACAAGATACTCACCACTTAGAAGAAGCAACACGGAAAGATGGATGAGAAGATTACGAGACTGGTGGTTTAGCATACCTGCGGCCCCTGTCAATCTTAAAAGAGTCAATGAAGACAAGAAGAAAAGGTAATACGTAATTTTGCTTCATTAATTTACTGAGTGTATTACTAGGGACTGTAAATATGTAAACATAATTGTTGATAAAAGGCACCCTCTCTCACTTGGGTGATATGATGACTTTAAGTTTTGTGTGGTCTGGTGTATTTTTGATGGTATATCTTAATTTCCTTTGTCCGTAGAAACATTATTGTTTGTTCAGCCAGACTAGTGCAGATGGATACTAACTGGTGATGCCCGAAGTAACTCGGACGTGATTGCCTTCACTATGTCCTCTAACTCGAATGGTACTATTCGTGTGAGTTGCTTTTGTTGCTCTGTTGATCTCTGGTACGTTGCACCAGCATTAATACCACTTGCAAGCTTGTCAAGTTTTCGAAAGGTTTTGGCGTTGGAATTGATGGTTCATATGACTTGATGACCTTCAAAGGCATCTCTCACAAATTGCTAATTGTCGGATGAGTTTCAAATTCATCTCTTCGAAATGGCTAATCGTTATATTTGAATCATGTCTTGTTAATTGGATCAATTCGGAGTTTATTCTTTTCAAAATGGATCGAACTTGATCCTCTATCAACGGAATTTGATTTGACGCTTTTATATTCTGCTGGTGTACTTGGGTGTTGGCTAATTATTTTCGGCATATTCTGCTTTCAATTAGTCTGAAATGTTCCTTGATTGAAACAATGTGGACGAAAATGATATGCTCGTCTAAGTGATTACTTAGTTGACAAGAACTTTGTTTTTTGGTTATAAAAAAAAAAGTAACTTAGCTATTTGAAATATGAATTTGAGATAAAAGAACATGGAAAATTGTACTGTATATTTCGTAATTTGTATATATTAAAAGATGATTAGACAGTTTACAATGTAGTTGGTAACAAACAAATGGAATTATATTACATTAACAGTGATGATACTAGAAAGCATGTATCACTAAAATTTTCTGCCAGCAGCTATGGACTTTTGCCAAGCAATCAAGGATACAAAGATTTTTGAAGCTAGACTTGAAGATTTGTTTTTCCCGTTAGATTTTGCTACTTGGCAAGGTATGTAAGGAGACACCAATTTATGCATCATTTTACCCTTTGACTTGGCATAAAGGAAAATGTTGAAGAAAAAGTATAATACTTCGTCAAAAGGTAATTGATGAGTGGAATTAGACGTTCATTATAATTGGTATATTTATGGAATTCGGTATTTGACACCATATAGAAATAGATATTATGCATGTAATAACACTAACTGATGTATCTCTCTTTCTTGTTTTCTTTTCTAATTCTCCTCGGACATAATAACCTACATTTTCTAGTTTTTTGAACTATAATAACTACGATTTTTTATTTGAAACTCATATTACATGTATTAAAATGAGATATTAGATTCAGGATTTTTGATTAGTTTTTCACTGTATGGCTTATATTTGATTATTTATTTTGGATTGAACCATTACATTGAATTTGGGTAGCAAATACAAATTAATTAATTAATTATTTCATAATAATATAATTAAATAATTTAAATCTGCTGAACACGTTTAATAAACTTACCTAAAAGTATGATTGATCAATTTATTTAATTTTAATTTTAACTAAAACTTAATAGTATATTTTATATATTTCTATATATATACTAGCTAGAACTTTCTCATGATGAGTTTAACGATTTCTCACAGTATTTATTTATAAGAAAAATATAATCAAGTAACCAATTGAAATAAATTTAATTATTTGATATTTTTTAAATACAGAATTTTAAATTATCGACGTATTTCCTATTTCATAAAAAATATTTACGTTATTTTCATCTCAGATCCTATATAAATAGTCTAACCTATAATGAATAAACAAATCGAAATTCGCTAGTCAACCAGCAAATTATAAAAATTTAAATTTTAATATTTTATGTCAATATCTTCAGTAGAAGTATCAATGGAAGATTATGATCCATTATTAAAAAAAAAAAAAAAAGAATGAGAAATAAATAAATATTTTGTGGCTTACGATATTGTAAAAGTATTATTAAAGAAAGAAAAGAAAGAAAAAAATAACAAAAAATATCGCAACGGGGTCGATGCTATCTTCCATCCAGACATGCACCTATTTTGCAAGAGATGCTGTTTATTCGACATAATTTTTTCATTACAGAAAAGATGTGAATATTATGTTCAAGTTTGAACATTTAGAAATGGTGTCTTATTATAACATTCGTAATGATATAGAAATGTAAAATTATAGTAACCTATTGTTCTTTTCGTATAAATAAACCACTATCTTCATTTGCTAAAAATAAATTAATTGCAGCTCTAAAAGAAACTGGTGAAATAAAGAATAATGTTTTATATGATTTTTTTTGGAGCACAAATGTTTTACGTGAATTAGGGAAAAACAGAGAGAAACAATTTCATTAACGTTACGTTACATCTTCAATAATTATATTAATTACAAGATGTATAACAATTCAAAGCCCCTCTAGGGTAAGGGTTATGTATCCATCCATCCTAATAAGAGTTTTTGTCTAATTCCTGGTCGGATCTTAGTCCAAATATCATGTCCATTTCATTAATTGTTTCTGTTTCCATGATTGTCATTTTCTTTCAATCCCTTGTTTGATCGAGTCTGTCGTGCCAGTTTGTCCAGGGCTTTTTTAGGTTTTTTGGTTCATTGTCTTCTTTACTTCTCTTTGTACAGTTGTGTTAGTATTGTTTGTTGCTTGTAGTTCCCTTGTTTTTATTCAAACAGGTACTTTGTGCATATGACATGGCCGGCGGTAAGCCATGTCATAAATATGGTTTCTTGGAAGCCATGAAAAAGGCATGGAAGCCTAAGCATGGGTTGATGGCGAGGGAGATTACACCGTAATTGTTCTTATTTTGATTCCAACGCATAGATGACTTGGATGGCGTACTATTATTCGAGCCATGTCATTTTGAAAAAAGATCTTGTGTTATTGAAGGAATAGGGTTTGATGAACAACCTTCACAAGCACAAATACCTTACGCACCGTTTTGGGTTTGGGTCTATGATCTCCTGATCTGGCAGCTCGAGCAGGTGGATTGGCAAAACACCATTTTCTTGATAAAACATGGTAGCTGATCCGTCTGCTATGCCCGACTTATGATGAAGCATGGCTGTGTCCCGATGACTTTAATGAGATTCTTTGACAATCAGAGAAAAAATGTAGTAATCCCCAGACCATTTTCGGCTATGGAGAAGTTCCAGAATATTATAGCTAAGTGCGGCTTGAGTGATCTTCGATATAGGGAGATCACTTCACCTGGACGTATGAGCAAGTAGGTGTCGAAAAATTACAATCACGATTGGATCGGTGTTTGGCAAATAATATATGGTTCACCCTATTTCCTCATAAACACATTTCTCACTTACTACGTCATAAATAGGATCATTGTCTTGTTTTGCTGAATTTTGGAAGGGAGGATCCTCATGTGCATCATGGTAACCAAATGAGATGCAAATTTTTGTTTCGAGAAAATATGGATGACTGACACTCAATGTGAAGAAATCCTTCAAAAGGGTTGGAAGGGACAACATGTGACCAGTAGCTTTGAAGAAAAGGTCCAGCAATGTGCATCGATAATTTAAGAATGGGATAGTACTGAGTTTTGTAATGTGCGAGAGAAGAATAAGAACCTGCAAGATAAGTCGAGTCAGCTCCAAAAAGTTACATAATCACTTAAATTTGTCTGTGAATGTAGACGTATTAAGCCTGAACTTGATCTGCTAATGCACCTTGAAGAGATCATGTCATTCCAAAGATTACGTGCATTATGGCCTATGAATAAGGATCGAAACACATCATTATTTCCTATGAAAGCATCACAATGCAAGAAAGGAAATAGAATTGATCGATTTTGGAATGAGAATGATGGATTTTGGGTGAACATAGAGAAGGAAATATTGGAGGTGTTTTGGAATTTCTATACTGCCTTGTTCACATCGGAGGGACCGCATAATATGCACAAAGTCTTGGATAATATTGAACCTAGGGTGACTATGGAGATGAACGCGCTGCTAACATTACCGTATATTGCCCAAGAAGTACATAAGGCTTTGAAACAAATCCATCTCGCAAAAGCTCTCGGACCCAACGGTATGCCCCCTTAGTTAGTTCTGATGTTATCTCTGCTTATTTAAATATATTTAATAGTGATCATGATACCACATCTTTGAATCACACTTTTATTTTCCTACTTCCAGTAGTAAAGAACCCTGAGTCTCCTAAAGATTTCGTCCCATTAGTCTTTGCAACGTCATCTTTCATATCACCACTAAAGCTATTGCTAATTGAATGAAACATTTACTCGGCCATGTGATTCCTAAATTTCAAAGTTCTTTTATACCAGGTAGACTTATTTTTGATAATAGGATGATTGCTTTTGAGTCGTTTCACTATATGAAAAAAGAAAGAAAGGGAAAAAGGGTATCAACACTAAAACTTGATATGGCAAAAACATATGATCGAGCCGAGTGGCTTTTTCTAAAGATGGTGTTGCTGAAAATGAGATTCGCTATGGGTAAATTTGGTGACGCGATGTGTGACTATTATGTCTTACTCCTTGCTTATAAATGGCCAGCTAATTGCGCCTTTTATCCCACATTGGGGTGTCAATCACGAGATCCATATCTCTATACCTCTTTTTGTGTTGTGTAGAGGGGTTTTCATCCTTACTACAGGTGACACAAAATCAAGGACATATAAGTGGCTGACAAGCGGCTCGTCGAGCTCCTATTACCTCAAACTTATTCTTCACAACTGATAGTGTTTGTTCTTTCAGGCATCTAGGGCTGAATGTGAAAGAGTCAAGCAAATCCTAGAAGATCATTAGGCAGCTTGGGGACATACGATAAACTTGGAGAAATCAGTGCTAACAACCAGTGCCAATGTATCACTCGAAAGGAAGGAGGAGTTCTGCAATATTCTTGGGGTTCGACCTGTAGAAAAGTACACGAAGTACTTGGGGTTGCCAACACTTATAGACCGCTCTAAGAAATAGGTATTTGGTATAATTGAAGAACGAGTTATTAGCCGTCTGGGAAACTGGAAGGAGAAGGCACTTACAAAAGCGAGACATGAAATGCTCTTGAAGATAATCATTCAAGCCATACTAGTCTACATGAAGAGTTGCTTTATGTTGCCAATAACATTATGCCGAAACATCAAACGAACAATTGCAAGATTTTATTGGGGGTCTTTTATTGAGGAAAGGAAGCAACATTGGGTGGATTGAGAATAAAAACTCGATCCAAAAATGATGGTGATCTGGGCTTTTAGGAGTTGCATTTTTTCAATCTTGTGATGATTGGAGAATAGTGTTGGTGGTTCCTATCCAAACCAGATTCGCTAACGACTAGAGTACGTAAGGTTTGATATCATTTGAGGCATGATCTTCTTTCTGCAACTGTAGGGTATCAACCAAGATATTTATGGAGGAGTTTATGGGCTGCTAGGGACCTGCTCACTGATGAAAATAGGGGAGGGGGAGAGGGTCGTCGATTCTGGGTGAGGTATGGGTTGCACCGAAAACATGTAGTGGTGATGTTGCAGATGATTTAACAGAGGCTTCTCTTATTGATGTGGGATCGAGTAGTTGGAGTTCTGTGTTGCACATCAATTCTTTCATGAATTAGAAGCCCATACTATCTTGAGCATACCGATTAGTTTCTGAATGCCGCATGACACATGTGTATGGCGACATGAATACTAGTAAATACACTGTGAAGTCAACCTGTCATATTGCACAATTGAAATTTTCTATGGTGGTGGTGGGTGGCGAAAATTATGGCATATCAATACGTGCCAAAAATTTGGCAGTTTTTATGGTGCACATGCTTGGACACACTACCTACAAAAGTTCAGTTGCTCCTTAGGGGCATAGATACAAACCCTGTATGCTTACTCTGCGGGTTGGAAGACGAGTCATTGTCTCATGACGTATCACGAAGCATACACAATAAAGAAGAACAGGGAAAACCCTTATTATTTTGATTATTCAACCAAAAGATCCCTACTGTTATAACAAAGAACCCTTATATACTTGGGTTGTAGAAAATTAATCTACGCCAACTAGGAATGAAAATAAACTCGAAAAATAAATATTCCAAGTTTACTGAAATAAAATCAACATATAAATGATATTATTTGATTTGGGCTTCAAATGGCGGACTGGATCATACTTACCCAAGAACGCTATCACGGTCTCATCTCCATCGTTTCCTCCAATCGTCGTAACAATTTGCCCTAGACTCAGATGGGGTCTCATCTCCAAAAGTAACATCGTTATTGAACGGTACCAAGTGTTTGACGTCGAAAACATCCGAAGTGCAAAACAGGGCAGGCACAAACGATATGCATTCGGATTAATTTTCTCTATGATTTCAATGGGAGTAGATTTGCGTGAGGTGAGCTTATTAAACTCATGAGCCAAAACCGATCCTTATTGAGGACGACCCAAACATAGCCCACCACTTTAAATTCGACATGACGATGCTTGGTAACAGCTTGAGCTTTGTCTTTTGCATTGCTCTTCTCCAAGTGAGCACGGGTTGAGGCATACACCTGATGGAGGTTTTCCAAGAAATCGATGGTGCAACCCTCCAAATGAGAAGTAGAGGGAACTGTGAATAAATCCACCGGTCTATGTGGCACAAAACTATACACCATGTAGAAGGAAGAATAGTCAGTGCTATGATTTAGTGCCGAGTTGTGTGCGAATTCGGCTTGACTAAGCTTCATGTCCCGGCCCATGACTTAACATGTTCTTCCATGAGACAATAAAGTAAGTTTCCTAGGGAGCAGTTCACGACTTCTGTTTGTCCATCAGTTTGGGGATGATAGTCACTGCTAAAATTGAGATAATTGTTGGCAAGACGCTAGTGGCACGCCCAAAATGGCTAAGGAAATGAGTGTCAAGATCAGAGACTATGGACGAAGGGAAACCATGAAAACGATATACTTCACGGAAGAATAATTGTGCCACATTCAAGGCATCAGATGTTTGCTTACATGAAATGAAGTGGACCATTTTGGAGAACCGTTGGGCCACAACAAAGATGGAATCGTGCCCCTGCTGAGAACGTGGAAATCAAAGCACAAAAGGTGAATTATTGTAAATACGCGGCCCAAGAAGCATGACGGGCGAAGACGTTATCTTGGCTAGCGATATATTTTAATGAACCCTAATTGGTGAACAGGACGAACTCACGCTGGAAGAGATAGTGATGCCAATGGCGCACTGTACGAACAAAAACATAAAATTCGACGTCATAGGCACTGTAACGAGCTCGTGGACCAGTCAACTTCTCACAGAAAAATGCAACTGAGCAACTGTCCTGGCTAAGGACTGCCACAATGCCAACATTCGACGCATCACAATGTAACTCAAAGGGAAGTGAGAAATCTGGTAAAACAAGAATTGGAGCACTGGTGAGCTTTCGCTTGATGGACTGAAAAAGAACTTTCGCATCTGCCGTGCAAACAAAAGTTGTGCCACATATGCAATCAGTGATAGGAGCCATGATATAGAGCTAAAATATGGTATAAAACGGCGGTAGAAAGAAGCCTAACTTTTGGAAGCTATAGGTGGCGGTCATAATAATAGGACTCGACCAGTCCTGAATAATCGAAATTTTGCTCTCACCCACGCTGATACCAACGACAGAAATCCGATAGCCTGTAAATAAAATTTTGTTAGTGAAAAGAGTGCACTTGTGCGGAGCCACATAAAGTTTCTCCCTCTCGCAAGATGACGAGGACATCACAGATGGTCCAAGTGCAAAGATTTAATCTTGCTATAAATGAGTATATCATGGAATAAACGACAACACACATGCCAATCAGAGGCCGAAGCGCTTGATTCATCACCCGCATAAATGTGCTCATGGCATTAAAGAGACCAAAAGGCATCACCAACCATTCAAATAGGCCCTCTCTTATTTTGAAGGCTGTCTTCCACTCATCCTTCTAATGTATTCAGATTTGATGGTACCTGCTGCATAAATCTAACTTTGGAGAAAACAGGAGAACCACTCAACTAATCTAGCAGATCGTCGAGGCATGGAATGAGAAACCAATAGCGTACATTAATTTTATTAACGACTTGGCTATCGACGCACATACGCCAAGTGCCGTCATTTTTAGGAGTGAGAAGAGCAGATATGGTGCACAAACTCAGTATGGTGCACAAACTCAGACTTTCACGAATAAGACCACATTTGAACAAATCTTGTACCTGGCGGCGGAGCTCAACATGTTCAGTCAGGCTCATGCGATAGTGCAGCCGGTTAGGTAATGAAGCCCCTTAGAAGAGATCAATTTGATGTTGAATATCACGAAGAGGTGGGTGGCCGTCCGATAACTCATCGGGAAATAAATAAAAAAATCCTGCAATAGAGGTCGAGCCACAAGGGGCACTGTAGCAGAACCAATAGTACCATGATCAAGTAATATAAAACCATATGTTGCTGCAGCTAAATCCTGTTGAAAGGCGGTGTGAGATAAAAATAAGATTGATTTATCAACCACAGGAGGAGTGGGGGGCAGCCAGGTGCAAAACTATTTTCATGCCAACAAAAATAAAACTATAGGTGTTTAGATAACCGTCATGCAAAACATGTCGATCAAAATGCCAAGGACGACCCAATAAGATATGACATGCATCCATCAGGCTATATCACATCAGATGCAGTCAATGTATTTTCTGCCAATCGACAAGTTAACATGAACACGGGTGTTCATATAAACAAAATTTTCGCCATTCAACCAAGCTAATTTTATGGTTTTGGATGAGCAGTGGTAGATAATGAAGTTAAGACACGACATCAACGGATATAACATTCTCACACGACCCAGAATTGATATTAAATTTACAAATTTTACTGGTGAAGTACTAATAACTCACATTTCTGCATCTTGCATATGTTCGATAGTCAATTGCTTCGGTGCTTCCTCGTCAAACACTAGTGGCCCGTCATAGGCTGATTTTTCCATGCAGTCCATGAGCAAAGAGCGATTGCCCCGCTGATTCGGACAAGCAGATATACGATGGTTTGTCTGCCTACAAGAGAAAAACCATGTCATCATAGGGGCTCGTTGTCTAACAGTAGGGAGGGTAGGAAGGCGCAAGGTAGAAGTTTCTCTAGTGGACCACGTAGGTCAGTAGACACGAAAAAATCGTGGCTAGCTAATTTTGTTTTTACTCAACATTTAAATCTTACATTGAGGACCAATGTATGGTTTAAGTGTTGGGGATGGGGGGGGGGGGGAGGAAAGTGAAAATTGAAACTATTTGTTAATTTTCATGAATTTTACAGCTGGATTTTAAGTTTTCTTGCTATTTAGGCACTTTTAGGCACCTATTTGTATAAAGTGAACAATTTGAATTTCTTAACTGCTAAAGGCGCATGACCAGGAGTTTGAAACAGTTTTCTCTAAAGATCATAACATGATTCATAGATGTGCTCAATTTTTGTAACTAGTTGATATATTTTTCTTAAAACTACTAGTGACTATTTATGGTAGACAAAAGCTGGTGAGATGTTGAGCTTAATGACTGATATATACCCAGTCTCACTTTCTTTCATGAGTAATTTCTTTCATGGATTTGTATCCCAAGTACTTATGTTATTCTCTTCAAGACCAAATTTATCACATACATCTAACATAAAAATGATTAAGGCATTTAGGTAACCGCTTGAGCTAAACCAAACCTTATAGTGAGCTGGCCCTTCATTGATTTTGCTTGGATCGTTATGAACCTCAAACCAAGTTATCTATTTCTCCCCATGGCCTAAGGATTAGTAGAACACTTGGATTCAAAGAAATATGTGGATTGTTGTCAAAGTAAGGTTACAAGGAAAAAATGAAAGCGAGTAACCGCTTGAGGTACCGATGTGGAAAGCAAGGAGTGACCTTAAAATCTACTAACCTTGTGTCATGGTAAAGTGGACCACCAAATGAACCTTCTTTGGTTGGTCATGGCGCAAGTTAAAAAAGAAAAGAAAGAAAGTACAAAGTGTGAAAATTTTCAAGTTTTTGATATGGTGTTGCTTTGCTCTACTATTTCAAGGGGTTTTTACTGCCATATTTTACTCACACACTTGCCTCTACGAAATTACGAGTTCTCCTAAACCAAATTTTCCATCTACCTTAGTCCCGTAACATCGTTAAGAAAAACTTCTTCCAACTTTATTTACGTCAAAAAATCCTTATGATTTATTTGGTGTATGTGATCTTATTGGTGAAGAAATGAGAAGACATGCAAGCTTATGGTGCGTCAAGTTTATCAAATGAATTTGCGTGAAACACCAACCATTTAAACATAAGTGAAGGGTGAACTGTCTTGTGATGGTCTACCTACTTAGTTTACTCTATTTTTAAGTGATGTAAAATGCTATCTAATTATTGATAAATGAGCTTGTTATTCTTAAAATGTTATGAGTTGAACCAAAGTCATTGTTTCGATACTGTCATGCCTGTTATGCAATTGAAAGACGGATATATGTGTTTTGATCAAGGACGACCAGATTCTAAGTGTAGGGCAATTTGAAGAATTCAATATTTTATATATTTTAATCCTTTCAATTAGTATATTTTTGTTGCTTTTTTTAAACAATATCAATTTATTTTGTTTAGTTTTATAATTTTGAATCTTCTTATTTGTTCAAATGTAACTTGGCCTTTATTAGTAGTCATTGTGTTCACTTATTGATTTAGCGTCCCATATCAAGGAATTAGAAACAAACTAAAATTATTAGCCCACTTACTTTTGTCTCGTTGTCTTATACTCTTGGGCACAATATTGTTGAATTCTTCAACATCACTTTGCTGCAGCAACATGCCAAGGAAAGAAGAAGAAAAATGGATGAGTGAGAATAGATAGCGGACCAACAACTTGCGACACAGAAAAAGAAAGAAGCATAGCCCATAAGACCCATGAAGTCGGCCCTGCTACATAAAGAAAATGAAATAAAACCATCTTAAATTATTGACTTTCAGCACCTAATTGAAGAAACCTGCATCAATAGCCAACAACATAAGTGAAATATGAAATTTGAGACAAAAAATTCAGCCGCAACAACAGTAAAAAGAAGATACATTCTGCATTTTTTGAGAAAGAACGACAGTGGCAACTTGTTGAAATTCAAGTCGGCAAACAACTTGATCCCATATTTAAAAAAAATTGACAACCCTTCAAACAACAAATTCACAGTAAAAACAAAAAAAAATCCATTCTTTGAGGGTGTAAATTGATGCCTAAATTTCATCTATAAATAGGAGGAAGATGGAGAAGAGAAGAATATAATTCAACAACCCAACAACCAGTAATATAATCTCTAGGTAGAAACTCAAATAGCCTATCCTATTGGTGTTTCTTCTTTGTAATCCCTTGAGTGTGTGAGGGCTATTAAGGGCATATTAGAGAGTGCAAAAGGAGAAGAAATCTATCTGAATAGACTGGTCCATTGACGATAGACAGAGGAAATTTTCCCCTTTTGAGAGGTGCCAAAATAACTCAACAATGGGAAGATTTCTATACTCTCTCTTGTCCATTTCTCTTTTTACATCTTCCAAATATTATCTTTAATATGTCTCTCATACTCCTCTAGAATTATAGCCAAGTTAAGTAGCAATAAGTATATGTTTATGTTTATGCATACAAGGCGTTTGATGTTTTGATTGAATGAATACACAAGTTAGTTGATATTCTAGTCATATTGTGGCTATTGATTTTTAATTCCAACCCTCATATTCATGATTTTCGGATCTATTTCATGTTTATTGATCAGAATTAGTTAAAATCAAATGAAGATAAGTAGCAGCTAGTTTAAATCAAGAACAATCACATGGTCTTGATTTAAGCTAGAATATGACTTGATCTAGTGAGTTTATCCTCTTATTTAATTTGCTAGGATTGATGTTCCCAACCTTTATGCAATTAATCGAATCATTGTTGATTGAATAATAAAGATTAACATGTTTAGTTTAGTGTTAGAATTATCCTAGAATGATTCTATTTATATAAGAGGAACTAGAGTGGATTTTTAGCTACTTAAATTTTTTACTTTCAGTCTATCAAGTTTGTTGTGCATAATTGACCAGGATCAAGCTCCTCGGTTTATTACTGTTAAATTTACATGTGTTGTTTACTTCTTGATTTCTCTTGTAAAAAGTTAGTATTAAAACTATTCATCTTTTAATTTTAGCGGTTAATTCTCTTGTTAAACACCTCCCTCTATGTGTGCACATGTGTACTAGTTTATATTGTGCTAACTTTTAGAAGCATAAAATTGTAGTGTTAGAGCGACTTGTTTAAAAAGGCTTTTGGATTCATCTCTAGTCGGTCTATGCAACACTTGTACAAAGAAAGTTTTGATGCCAACTTGTAAATTAGACTTTATTTTTCTATTCGTTATAGTTCATAGTTGGAGTTGAATATTGATCTAAGTTGATTAAAAAATTAACTAAGCACAACTCTCCTCGTGGAAAATGATAATTTCTTACCATATACTAAATTGTTTAATATTGTGGGCTAAGCATATGTTAAATTTATAGCGGCACCTATACACTACCAATTCATATGACATTTCTAAGTAAAAAAATATGCCAAAGTATATTGTCTGGTCAATTTTCCTTATTTGTATGATTTAATGCAATTATGGATGTTTTGGGTAATATTTTGTAGGTTAAAGAAATTCGAGAAATCAAGGAAGCCATCTCCATGTATCCGTCCATTTTGGTATGCATTTTGAGGCTTAAACGGGCCTGAATCAAGCCGAGCCTAGGTCAAATTGAAGTTCGTCTAGTCACAAATAAAAGTTGTGCTAGTTTTCTAGTTCTGTTATTTTTGTTATTGAGGATGTCCATCGGGTAAAGGTTGGCGGATATGCACGGGTTAGTAATTTTATGTCTTTTTAGGCATAAAATCATAACAAAAGTAGTGCAAAAGTATGTGAAATTACACTTGATGGCCTTATATTTTATGTATTGTGTGGATTTTAGGTGTTTATTGATTTGTAGCATTTTGGTGCAAAATTGGGCTTATTTTGGTCAATCGTAAGGTCCCATGAAGAACTAAGAGAAGAAAAGACCCAACAAGAAGAATTAAAGTGATTGGGCTCGAGAATGGCCTTTGACTAACTTTCTCCCTCTTAACCTAGCCATGCACTCGTATAAATATCCCAAGGCTTTGATACACTTACACATCCATATATCAGTGAAATAGAGTTTTAGAGTCTAGAAGAGCGCATAGAGAAGTATAGATATTCGCTAGGAGGAACGAAGGAGAAGCAATGAAGCATTTGGGAGGAGCACGCCGTCACGCCGTCATACGTCTTTGGTTTAAGAAGTATTTAATTTATTGCCTTTCAAACAATAATGCTTACTTTTATTTTGACCATTTTCGTTAATTTTAGTATGGAGTAGTCATTCCATATTCTAGGGTTTAGAAAATAAGGTTTAGTTACAATGTAGACATATATATTTTTGTCTTTACTTTATGTTCGTTCAATATATTATTATTTGATGTGTTCAGTTATGATTGATGCTAGTTTGTTCTGATCATGTAGATTTAGCATACACAAATTCATGTCCAAAACTTGGGAGGAGGACATGGATAACTAAACAACACACAACATAATCGTTCAATAAATTGGAGTTGGTGAATGATTATAGGGGTATTTCTTAAGCCCAGTTAGGAGTTGCGTACATGGGCTTAACTAGGAGGTTGACATGTTGTGTATGATTAACACCTCAATTGCTCCGAGAGAAGGATTGAGTTACACATAGTGAATCCTTATAATAATATTAATGATATAAATTAGGATGGCTATTTTTTTAATGGCATGTAACAATTGATTTTGAATCTACAATCCTAACATAGTTTTAATTATTTAAATTTAGCAGTGAAATTTACCAGTCTTAACATTTTCTTTTAAGTGTTCAAAATACGTTAGTTAAGGGTTATATTAAGGTAGTAAGAACACCACATCACTATATACTTGATATACTTAGATATACCAAGACTAAAACTATTGTAGTACTTTAGTTATGACACCTTCACTAGTCTCTGTGGGATACGACCTTACTTGCCACTAGTTATTAACTACACTGTGCACTTGCAATATAGGTTGATAGCAAATAGAACGATCAACAAGGAAAAAAACCAAAAAAAAAAAAAAAAAAAGGGAAGAAAAAAACCTAAAAAAGGCACTGCTTCTATAATTTTCCACAACTTCTTATACTTCAACTTCAGTTTCCACTTTTCTTGTTTCAAAATCATGATTTCTTCCTTCAAACCCTTCATCTCCTTTCTCAAGTCATTATTAATTACAACACTTCAAATCTTCTATGTCTAACTTCAGGGTGTTGTTCTCTTGCTTCAATGCCTCAAACCTGCACCCATTCACACCATTTACAACCTTCTCAACCTAAAGAAATGCATTGTTCCCTCCTTTTACTCAAATAATTTCCTTTTCTTTTCATCATTTTGAGCAAGTAATGTGAACGAACTAAACAGAAGGCAAAAAAATTCTGCATGTAGCTAAGCTTACATTGTAATTCATGTATCCCAATAATTGTCTATCCCAGTTTTCTAGTGTCATGGAAACTCGTATAACTACACGAAGACCACAATGGCATGCTTTGCATCGCGCAAAGTAGCATCCTGATCCATACAGTGTTCGAGAATAATGGAACTCTCCGACATTTGCAAAATGTGGAGAAAAGTTTCTAGGGTTCTTTCCTGCGGATTTAGGATTCAAATTGGGGGTTGGGGGAGGGGGGGGGGGAGGGAGGGGGAGAAAATCTCTTATTTTGGTTCACAATTGCGCATTTTTAATACGTAATTAAAAGTGCAGCTGAAGTGTAAATTTTATTTATTTTTGCCCCAAAAAAATTAATGATGTGGATTGCTCAGTTGGGCAACCAATTATCACGTCTGCTGCTTTGCCGAAAACCCCCAAATTGATTGGTCACATGCTCGTCACATGTCAATTTTCGATGAATTTAGTTACCACCAGTTACCTTTGTTCTCAAATTGGACATTTTTTGAAACATATGAAACTAAAATTAAATTACGTAACATATGAGATTTTTGCTAGACAAACCCTAAAGTACAGGATTATAAATGAATATTTCCCTAGATTTTCCTACCCTATCTTACGTTTGCACTATATAATATTACAAAAAATCCACATTTTATAGCATAGTTGTGACATCTCATTAAAATCATATGATGCACTTTTCTAACCTAATAATCCGCAAGTATACAGTGCTAGTGTAGGTAGTGGCAGTCAAGGTCGATCATGCAGAGACTTATATTTGTGCTAATTTAGTACCCTAATCGTAGTAAAACTACCCAAAGTAGACTCTCGAATAGTGAAGGTTGGTTAATTAAATAATACCTAAATTTGCAAGAAATAATAAATAAGAACTATAGTACTTGTTGAACAAGGATTGATTATCAAAGAAAGACTCAAATAAGATTAAGACGTATTCTTGGGATTTGATTTCAGTTCTTATCTTATGTTAGATTATTCTATAATCCTAGACTTTAAACTAATTCTATTGTTATTAGGCGGCACTACTCTAGTTAACCCTCCCCTCAGACGATGTTAACGTATTCCCAAAGGCTCCTAAAACCAATGCCTACGTAAGATCTCACTCCTCTCGGACGATGATTGGTACCTACGTTATATGCTTGTATGCCTATTAACTTCTCTCTTCTCTCGAACGATGAGTTGTTAATTAAGTAGAACTAATCAATTGGCCAAATCAACTAATTCATAAATTAAGAACACAACATCTATATATATCTAATAACAAAATGAACTTTTGCTCGATTTGGAAATAACACATTTTTCCCGCCCATTTGAACTTTCTAATCCGGGTAATATTGTGGTGCTGTAAATGACGTGTTTCTGTTGCAATATTAATGGAAAAAGATTATGATCCCGTTAATTAAGTCGGGAGTTTGTTATTTTAACATAAATTTAGCGAAAGTTCCAAAACAAATCAAATCAGAATTTTTTTAATTGACATTTGTGCTTATCTTTACATATACAAAAGGTGAAGAAAATCTATAATTTAATGTTGTTTCCTGATTTTCTGGAATTCTACCCATAATCTAAACCCTAATTTTTAGTATTTATATAGCTGAAATTCTCATTTGGTCAGGAATAATTTTTTTAGCACGAGAATAATTTCTTAGAAACGAAATGCCTCCTGTTTTTGCAAAAAATAAGGATGTTCATGCTAAAAGGCATGACTGGGCTCTAAAACTACGGCTGGTGAGGGCGTATAACATACCCGTTTACCGAAATCCTGAACAGATTCAGAGTTTTGAGTGTGTTTTCAGGGATATTGAGGTAATTATTTTAAATATACATCCTATTTTATGGTTTCTTTCCTTTGTTTGCTGTGTCTGATTATATCATTATTTTCATTCGTTATAGAGAAATACATATTATCTATCAACTCTTAAAAATAAAGACTTTTACAAATTTGCACTTCAGAAAAAGATCTTCGTCTTCCGTGATTGTAGTACATGAACAACTTCTGGTCAGCGACACAAATATTGGAACTTTGCTTTTGTTTCACTGTTTACGGAAACATTGATAAAGTATTTATTAGACTAAAAATACAATGATCATTATTCGAAAATTTAAGCATATATATTTTTCAATAGAAATGTTAATTCATAATTGACAAAGGTAAAATCGATTTGTTTTTACAGGGTTCGACTATCAGGGGTTCTGCTAGAGCTCCACATATTGACACTGTTCGTCAACAAGTTGAAGAGGGGAAATTGTACATAATCAGTGATTTTATGGTCTCTAAGGATGAGTTACGTTACAAAACTGCTACGCATCCACTAAAGTTTTCGTTCTATGCAAAAACTAAGATCAAGGCAATTCGTGATCTATCATTCCCAAACAACAGATTTATCTTTAAGCCATTTGAATGGATATCAAAGCTGAAAGAGTCTGATGAAACTCTATTGTTTGGTAAGATTAATGTCTATTCTTTTTTTATATTTAGGCTAATTTCCAGAAAGAGATTTTTGTTAATTATTAGTTAATATAATCAACATATGTCATACTATTCTCATTTGTATTTTCGGTGGGAGAAAAGATGTGATAGGTCGGTTGGTTGGAATGCATGCACCACAAACAATGCAAACTAGAGATTTTGGTTCGAAACTGTTAATGGAAATTGAAATCGAAGACTTGAGGTTAGTTTTAGTGTTTGATACCATGTAAAGGTACGTATTTTTATCTACTTAAATGACTATTGTTTGCAATGAAATCAATAAAATTTGTTTTTGTATAGTGAACGCAGGTTAACAATTACTTTGTGGGAGGAATATGTTCATCAAATATTACCTTTCTACAATTCACCCACATTGGATCCAGTTGTTGTGGTTATGCAATTTTGTCGACCAAAGGTTTTCAACGGTTAGTTAGAAATAATTCAGCGAATCAGTTTTAATTTTGGTTTTAAAAAAATGCTAATAAAAAACTATTGTATTTGATGCAGACTCAGTTAAAGTGTCTAACACTTATAATTGTATCAAATGTTTGTGAATGCTGACGTTTGGGAAATTTCTGAGTTCAAAAAGAAGTAAGCTACTTGCTTTGTACATTAAACATAAATATAACGCAGATAAATATGTTATTTAAAAAATACCTTCATATTATATATTTTCAGGATTGCTGAATGTTCGAAGGTCTCGAGGCCTATGACGATATCTCAATCGTCTGGGTCTGGTGCATCACCGGCTAGCGAGTTTAGTTCCGGCCGTGCTGTTGTGAGGAACCTTCAAGAAATATGTGAAGGAGAGGTATTAGTTATAAGTGCGCAAAAATACTGTAATAATATCAGTTTACTAACACTGAACAACTTGTGTTTTTTATATGTTTAGGATGGATCGTTTTGGGTTTATTGCACTATTGCTGAGATCGAAAACCCCAAAAATGTTTGGTATATGGGATGTTTGATTTGTCATTGTAAGTTGGCTCAAGATAATGGGAAGTGGATGTGTAGACATTGTGGTGAAGTGGAAGAGAATCAGAATTTCAGGTTTGAGTATAAACAAATGATACAGTTAATTCTTTTGTGTGTTTGTACAAAAAAATCAGATTGTCATGACTGGTAATGCATTCTTTGGTCAATAGGTTTAAACTCGAGGTTAGGGTAATTGATGAAACATACAATGCATTATTCATAGTTTGGGATACCGAAGGTCAGGTCATATTTAGGAAAACTGCACAACAGCTTAAAAAGGAGGATGTAAGTAATATTAAATGTTTTTTTGTTTTGTTTGAACTTCTATTTTGAAATCTAATTGTTTAAATTTCTATTAAGGATGCTGAGCCTGGTGTCCTGGATCATTTTGTCAACAAACTTGTGGATAGAACTGTCCTGTTCAAAGTTTCCAAAAAGACCGATAAGTCTCGGGGTGGTAGGGTGACATATTCTGTTACTAAGGTATCGGATGATCAAGAGTTAATAGCAAGGTTCTGTTTGGCTTATGTTGACCCTCATGTTATTCATATGTATTTAGTTTCTACCAATTTACTCTGTTCAAGACAAATCTCTAAAAAACATAGAATTCTGATTACATTTTACACAATCAGGAGTCTGATTTGATATCAAAGCTTGGACGGAAGGATATAACGAACTGTGATAATTCATCGGATGACGAGGTTACAACTCCTGAGAAAAAGGTTGAACCAGTTGAGCACAAAGGTGAAACGTCAGAAAAAGCTACTACTGTTGAGAGCAATCTAGCAAAAGGAAAGGGGAAGGTTGAAGAAATAGGTGTTGAGTCCGCCTTGAAGACAAAACGGAAGTTGCTTGATGAGCTTGATAAGAACTCAACAACCCGTAAAGTACCCAAGCAAGAAAAGGAATGATGTTTTGAATTTGTTGAGACAATAATGTTGGTTTCTGTTCTTTTCAAAACAATTTGTTTTTTTATTTTAGTTTAAAATTTGGATATTGATAACCTATGTTTCGTTTTGATGTTTTGAGATTTATGAGAACTATTTGTTTTACATATTGAGTATCGTGGTGTTTGAATAGCTTTCTATGTTTCATCTAGGTATTTCCGTTTTGCTATCTTTCGAGATGGGAATTTAATTTTGATTTAACTCTTTTCTAAGTTTTCTGTTTACTTATTGTCTATATCATGATTTTTATTAAGTTCCCTATGTTCAATATTGGTTATTCCTGAATGTAAATGTAATGGTTTTTTAGTTTAGTGTCTTTTAAATATTCCTACAGGCTAATTATATAATATCCAGGCTAGAATGAATATTCAATCATTGTGATATAAATCTCCTAATTGGCCAAATACATATTTATTGAAACCAAAACTCCTACTATACTATGAATTCCAAACATGACCACACATACATACTATGTACAAACATGACCACAAAGAGCATTCAGTCTATGTTTTATATTAAAAAAAAAAAATCATTTAATCATAAGTTATTAAGAACTAAAAATGCAAAAAATGGTTACAAAACGGTAAAATATTCGATTTAGATTCTTATAAAGTATCTGGAACAATATAAATTATTAAACCCGACATGTTTATTTACCTTAAACATCTAATTTTGAATAAATAACACATTATTTGGTATTATATAAGCAATATATTATAAAATGTTAAGTTATTTATGAAGATAAAGAAACTTATAGTATTAATTTTGGATTTGCAAAATGAGAGATTTGAAATTTAAGTTTTGATTAGCCTTGGTATGCATTCTGTTTATACTTATCCAATTTAAAGTTAAAACTAACAAATAATCAAAGTATATAAGGAGGCGATTTTAGAACTTATCTATGAGAGTTTTTTGGCACTTTATTCTGGATGCATTCCAGAATGTGTGACCACACTCCCATTATTTGATTTGTGCACAAACATGACCACAACGAGCATTCAGTCTATGTTTTATATTAAAAAAAAAAATCCTATTAATCATAAGTGCAAAAGAATTAATAATTTCAACGTTGATAACAAATAGGTAAAACATTCGATTTAGAATGAAAAAAGTATCTAGAACAATAAAAATTCTTAATACAAACATGTTTATTTACCTTAAACATCTAATTTTAAATAAGTAGCACATTATTTGGTATTATATAAGCAATGTATTATAAAATGTTAAGTTATTTATGAATATTGAGAAACTTATAGTATTAATTTTGGATTTGCAAAATGAGTAAGATTTGAAATAAAGTTTTGATTAGGCTTGGTATGCATTCTGTTTATACTTATCTATTATAAAGTTAGAAAAAACACACAATAATCAAACTATATAAAGAGGTGATTTTAGAACTTATCTGTGAGAATTGTTTGGAACTTTATTCTGGATGCAATCCAAAATGCATGTATGACTGCTTAGAATTATAAATTTTCCATACATTTAAACTTCACTCCCATTATTGAATCCGTTGCTGCATACATTAAGTAAATAAACAAACAGGGAGTATATTAGTTTAAATTAGAACATTGATTTAGAATCTTTATTTGATTTAATAATATTTATTTTAGGTATTATTCGCAATTTAATTTACCTTAAGATTTGATATCTATGTAAAGTACTGATTTTCATAGATAATGTGAATGGATTTTATTGCAATAAACAAGGGTTTTTAGACGATAATAGTTATCCATAATGTGTAAAATCTTATACTAATCTATAATGTGGCATGGTCTCATAATGTCTGACAGATAGTATATATAGATCACGAATGGTCTCATAATATGATACAGAAAAAAAATCATATTGAAATCAAAAGGCAGTTTGTATAATACTATTCACAGGATAAAAATGGGAGTAGTGTGAGTTAACGTTTTCAACTTAGGGAGTATAGTCTACATTGTTTTCAGATTTTACTGTTTTGTTTAACTGTTTCTTTGAATTGCAGGTCGGAAGATGTTGAAATTATAACTATAGATGATGTTGATAATCCTTCGTTTGATGTGGAAGTGGATGAAGAAATAGCGAAAAATAAAAAACTGGTACGTGTAGAAATTAAAGTCTCAGGAAAACATGGTTGTTTATCACAACTAATCGAATTTGTTCATAGCTTAAATTTTACTAACATAAAAACCAATTATGTTATAGGTTATTCCTGAAGAGTTCAGAATCAAGTTCATCAAGTGGAGACACCTTCTAAAAGGCGAAGCCATAATATTTCGTGGGATTCAATACTGGAAAGTCCCTATTGTTGGTGACGGCTGGGACAACGCACAATTGACTGACTTATACTGGTTTTTTAGAGATAATGAAATATGTGTTGGAAGGAAGTTTACACTCGAGTTGGAACCGGAAGAATTTCTAAGTTTTCGTGTCTACGTTTACTGATTGATTAGTATTACTAATACGTATTATTCTGTTTCTACTTTTTCTTTTTCCTATGAATTCTATGTGTATGGCTTAGACCAGCATATTTTCACCTCTGGATGTGTTCTATTTTAATAATAAACCATGGTTATGATTATATTATGTGCAATTTATATTTTTTCGCTTCTTCCAATGAATTATTATAAAACCCTAAGATCTGAAAATAGGATGGAATATAAGAGATGTGAAATAAACAAAAAAATGGATAAAAAAAAAAAAACAGAAAAACTACGATCAAAACAAAGTATAAATATTTCCCTTATAATAATTGATTTACATATAATGTAATTACACAACGTACTCAATAATATTATTATCTTAAAATTATAAAGTATTGTATAAAAATACTGATACATGTTTATTGATTTGATTGAATTCAAACTGGTAGTATATAGATAATAATTTAGGGGCAAATAAAAAGAATTAAAAATATATGAGTAAAAAAGGATAACATATCCTGCATATCTCAAAATATATTTTAGGTTATTGAACATATCCATGGTATTGCTCTATATAAAGGCTCTTTAGCTTATCACTTCTTATTATCTGAGTTGAGTCCAAAATCATTTGATTAGAACGTATTATACGAGGTCAAAGTACGATGATGAGTTCAAATGTTTCTGTTCTGATCAACAACAATGTGCAGTATCCGAGCTTTACAATCGAAGTGAAACACAGAGATGTTCGACGTGAAAGATTGGTAGTTAATTTCTATTCTTCATACTTTTTCCGATAAATCTTTTTTATTTCTCACTTTTTAATCTATTTTGAATTTCAGAAAGTTTCTGAACAGTTTAGGCACCATTTTCTTAGATGGGGCCACATTATCAACGGCAGAGTGACACTTATAAGGGGCAAGAATGAGTGGAATGTGGGAATAGAACCCGATGAAGAAGAGAGAGAGGAAATCTGCTACATAACTGGGTGCAAGGATTTTATGGACGACTGTATGATTCGTCGTGGTGATGTTATAACATTGGAAAAACAACCTCCTAGGGGTGATAACTTCATAGACCTTTCCTTTAGGGTTTTTATTCATTAGGGGTTTCCATGATCTAATCTAATAGTTTGTTTATGTTCTATGGTATTATAATTTCATATTTTTGTTTCAACTTTCTGTTTGTCATTAATAAAAACTAAGTTTGAGTTTTTTGTTAGTTGTTCCTTTATACTACAATTGTACGAAATTCGAGGATTTAATGAAAAATTTAAAAACATTAATATGATAAACTAAAGTTAGTCTAAACATGTTTGATAAGCATAGTAATGTTTTGAAAAAATGTTTAAAATATAACTATATTGTATCGAATTTATATATATTTAGAACATAATTTTTACATGAAATGTTTTTACTATATTTAAAAAAATTGGTAACTTTATTTCGTCCATATGAAACTGCACGATATAATTAAGTTTATATAAAATGAGGTGATATTTATATATATCCATAAATTTTTAATTGAACTTTAATGATTTGGATAATATATATGCTTATATATTTCATGTATTGTGATGTATTACTATAACCGAACTGCTAAATAATCTTTATATTATTATAGGTGACAACCAATATCTAAAATTTTTAAACTTTATGGACGTAGACTTTACTACTATATTTATAAATGATGTGATATATTAAAGTGATAGGTAATGGTTGTTTATTATATGAAAGATATTATAGTAATCAAAGATTTCAAGGATGTAATATTTTAATACTGATTCTTATGGAAGAATAAATATTTTACTTATATCTTTAATTTTGTCGAATATACTTACTGTGATAAAATAATGAATACTACAGGAAATATAATATTATCAAATTCTTATTAAATATGTAAAATATATATCCAAATCTTTGCAAGTATATGATAATATACAATCAAAGATATATACACATATACAGGAAAATATCTTATTTTCAAATTCTTATTAAATATGTAAAATATATATCCATATCTTTGCAAATATATGATAATATACTTGGAAAGATATATTCATATATACAGGAAATCTCTTATTATCAAATTCTTATTAGATATGTGAAATATATATCCATATCTTTGCAAATATATGATAATATACTGGAAAATATACTGGAAAAGATATATTCATATATATTTCTGTAACCAATTTCCTAAAAAATCTTTGTATTACTATACGTGACAACTAATACTTATAAATTATGCAGTTTATGGTCCTGGAGTTTACTACTATCTATATAAAATCTTAGACGCACGCGTATATGCTTGTGCAACCTGTAAACTCAATCTTCACCAGGTCAGGTGTAGTGCCCCAATCCCATTAGCTCGGGATTAAAGTGCTACTAAATTTTCTTCTCTTTTGATTAAGTAATAAAACAGAAAATGTGCGAAAGCGTGACATAAAATGTTTATCGGATAAAAGTAGAAATTTTATTGACAATAAGATACTGCCAAAACATATTAACACTAGTGGTGCCAAAGTTTCTAAGAAAATGCAAATCCCGGATTTTGTGACACACAAACTTATTAATATACACAGAAGAGGCAAAAACATCTTTGAGTTGCGGGTAGAAGAAGGAACCCGGTGACCTTTGCCGCAACAGCCCCGCCACCTCGCTCAACTAACCTGAAGATTTGTAATAAATTATGGGCATGAGTATAAACTCAGTGGGAACTTTGTAAGCAGTTATACTAACGAAGGTGCACAATAATAAACACATCCTTGACTTAGGAGTTCATCTTACAACTCAAAAGCCATATTGCTAGACTAGGGGGCCAATCTTACGACTCCCAAGTCCCACTCAAAAGCCAATCTTACGACTTAAGAGGTATCATATCATAAGCCCGAAGGCAAACATATTTATAAAGTACAAGTTCAGTAGCATAATATACTTACAAATAGCCCAGTCACCCACCTTGTTTTGCTTGCTTTAAAATAGTTGAGTCGTGTATGTCCTAGGCCCAACCTGCACTACACCTAGCACATGTTGTTTAATTAATTAGTATTACTTATCGGGTTTAGTATTTTCAAAGTGATTAAGTGTGGTACAATATCTTTGGATTATGTTTATCTTTTACAATTTCTAATATATAAGTCAAATCGTAATAAATTATAGTTCTAAATCAAAAGGCCTAACTATTTTATTAAATTTAAATTATCAACAACATTGATAAATATTTTAAACTAATTACCATTCATCTCAAACAACAACTATTTAATACAAATTTAAGAAAATAGCTAAATTTATAAATCTACTTAAATCAAGAAAATAATTAAATTCCTAAATTTATATAAACCATAAATGACAATAAGGAAAGAAAACTATTAAAATTACATACCTTAAAAGATTTTAATACTATACGACAACTTTCCGAAACACCGGTAGAAGCGTTGTCCAAATTAAACTGTTAAGGACCTCCTAGTTAAAGGAAATCCAATATATTCACTGAAATGTTGAAATGTTTACTTATTAACACATTACCTACAGTCTATTTATATAGGAAATTTTCTTAAGTTTTCCAAATCGTTTTCGATGTGGGATTGCAATCACTATTAGTTAGTTTAGTAACATTAATTTATAATTTTTATTATTTGTTAATTAGGGTATGTGTGTGTGTTTTACTATATATAGTATATTATTATTTTATTATTTAGTTAGGTTAGGCATATATATTTAAGTACGTTGTTTTCATTATTATTACTATATTATTATTATTTTATATATACATATTTATATATATAGTAGTTTTAGTTGTTTATAAGTTAATTTTACTTCTCACTTTTTTAAACTCGATGTTAATTTTAAACTTCTGTTTTGTAAACTTCTAATTCTTTACCCTTTAGGTGCTAGGAGTGCAGTCAACCTGGTACATCGCGGTCACACTTATTTTCTAAAATAAAATCGTAAATCAATTAACTTTGTAATTTAAAATACAATGGGTAAAAATATCTTAAAATACAAACAATGTATTTTATTGTGTTTCAAAGGTTCGGGGTATCACAGTCTCCCCTACTTTTAAAAATTTCGTCCTCGAAATTGTACTTACTTGGTTTAGGATGTTCGGATATTTTGCTAAAATCTCATCTTCTCGTTCCCAAGTAGCTTCTTCCTTCCCATGTCTACTCCACTGCACTAGTACTAAGGGAATCTCTTTATTCCTCAAAGTGTGAACTTTTCTTCCTAGGATGGCAATGGGGTTCTCTTCATAAGTGAGGTTTTTATTGACTTCCAGATTCTCATGATGAATAACGTGATTTGAATCTGGGACATACTTTCTAAGTACAGATACATGGAAGACGTTATGGATATTGGTAAGTCCCGGCGGTAGAGCTAACTTATAGGCGACGTCTCCGATTCTATCTAGAATCTCAAATGGGCCAATATATCTGGGTTTTAACTTCCCTCTCTTCCCGAAACGTATTACTCCCTTCATTGGTGCCATTTTGAGAAAAACCTTATCGCCTGTATTGAATTGTAGATCCTTCCTTCGTGTGTCAGCGTATGATTTCTGTCGATCCTGGGCGGCCTTAATTCTTTCTCGAATCTTAGTTACCACTCCAATGGTTCTTTCGATGATTTCAGGCCCTAAAATCTTTCGTTCTCCAACTTCATCCCAGTAAATCGGCGATCTACACCTTCTCCCGTAGAGTGCTTCATATGGTGCCATCTTTATTGTCGCCTGGTAACTGTTGTTATAGGAAAACTCTACCAGCGGTAAATATGTTTCCCAGTTTCCTCCAAAGTCTAGTACACAGGCTCTAAGCATATCCTCGAGTGTCTGTATTGTTCTTTCTGACTGTCCATCAGTTTGTGGATGATATGATGTGCTGAAGTTGAGCTTTGTCCCAAGGGCCGTTTGTAGACTTCTCCAGAATTTAGAGGTGAAACGAGTATCTCTGTCCGAAACTATGGTCACTGGTACTCCGTGTAATCTAACAATCTCGTCCACGTACCGTTGAGCAAGTTGATCCATGTTAAGTGTCATTCTTACTGGTATAAAATGTGCTGTCTTTGTAAGTCTGTCAATGATCACCCAAATGGCTTCATTCCTTCTTGCTGTTCGTGGCAGTCCAGTAACAAAGTCCATTGCTATGTGTTCCCACTTCCATTCGGGAATCTCTAAAGGGTGTAAGAGTCCTGAAGGCCGTTGGTGTTCTGCTTTAACTTGTTGGCATGTTAAACATCTTTCAACAAATTGCCCTATTGATCGTTTCATATTTCTCCACCAATAGATCTCTTTTAGGTCCTTGAACATTTTCGTCCCTCCTGGATGAGCTGTGTACGGGGTATTGTGAGCTTCTTCAAGAATTTCCTTCCTTACGTCATCATCCTTAGGTACACATAATCTTCCTTCATATGTTAAAGTCCCATCTGGTGTTACAAAGAATCCCTTGATGGTTCTTGCAATTGCTCGGTCTTTCATCTTGAGGAGGAATTGGTCAGTCCTTTGTGCTACCTTTATTCGATCTCTTAAAGTAGGTTGTATGGTTAATGCTGCGATCATAGCTGTAGTATGGCCTGACTTTACAAAATCTAAATTCAACTTAGCAAATTCTATTAATAATAGCTCTTGTTGTGTTGGGAGACTGACCATATGACTTTCATTTTTCCTACTAAGTGCATCAGCTACGACATTTGCCTTGCCCGGGTGATAGAGGATGGTGCAATCATAATCCTTTACTAGCTCCAGCCATCTTCTTTGGCGCATGTTGAGTTCTTTTTGTGTGAAAAAGTACTTTAAACTCTTATGGTCTGTGTAAATTTCACATTTCCCACCATAGAGGTAATGACGCCATATCTTTAATGCGTGAACAACAGCAGCTAATTCTAGGTCATGTGTAGGGTAGTTTAACTCATGGGGTTTCAATTGTCTTGAGGCATAAGCGACGACTTTTCCATGCTGCATCAAAACACATCCTAGTCCTAACTTTGAGGCATCGGTGTAAATGACAAACCCTTCTGATCCGTCAGGGATAGTTAGAACTGGCGCGGTTACGAGTCTCTGCTTTAGCTCTTGAAAGTTATTTTCGCATTCGTCAGTCCAGTGGAACTGGTTGCTCTTCTTTGTCAATTGAGTCAAAGGCCTAGCGATCTTCGAGAAATCTTGAATGAATCTTCTGTAGTAACCAGCTAGACCCAGAAAACTTCGAACCTCATTCACATTCTTCGGAGCTTTCCAATTCATTACTGCTTCAACCTTCGCGGGATCCACTTCGATTCCACTAGCCGTGATAATATGGCCTAGAAAAACAACTCGATCTAGCCAAAATTCACATTTGCTAAATTTAGCATAAAGCTTCTCCTGTCGTAAGGTACCTAGTATAGTTCTAAGATGTTTCTCATGTTGTTCTTTATCTCTTGAGTATACTAGGATATCATCAATAAAAACTATGACAAACTGGTCTAGATAAGGATGGAATACCCTATTCATCAAATCCATGAATACTGCGGGTGCATTTGTCAATCCAAAAGGCATTACTATGAACTCATAATGACCATATCGTGTTCTAAAAGCTGTCTTAGAAATATCATATTCTTTGACCTTGAGTTGGTGGTAGCCCGATCTAAGATCGATTTTTGAGAACACGCTAGCTCCCTTTAGTTGGTCAAAAAGATCTTCTATTCTAGGCAAGGGATACTTATTCTTGATTGTTAGGCGGTTGAGTTCCCGATAATCAATGCACATTCTAAGTGATCCGTCTTTCTTCTTTACAAACAACACAGGGGCTCCCCATGGAGAAACACTTGGCCTGATGAACTTCTTGTCCAGCAACTCTTGAAGCTGTATTTTTAATTCTTGTAATTCCTTAGGCGCCATCCGATAAGGTGCTTTAGATATAGGTGCAGCCCCAGGCATCAAGTCTATTGTGAATTCAACCTGTCGATCAGGAGGTATTCCAGGCAACTCATCTGGAAATACGTCCACATAATCTCTTACCGTTGGTATATCAGCAGGTGTAACCTTAACAGTATTATTTTCCATGACATTCACAAGGTAGCCT
The DNA here is from genome assembly GCA_958295605.1 of Ajuga chamaepitys. Lineage (NCBI taxonomy): Eukaryota > Viridiplantae > Streptophyta > Magnoliopsida > Lamiales > Lamiaceae > Ajuga > Ajuga chamaepitys. The sequence goes on along the minus strand of OY282504.1, from coordinate 45,033,384 downwards.
TCACTTCCCTTTTTCCGTAACATTCTTACAGCCTTCATTGCTGACACAATACGCGGTCTGGTATTGGTTTTGGCCCCATAAAAGGTGAATTTGGATCCTATTGGTCTTTCAAAATCTATTTCACGCTCAAAGCATCGGATTGTTGCTTTATTCTTGGTCAACCAATCTATACCCAAAATAACATCGAAACATTTCATCTCTAACACATATAGATCGGCTTCCAGTTCTTGGTTACCTATCAAAAGCTTCACACCAGTCACAATATCCTTAGTCCTAATAGTTTCTCCTGAGGGAATACTTACCGTCAACTCCTCTCCATTTGTATTACTTTTCAAACCCAGTTTTCTTTTAAAATCTTCTGACATAAAAGAATGTGATGCACCAGTATCAAACAAAATATATGCTGGAAGATCGTAGACAAATAGTATACCTGCCATGGTTTCATTCTCCTCGGTCACTTTGTCTTGTCCTAGTGCAAAAACGCGTGCCTTCCTTGTCTTCTTATCTGGTGTATTAACATTTTGTGGTGCCTTGGTCTGTGTGGCAGTGCATTCCCAATACCTATGTCCTGGTTGACGACACTTATAACAAACATTCTTTCCCATCAAACATTCTCCATAGTGGTGCTTATTGCAATTAGGACATATCGGAACAGCATTTGGTCCTGGTCCCCCCCTTGGGGTTGCCTTCTTTACAAAGTGGTTAGTCTTATTCTTATCTCTAAAATCCCATTTCCTTTTCCTGGGTTGCTCTTGAGGTTTCTGGTTGTATTCTAAATTCTGGCTAAGGGATACAATATGTGCTCGTTCAAACGTTTCATGGTACGTAGGTAGTTTCAAACCCGACACGATACCTCCGATCTCTGGACGCAAACCTCTTTCAAAACGTCTTGCTTTTCTTTCATCTGTATCAACCAAGTGTGGGGCATATTTAGATAATTGATTGAAACGTCTTTCATACTCCATCACTGGAAGAATTCCCTGCTTCAGATTGACAAACTCAATTTCCTTTTGGTCACGGATAGACTGTGGAAAGTAACGATCCATCATCATGTTCTTAAAATCATTCCAGGTCATGTTTTGCTTTTGTTCATTCGTAATCGTTCGCTCGTGTGATTTCCACCAGTGTCCAGCATCTTCCACAAGTTGGAATATTGCGCACGAAACTTTCTGATTTTCAGTTGATTCCATATGGTCAAAGATTCTTTCAAGCTCAAGAATCCATTCCTCAGCGACCATAGGTCCTTCGCTACCTCTGAATCTTGGTGGTGAAAAACGACGAAATTGCTCTATAATGACATTAGTATTGATACCCTGATTCTGTGGATTTGGTATATTCCGGTTAGCTGGTATTTGTTGTATGAGTCCCTGTAGAGAGTTCAAGAATTCCCGTGCAAAATCCGCTCCCTGTACTCCAACAGCAGGTGGAGGTTGCCTCTCAGCAGCTGGCCCGACAAATGGCTCATTTTCATTTTGCACATGTTTACGTGGCCTTCCTCGCGCTGCCATACTTTTGGGAGAAAGAGAAATATCACTTAATTATATGCATATATACCTTTGTTTAACATACCGAATAATTTGTAAACAAATCATATACATAAAAGATATTAGGTTTACAAATCCACATATATATATACAAAAAGTACATTGGTTTTTAATACCCTAACCCGTACAAAAAGTCTATTAGTTTATCATGCTTATACGAGCAAAAGATAGCATGATCAAAGGATGACTTATATACATTCCTATTGCAAAAGGATATTTACGATCTAGTTATGTACCTAGACATCATTATACAAAAACTATCTACTATTACTATATGTACATCCTCTAGGTTTCTAACTATATCAGAACCAATTACTGGGACCCGCCTGGTTCTCTGCTGGTGGGGTACGCATACGTCGACCCCTAGATGGTACGCTCTCATCATGGACTGATCCTATGGACTCATTGGGCTCGGTATCTTCTGAGGGGTCCTCCTCCTCTTCTGCTACACCTGCTTCCTCCCTTTGCGACCTTGCGAACTCGAGACAGTATTCCGCCCGATCCCTAGCGCGTTCGGCAAGACGTTCATCAGCAATAGCTTCTGAGCGCTTGTTGGCGGCAACCTTGTCATAATGATTTGCCCTTTGCCTCTGTTCCTCTGCCTCCATTTCCATCTGGTCTGCAATTGCGAGGCACCTTTGATGTTCTCTAATAACCATAGCGAGGCGGACACTAAAACGTTCATAATTAATTGTCAGTCCAGCCGTAGAGTCTATCGTAAGCATTTCGTCCAATAACCGATGGGCAATATCTCTATAATTTGGGAGGACAGTGTCTGCTAAGCGCATAGCAGCCTCGTACTCGGTAATGTGATGTCCTTCTTGTATGGCGTTGTTCCGACGTCTCCGTAATATATTTATATACTCGCCTATATTCTGATACTCACCCTGTCTGGTCCTCCGGTAGACTGACATCGCGGGTGGTAGATCTCTGTCAGCGAGTATTCTTCGTCTATATACTACTGTTTTTCTAGCAGTTTGTTTTGTTCGAACCATCCTATCATAAAGAAGAAATATGGGTCAGTCTCTAATCTGGCTTCTTAATTGGTAGTAAAAGTTTCGAGGACAAAACATTTTTGAACTTATATAAAACTCATAATAAAATATACATACCTTGGAGCGAGTGTCGGTCTGTTAGCAAAGTCACGGTTCCCCTTGATTTTATTTTATGAATAGAGTATATAGAAAAGTAGACCCGCTCTGATACCACTCTGTAGCGCCCCAATCCCATTAGCTCGGGATTAAAGTGCTACTAAATTTTCTTCTCTTTTGATTAAGTAATAAAACAGAAAATGTGCGAAAGCGTGACATAAAATGTTTATCGGATAAAAGTAGAAATTTTATTGACAATAAGATACTGCCAAAACATATTAACACTAGTGGTGCCAAAGTTTCTAAGAAAATGCAAATCCCGGATTTTGTGACACACAAACTTATTAATATACACAGAAGAGGCAAAAACATCTTTGAGTTGCGGGTAGAAGAAGGAACCCGGTGACCTTTGCCGCAACAGCCCCGCCACCTCGCTCAACTAACCTGAAGATTTGTAATAAATTATGGGCATGAGTATAAACTCAGTGGGAACTTTGTAAGCAGTTATACTAACGAAGGTGCACAATAATAAACACATCCTTGACTTAGGAGTTCATCTTACAACTCAAAAGCCATATTGCTAGACTAGGGGGCCAATCTTACGACTCCCAAGTCCCACTCAAAAGCCAATCTTACGACTTAAGAGGTATCATATCATAAGCCCGAAGGCAAACATATTTATAAAGTACAAGTTCAGTAGCATAATATACTTACAAATAGCCCAGTCACCCACCTTGTTTTGCTTGCTTTAAAATAGTTGAGTCGTGTATGTCCTAGGCCCAACCTGCACTACACCTAGCACATGTTGTTTAATTAATTAGTATTACTTATCGGGTTTAGTATTTTCAAAGTGATTAAGTGTGGTACAATATCTTTGGATTATGTTTATCTTTTACAATTTCTAATATATAAGTCAAATCGTAATAAATTATAGTTCTAAATCAAAAGGCCTAACTATTTTATTAAATTTAAATTATCAACAACATTGATAAATATTTTAAACTAATTACCATTCATCTCAAACAACAACTATTTAATACAAATTTAAGAAAATAGCTAAATTTATAAATCTACTTAAATCAAGAAAATAATTAAATTCCTAAATTTATATAAACCATAAATGACAATAAGGAAAGAAAACTATTAAAATTACATACCTTAAAAGATTTTAATACTATACGACAACTTTCCGAAACACCGGTAGAAGCGTTGTCCAAATTAAACTGTTAAGGACCTCCTAGTTAAAGGAAATCCAATATATTCACTGAAATGTTGAAATGTTTACTTATTAACACATTACCTACAGTCTATTTATATAGGAAATTTTCTTAAGTTTTCCAAATCGTTTTCGATGTGGGATTGCAATCACTATTAGTTAGTTTAGTAACATTAATTTATAATTTTTATTATTTGTTAATTAGGGTATGTGTGTGTGTTTTACTATATATAGTATATTATTATTTTATTATTTAGTTAGGTTAGGCATATATATTTAAGTACGTTGTTTTCATTATTATTACTATATTATTATTATTTTATATATACATATTTATATATATAGTAGTTTTAGTTGTTTATAAGTTAATTTTACTTCTCACTTTTTTAAACTCGATGTTAATTTTAAACTTCTGTTTTGTAAACTTCTAATTCTTTACCCTTTAGGTGCTAGGAGTGCAGTCAACCTGGTACATCGCTGTCACACTTATTTTCTAAAATAAAATCGTAAATCAATTAACTTTGTAATTTAAAATACAATGGGTAAAAATATCTTAAAATACAAACAATGTATTTTATTGTGTTTCAAAGGTTCGGGGTATCACATCAGGTAGCAGAAGGTATGCTATTATTGTTATTTATCAAAAAAATGTTTTTAAATTGCAAGAGAATCAGCATTTTTTGTTAGAGTCCAAAAAACAGAGTATGCATCTTATTTGAAAGTGTGCAATGGATTATGTCATTTTCATAAATGCATTGATGTTCAATATTTACAGTAAGGTATATATTTGCAGTAAACCATAAGCAAGTTTTTCATAAATTTTCATCTTTGAATGTCATTTCAATACAGTTTAAATATATGTTCTAATCAAATCGAACTTTCTTGTGTGTTTTTTGCAGATTCGTATATGTGTCAACACAAAATAAAGAATTATACACAAAATCAGTCTGGTCTATACATATGGTGAAGATCAAGGTATCAACAACCATAGGAAAAAAGCATGCTAGAAATGGTATGTTCGTTTTATTATGTTAATCCCATGAACATTCATGTTTTGTATGTGGATTCAGATGGGACAATGTTTTATTGTTAAATGCAATAGATTCAAGTTAGTAGTAATGGGGATATTAAGTTATATACTTATCTTTGTGTATAATTTGGATCTTTGTTCTTCATCCAACTCAACAAGCTGCATTTAACATTCTACTTAGAATTGATTGACTTCATATCTGCATAATTGGTTAAAACAATCAAGAGAGTGAAATATATATGAAATGCATCCAAAAAGTATTACTGGAATACATATGAGAACACATGTCAAGTGATGATCAAAATCTGACTATTAAAAATTAAAATAATTTGCATAAGTTGAATGTCTATCTAGATGGTTTAAATAATTCGAAAATACATTTTAACTTAAGTTTACTTAATTGCATGCCTCAAATTTGTTCAACTTAGGGATATAACTCATTTTGTCACATGTGTTGATTCTTTGTTCTGGTATAGTTATTACTTTAGAAGTTAAAAAAATTCTATTTATTCTTGCATGTCTAAGTGTAGGGACTAAATATATAGGCTGATTGATTATTTAATAATTAAAGATCAATGTATCAACAACAATAGGAAAAAAGCATTCTAGAAATGGTATGTTTGTTTTATTATGTTAATCACATGAACTTTTGCTTTGTTTGTATGTGGTTTCAGATGGAACAATGTTTTACTGTTGAATGCAATAGATTTAAATACATACTAATGAGGAAATTATGTTATAAACTTATCTTTGTCTGTAATTTGGAACTTTGTTCTTCATCCAACTCAACAAGCTGCATTTAGATTTGTTCTTAGAATAGATTGACTTCATATCTGCATAATTGGTTAAAACAATCAAAAGTATGGAATACATATGAGATGCATCAAAAAAGTATTAATGGAATATATATGAGAACAGGTGTCAAATGATGATCAAACTCTCACTATTGAAATTCAAAAGAGTTTGCATAAGTTGGAAGTCTATCTAAATGGTTTAAACAATCCGAAAATACATTTTGTGTTGCGTTTACTGCGATGAGAAAGTAGAGACTAATAATTGCATGCCTCAAATTTGCATAACTTAGGGATATAACTCATTTTGTCACATGTGTTGATATTTTGTTCATGCATAGTTATTACTTTAGAACAGAAACAATTTATATTTATTCTTACATGTCTAAGTGTAGGGAATAGATATGTAAGGTGATTGATAAATTAGTAACTAAAAGAGTGATTTTTTATAAAAGTCAGTGTATTATACTGCAAATACTAACTAACATGACTTTAATGTAATTCATTTCATGTCTATTAAAAAATTTGGACGAAGTTAAGTTTCTATTTATACTAATTAGTGTAAAATTCATTTCATGAAAGAATCATTGACATGGTAAAATACACTTTTGCAAACATGTAAAATTTGTGAATAAATCAGTAAAAAATCTATAGTATCTAATTGCATGTAAGGATCTATATAAAATATATATTCAGAACAATAAAATCTATTTAAACTATCATGAATAGTCAATGTGTAAATATATACTATCATAATTCTGACGTAAAATATAGAATGACGCAAAACATTAGTCTCACCTTTAATTTGTTACAGAGTACATCATATCTGCAAAAAAATAACTCATAATAGATTTTAATCCATTCACATTATGTTATTAAGAAGACATGTCTTTCCTTCCCGATTATTTAACATGAAATCGTATTAAATACATCACAAAGTTCTGCATGATACATTTCAGTAATTTGGACAGAGGGTGTTGTTAAAAATCTTTGAAATAATAGAGATGTATAATAGTAATATATTTTGAACGATAAAAATAGTAAGATTTCCTAATTCATCCTTACAGAAAAGTGTATTTTTCATTCATTTTTGATATTTTGAAAAGAACTCCTTCATTATCTCATCAAAATTCTCCTGTAAATCTCAATTCTAAAACATATAAAGTAAAATCTTGATTCTGAGGGTAAACAAATAGTGTTAGCATTTGAAAAAATACACCACCAATACACTGCATGATACAAATCACTAAGAAATAGAATTCGGATGTTGTTAAACTTTTCAGACCTTCAAGTTTTTTTTCTTTTTAGGTTAGGCTTATTATACCAGAAAAAGAATATTAGAGAATGATGAAGGTTAAACATGGTCAGTTTTCCTCATTCAAATACTGACTATGTTTATTTTCCTTAAATTCACGAAATTTTTAATAAAGACCCTTCATCATCGTATCTTTTTTCTCTAATAGATGTCAAAGTTACCAATAAATACAGATAATAAGTAAAATCTTTTTCGAATGGTCAATATATTCAGATTTCCTCATTGTTTTGCAGTAAGAGTATTATTTTAGCAGATCTGTAAAAAATTAAGTATGCAAAGTTTTTAATCCTTAAGAAAAGGATATTTAAAAGAAAACTCACATCCTTCTTTACAAAGAGTGTTTAAATCTGAAAAAATACACAACCAAAACACTGCATGGTCCAGATTAATAAAAAATAGGGTACGGATGTTCTTAAAAAATCCAGATCTGTAAGTGATTTGGAAATCTGGACCCTTGAATGACAGAAAAGAGAGCATTTATGTCATTTAAAATGTTAAACAGGTTCAGATTTCCTCACTCAACAGAAAAAATTGTAGTTACTTTCATTTTTTCGAAATTTTTTATCAACCAAAGCTGGAAAAAATGTTAAATCTGGAAAAATACACAACCAAAACACTGCATGGTCCAGGTTACTAAAAAATAGGGTAGGGATGTTCTTAAAAATTCTAGATCTGTAAGTGATTTTTCATCTGGACACTTTAATGACAGAAAAGAAAGCATTTCTGTCATTTAAAATGTTAAACAGGTTCAGATTTCCTCACTCAACAGAAAAAATTGTAGTTACTTTCATTTTTTCGAAATTTTTTATCAAATTCCTTCCTCATCGCATATTTTTCCGGACTTTGACTCAAATCCAAAGCATACAGAAAATTCCAGGGTTTGAATTGGTGAACAGAGAAACATTTTAAAATTTGACCTCGGAAAAGAGCTTTTTTCATTTGTTCATCAAAAGAACAAGAAAACCCCTTCGTCATCGGTAATGTTCCCGGCTAAATCTCAAATCCAAAATCTAGATAAACAACGGTAAATACACTGCATGCTTCATTTGAATCAGAAGATGTTTCAGCATATAAGAAAAAATATGATTCACAGTTGAACTTTGTTTCCAAACCCAGGAAAATCAAATAAAAATAAGAAACATCGTCATTTCAAACGATTTCAACAGTGTTCACCAACCTGTTCTGAATCTAAGATTGGTAAGAATAAGAGATTTAGACGGGATATGGGGTTTGATCTTCCTGATTTACAGAAAGAAAGTAGAGAGGAATCTGGGTAGGGTTTCGTTTGAGTAGAGAGAGAAAGTAGAGAGGGGAAACTAAACGGTGAAAATGAAACGTTGGATGCAGACATAGTGGGAGAGAAGAGTGTGGAACACTCTAGATAGAGTTCCACATTGGGGAGTGGATGTTTACTGCTGCACGTTAAAAATAATGGCACAACAGTCCAAATCGTGGGCTGTTGTGATTTATTATTATAATGGGCTCAGCTTAATTGTCTGAGCCCAATTCATTTGTATATATATGATCTGTTATATATTCCAGCCCAAAATTTTGGGCTTCTCGATTTTTTGTTTTTTGTTTTCAAAAATTTGTTATTTAGGTTGCAAAATTCAGGATTGTTTTGTAGTTAAATTATAGTAATAATAATTTTGATAATTAATTCGTGGGCTAGCATTTGTGTAATACATTGGTATATATTTATTTGATATTTTTGTTTATATATATACATTTAAATTAATTATAGTTCTTTAGATGGATTATTTTTAAGCTGATTCTTATTTTTTAAAATTGTTAAGAATCTGTTTGTTTTAGTTTGAAGTTGAGAAAATAGTAAAATATTAATATATGTTGGGCTTTATAAATAATTTATTAATATTTAAGGACAATTATTATTTGACATACTAAAATTTTCATTTTTTACGGCATAATATATCTATAAACATTTGTTCACGTAATAATTAAATAGTAATATTTGTTTAGCCGTGAATACATGTTGGATTAATTTTTTAGGAATATAATCGTTTATGTCTCTTTAACTTGTCTTTTATTTTTCTCGATTAATTGATAATTTGAATAATATTCCGAGGTCATTATTAGAGAATTCAACTCCGTGCAACACGAATACTAGCGGACATTCTTCACAATTCAACAAGGTTAATGTATCTGGCGAAGTTGTCGGTTCTAGCAATGTTACATATCCTTTCCAGAGAAGTCCACTTTCAAATATCACTAATGGTAATCGAGCAATTTTTTTTTTTAATGTAAATATACACATATGTATATATAGATATGAGTATATATATGTACTATAATATAATATATTAATGTTTTTAGATATTTTAATTTGCGTGACATTGCGTTGTAATTGTATATGTATCTACATTTTGAAGTCACAGGGTGTATTCAACAAGGTGTAAAAAGGTCATCCTCTATCGAAGACAAGAGTGTTTCGGATATTATTACGAATTGTACTGCAAATAATCATGTCTATTTAAGAAGTTGCAATGAGTCGAATGAACGAGAGTCTCTCAATTCTCAAAATGCAACATCGTATTCGTCTACGGGTACATATCTATCAAAACACATCATTAGTTATATTTTTAAAAAACTATATAGATGAATATATATATTGACATATATATAATTATAATCTTTTCTAAATTGATGAAATTAGGTATCATAAAGAATAATAATATCAATACAAGCATGAGGACTGGATCAACTGTCAATAATCCTACTGTTGTTTCATCTATTCCATCGTCGTCTAATAGTCATCCAGTCATAATCAGGAAACCACCACGGAGACGTAAGAATTTTGAATTTTTTAATATTGATTGTGTCGTTTGTTAAATATTATTGAAATGTACATGAAGGTCAAGAAAAATTATTCATTATTTTTATTATTGATTTATTATAGAAGCGGCTGGAACAAGGAAGGCACATATCAATAATACTTCTGTTGTAGGTAATAATTTGAAATAACGATTTTTTAAAATGTTAAACTATTTGTATTAAAATATTAAAAATATTATATGTGATACGTATTTTGGAGTTAATATGAATTTTTTATTCTATGTGATTAGACTACATGGACTTTGGCGACACTACTTATAGTTGTAGTCACTGCGGTGCAAGTTTTTGGTACGAAGAGCATTTGGCGTCTTTCCCAAAGTCTGTTTATCCCGTCTATAGTCTTTGCTGTATGAAAGGAAAGATTCAACTTCCATTACTTCCACAACCTCCACAACTTTTAGTTGAACTACTTGCTGGCGACACTGCAAAAAGCAAGCAGTATTTAGAAAATGTAAGGACTTACAATAACATGTTCTCATTCACCTCAATGGGAGGAAGAATAGATTCAAGCATGAACACAGGCGGTGGATCTCCTGTGTTTCAGTTACATTGTCAGAATTATCATCTAATTGGAAGTCTCCTTCCATCCGAGGGATCAAATCCCAAATTTGCGCAGCTGTATATTTACGATACTGATAATGAGATTACAAACAGACTAAATGCAGTGAGGTAATAATATAATGCATTACACTTTTTATATTTTTAATTAAATTTATATAACAATAATTTCTTTAATCAATGTTGATATTATGATTTTATCTTTCACTAAAGCCCATCGCATTTTTTCTTTGATAGAAAAAATACGGGAAGGGAAGCTCTTCATACTGAGTTAGTTGCGGAATTGAAATCAATGCTTGATCAACACAATGTACTGATAAAATCGTTTAGGATGGCCGCTCAGAAGATAGCAGCCGAAGGACGTGTTGATGTCAAAATTAAGCTGGTGAATGATAGGACAACCGATCGTAGGAGGTATAATTTGCCAGCTGTTTCAGAAGTAGCAGCTTTGGTAGTCGGTGATCTAGATCGTGCACTAGGAGACCGTGACATAATTGTCGAAACACGTAGTGGATCATTGAAACGCATTAATGAGATGCATTCTTCTTATCTTAGTTTGCAATATCCCCTTTTGTTCCCTTATGGTGAAGATGGATATAGTGATAACATACCATTCGCTTCTGGTCGTGAGTCAACTGGCGGTGGTCGAAAAAAGGTTAGCATGCGTGAGTTTGCTGCTTTTCGTTTGCAAGAGAGGCCGAACGAAAGGGCAACTGTTCTGTATAGCCGAAGACTAACGCAACAAATTGTGGTGGATCTTTATACAATAATTGAATCTATACGACTTTTGTTCATAAGGCTTAATCAAAAAGCCTTGAGGGTAGAGTTGTATAGTGGTCTCAGTGATGCTCTATTACGAGGAGAGACTGATATTACTTATATGGGTATGAGGATTGTCTTACCATCATCTTACACTGGTGGACCACGGTATATGATTCAGAGTTATCAGGACGCGATGGCTATTTGCAGATGGGCTGATTATCCGGATTTGTTTATTACATTCACGTGTAATCCAAAGTGGCCAGAAATTGTAAGATTTATGGCACCAAGCTTAGACCGGAAGATCGTCCTGACATTGTTGTTAGGGTATTCAAGATTAAACTCGATGCTCTAATAAATGAGCTAAGGTGCAAGAAGATTTTTGGCAATGTTATTGCAGGTATTTTTCATATAATTGATGATTCTTATTGCAAATGTATTATTAACAAAAATTATTTAAGCTTAATTTTTTTACAAATTATTTGCAGTTGTATATACCATTGAATTTCAGAAACGAGGCCTTCCGCATGCTCATATCCTTCTGTTCCTTGCAAAAGAAGATAAGTATCCAAATGGGTCAGACATTGATCGAATAATATCTGCTGAAATACCAGAAGAAAAAGATGACCCGAAGTACTATTCAGCTGTGCAGGAGTTCATGATTCATGGTCCGTGCGAATTAGCACGTCCCAATTCTCCGTGTATGGATGAGGATGGCAAATGTACGAAGCACTTTCCGAAGAGGTTTGTTGAAACGACTGTTATTGATGATGATGGTTATCCGGTGTATAGACGCAGAAATGATGGTAGGACAATTATGAAAAGTGGTGTCCCTTTGAATAATGGATATGTAGTGCCCCACAATAGATATCTTCTTCTAAAGTATGGAGCACATATAAATGTTGAGTGGTGTAATCAGTCTCGGAGTATAAAGTATTTATTTAAGTATATAAACAAAGGTCATGATCGTGTTACAGCTGGGTTTTATAAGGCGAGTGCTGACAATAATAATGGAGACAATGTAGACGAGATTCGTATGTACTATGATTGTCGTTACATATCCCCCTGTGAAGCTGCTTGGAGGATATTTGGTTTTGAAATTCAATATCGGTACCCCCCTGTTGAGCGCCTGAGTTTTCATCTTGAAAATCAACAATTTGTGGTCTTTTCTGAAGGCGATCACTTGGAAAATATTCTAGATCATCAAAGTGTTAGTCAAAGCATGTTTTTGGGATGGTTTGAGGTAAATAAGAAATATCCCGAGGCAAATAATCTTACGTACGCTGAGTTTCCTCAAAAATTTGTGTGGAAGCAGAAGGGTAGGGAGTGGGTCAAAAGAGAAAAGGGTAAAGCGATTGGTAGACTTCATTATGTACCACCTGGATGTGGTGACCCGTATTACGTTAGATGTCTTTTGAACATTGTGAAGGGTTGCAAATGTTACGCTGATATTAGAAAAGTTGGTGTTGTTCAGTATGAAACATATCGAGATGCTTGCTATGCTAGGGGGTTATTGGAGGATGATAGAGAATACATAGATGCTATTGAGGAGGCCAGCCATTGGGCCTCTGCACAACACTTGAGAGTGTTGTTTGTCACACTTTTGTTTTCTAACTCAATTGGACGACCTGAGCATGTTTGGGAACAATGTTGGACGCATCTGTCTGATGACATTTTGTACAGACAGCGTATTCAGAGAAAGAATCAAGGTACAAATTGATTTTATTATTTTAATTAAATATATATTTCAATTATTAATTCCTAAAAAAAAATTGTTTCTTTATTTGTAGCCTTGACGATGACCGATGAAGAAATAAAGAATTTTACTCTGGTGGAGATAGAGAAAATGTTACGGAGTCGTGGAAAGAGTCTTCCAGATTATGATCAGATGCCTGTTGCAGATTTCATGAACCAACCAGGATCTGGAAATCGGTTCGTTGCTGATGAACTTTTGTACGATCGCGAGGCTTTAGGTGTTGAACGCGATAAACTATTGGCCGATATGACCGATGAACAGGAGTTTGTGTATTCGTCAATCATGGACTCTTTAAACAATGGTAATGGTGGGGCTTTCTTTGTATATGGTTATGGTGGGACGGGTAAAACATTTGTTTGGAGGACATTGTCTGCTGCTTTGAGGAGTAGTGGTGATATAGTTCTAAATGTTGCATCGAGTGGCATAGCATCATTATTGTTGCCCGGTGGAAGGACTGCACACTCCCGATTTAAAATTCCACTCAATGTTCATGAGGATTCTTCGTCTAGCATAACATTAGGGAGTCCATTGGCTGAGATGATAGGGATGTCTAAGCTCATTATTTGGGACGAGGCTCCAATGATGCACAAGAATTATTTTGAAACTCTTGATAAGTTGCTTCGTGATATCACTAAAAAAGATGCCCCGTTCGGTGGAAAGAGTGTTGTGTTGGGAGGAGATTTTAGACAGATCCTACCTGTAGTACCTAAAGGAACTAGACAGGACATAGTGTACGCGACCATTAATTCTTCATATTTGTGGCGTCATTTTAAGGTATTACGTTTGACAAAGAACATGCGTTTGCAAAATCTTCCTGATGATGCTGAGCGTCAAGAGTTGAGAAAGTTTTCAGATTGGATAGCAAGTATTGGAGACGGTGTTATTGGTGGACCGAATGATGGAGAAGTGGAGATTAATATTCCTGAAGACATTTTTCTAGAAAGAGGTGAAAATCCAATTGCAACGATTGTTGAGAGTACGTATCCAAATTTTGGAAAAGTAGGTGATGACACCTCTTATCTACATGGCAGAGCCATACTGGCACCTACTCTAAGTGTTGTTGATTCTATTAATGAGTATATGACTTCTTTGAACACTTCGGAGGGTAGAACATACTTGAGCTCAGATACGCCGTGTAAATCCGATGCGAATGTTGACCTTTTGAATGATCTTCACACTCCGGAGTTTCTGAATTCGATAAAATGTTCTGGAGTACCTAATCACGAGCTAAAGATTAAAATTGGTACTCCAGTGATGTTGTTGCAAAATATAGATCACTCACAAGGATTGTGCAATGGTACTCGATTAGTGATTGCAAAACTTGGTGATCACGTGGTCGAGGCAAAGGTCATATCAGGGGATAATGCTGGTGTAACTGTTCTAATCCCTCGGCTTTCTGTGACTCCTTCGGACAAGAGAATGCCTTTTCGATTTCAGAGGCGCCAATTTCCATTTATTATTTCTTATGCGATGACAATAAATAAGAGTCAAGGACAATCACTTAACCATGTTGGTTTATTCTTGAAAAAACCTGTTTTCAGTCATGGTCAGTTATATGTTGTCGTATCTCGCGTGACGAATAGAAAAGGTTTGAAGATTTTGATTTGTGATGACGAAGATCCAGAAAGAAAAACTACCACCAATGTTGTGTATAAGGAAGTCTTTCAAAATTTGTAGATGCAAGCGTGATTTTGTTTATATATGTTACATTTTAATATTTATTTAGGTTGATGAGTATTTCATTTGTTATTTTTAATATTTTGATATTTTGTCGGATCATCAATGTAGTTTACATTTAGTTATTTCATACTTTTATTAAATGCTTACATCACAATTAAGAACGATAAAAACATAAATCGTCGTACAAACTCTTTTAATGATACCATGTTAAAGATCTTCCCGTGCATCGCACGGGTACGATACTAGTATAAATAACGATAAAACGGAGTCTAGAATTAAACAAATAAATCAAAACATAGTTAACAAACCTACTCTCTAACCCTAGAACACAAAGTGTTTAGCTACTCATGTCTAATATTAAAAACTCACAATATTCATAGACAAACATTGTTCGCAAATATAAACTAAACAGGGGAAGAATAAACCCGAATCTTAAATCTCAATTTTCGTCCCTTGCGTTCCTTGATCTTCGTTCCAAGTCTCCAAGCACTTTGCAAGTGTAATAATGTAACCGTCCCTTAAATCGGACTTGAAATCCTCTTTTTATAATTGGGGACGAGTTGGGGTGAAGATGAGCAAAAAATTAAAGCCTTCGCGCATTAGGATTGGTAAACTGACTTAAACGGTACCATAGGTGCAGTCGCGTTGGCTACTCAGCCATTGCAAGCTTAACGAATCAACTTATGTGGCAGTCAGAATCATTTTCATCTTTCTGGCATTCTTTTGTCACGACCGCTACTAGTTGTAGCAGTCGCTACCGGTTCAAAACCGGTCTAACTTCGGTTCTTCGCGTCGGTTCACTTCTGAACTTGATTTCTTTCATTTTTGTCCCTTCTTAGCTTGTTTCTTCTTCCAAACTTCGTCTAGATAGACTTTTTGGCTTAAAAGCACCTCAATAACCTCAAAACAAGCATATAATCACGTCCAATGACACAAAGTAACAAATACAAGCAATTCCCGGCCATATATGCATGCAAATGACACAAAATAGACATCTAAATCGACCTAAATGCATGCATATACAACGTGTATCATCATACTCCTATCTAATCTATACACTAATATAAAAGTGCCTTAAGTTTCAGCCAATTTACGTTTGACCTATTTTACCCCTTCTAAGTTTAAATATGTTAAGGACAGTGTTGTAATTTCCTACCATACATATCCTAATTAATATGTTGTAATCCTACGATTGGTCTATCTTACCCTCTTTTAATTTAAATACTCTAAGCATAATATTGTAATTTCCTACCATACATATCCTAATTTTTATATTCTAATCCTAATTCTAATCTTAATTGTATTATATTTACATATTATAATTATATACACAAGCATTGATTTACTTGATAATTAATTAAGTTTAAATAAAATAATGAAAGTTCAAATTTAAGTAAATATTTTAAGGATAATATTGTAATTTTCTACCTTACATATCCTAATTATTATATTCCAACCCTAATTCTAATTCTAATTATATTATAATCATGTATGCTCATTATATACACTAGCATCGACGCATTTGAGAATTAATTAAGTTTAAATAACTAAATGAAAGTTCAATAAGATTGAATACTTATGTGTTTATGACTTTCGTTTGACAAAATTTACACTTGCACACGTTAGCATATGTCTTTATTCTAATAATAGAATGGGTTTGTTTGGATATTAATGTGATTAATACGGATCCTAATTGTATTTCAAGTCTAATTCAACGCATCCTGAAATTTACCAACGTATCGGGCAGAGAGGTTCAACACAAAAGTATTCTGGACAAATGAAGAAACGAATCCAATCTCGATCGTTTATTGAACGATATTTCTTGAAGAGCAGTCTCGGTCTTTTGCTAATCACAGAGAATTAAGAAACAAATTGAATCGCTTATTTCGCTTCATATGTGTAGTGAGATTAGATTTGATCAATAATTTAATCTTATAATGTTCAAGATATGTTTTGTCTATTTTACCCTCTTAAAGTTTAAATATTCTAATATTGTAATTTTTTAATATATTCTAATCATTTTGTTCCGATCCTAATTCTTATTCTAATAGTATTCTAATATCCTAATTAAATACCAAGATTCAATAATATTTTAACCTCATGAAGTAATTTCACTTCATATGTGTAGCAGGCTAAGAAATCAATTAAGTTAACAGTGGTATGTTCATGATTGAATAGTTATATGTTAGTGACTTTCATTTGACAAAATTATTTACACTTGCACACGTTCGCGATTTGTCTTTATTCTAATAATAGAATGGGTTACGGGTATGTTCAAATATTAATGTGATTAATATGAAATCCAATTTGTATTCCAAGCCTAATTCTACGCATCCTAATTATGTACCAAAGTATCGTGCAGAGAGGTTCAACACAAAAGTATTATGGACAAATCAAGAAACGAATCCAATCTTGAATTGCTTATTGAATGAGATTTCTTGGAGAACAGTCTTGATCTTTGGCTAATCACAGAGAATCAAGAAACGAATCAAATCGCTTATTGATAATATTATAAGATTATTGTCCTACTATATTATCTAACCAATGTAGTTAACTTATTATTTTACAAATATCAATTCATAATAGTAAAGTAATGGGAAAGTATGACAAAAAATGAAAGACAAAATATTAGAGGAAATAGTCAATCAAAAGTCAATGATTGCCTCGCAAAGATTGCAACAAATGAATTAAAAAGGTAATCGATTAAAGCAATTAAATATAAAAATATTAGGAAACCACAATTAAGCTGAAATATATTTTCATGTTAGGCGAGCTTCAATTGCAAACAACACCAACTTCAATTGTACAAATTAATCCACCTTCTAAAGAGCTTAAGGATATGAAACAATGATAAGATTTCTATATTTAATTTGAAAACAAAAATAGTATGAGTAAATTATTTTAAAAAATTCTATATGAATAGTTAATATATTAAATTTTGTATGCACCATTCATGATGCTTTAGATATGTGCAAACTATCAATGGTCCAAAGGATAAAAAGTGCAAAAGGAGAAAACACTTGAAAATTTTATAAACCAAAAGAAAAGTTTGACAAAGGTAAAAATAACAAAAAATATAAGTAGACGACAAAATATAACAAGAAAATAAAATCAAAGTATACATAACCATGTATTTTAAAGTTGGTTAGAAACATATGCTAAGAAATCTGCTAAAAACAATCATTCAACTAAAATAAAAAATCAATTAACTTAACAGTGGTATGTTCAACGAATACCTACTAGGCTATTACTATTATACCGGAATGGTTGAAGGTGTTGAAAATGAGTAAAAAATATGATATGACTCCTGCAAAATTTGAACTAGATCGGTGCGCAAAAGTGAGACTACTACAATATGCAACAAGTGCTAAGATGAGCCAACGGAAGCAATACCAAGATATAAATGTCTATAATATAATCTTCGTGATACTTTTATAATAGGTTGGGTCGTAGATCTCTTGGCCCGACAAACTTGACTCGATGGACTAAAAGACAGAAGAGCTGCGAGCCGGCCCGATAAACTTAATATCTATAGGGGACTATGTTGGGTCGGGCTGACTAATTTTAAGTCTAATCAAAATTTGGCTCGGTCAGACCCGACCCGACCCGAGGAGCTAGGTCCGAACCGAGCTAGGTTTCCCTAATTGCCACCTCTACAGGTACATAATAAACCTAAACGTTCATCAATGAATTTACAACGCAACACTAACCATATATGATGAGATAACAACATTATATCTTGGATGCTTAGCACATGAGTGCATTGAGTCCATAGAAAAGGTAATAATTTACTTTGTAATAACCAACACTAATTCATACATTAAAAAATGTAATCTTACTAAGATAAATCTAATACAGGGAAAAAATAAATCCAAACAAAAAATTAATCTTACTGAATGCAAATGATGTGTGGTTCTTTGTCGCACAAGATCAAAATACTAATTAAAGTTGTCGAAGGAAGATTGAACACGATAATAGAGGCAATCGCAATGTTAGAACCCACAAATAAAAAAGAAGAACGAGAAATATACAACTATAGTAAAACTTAAGATAAACTACAAAAGTGGAAGGGAAGAAAACGAGGCGAACAACAAAGAAAAATTAAGAAGATGAAGAAACTAGAAGAATGGAAGAGATGAAGAAATGACGTAACACCAAAACAATAGTAGAAGACTACATTCAGATTGAAAGCGATGATAAGGTGATAGAAATCACAAAAGAAATAACAACCGGATATTAGAGACTGATTGGTCTCTATTCTATAAATAATTTGGTTTTTAATTTTATGATAGAGATTAAAATTCCGTCCCAAAATTTAGAGAGGAAACTAATCCGTCTCTAAATTTTAGAGAAAAGCATTATAGAAACCAAACATTTTATCTCAAGTCAATCACTACTTTAGTTTAGGATGGATACCATGTGATTAGAGACGGATTTTTCTGTCTCTAATTTAATTTGTTCTTATAATGTAAGTGTCGCACGTGCAACGCACGTGCCAAAGTCTAGTCTCATTAAAAATATAAAATTTTATTACTTCACATTCCTATAAATTCACAGTAAGGATTTCTTAAACCAATCCAGACACAACAAAAGTTAAGTCTTCAATGCTCATTGATTTTTTTTGTTTTTTTTTTTTGTTTTTCTTTTTGTTTTTTTTTGTCTTGTCTTGTCTTGTCTTTATTATATCCAATGTTGATAGAGGAAGAAATTGATATCATTTGTCTATTGATTTTAATACGCCGGGAAAATGATAATATCATATAGATGTCTGTAAAAAGCATGGATATTCCAAGAAAATATGGGGAAATATTGCTACATATCAATATTGATATTAATTGGATAACGTTAAATACCAAAAAATATCAAGGAATGTTGGATATATCGAAAATACCATATAACAAAAATCAACGAGTTTACGCATCTAATTGGCCAGAAATCAATGAAATGTTAAAAAAATATTAGTAAATATCTATAAGTATCCCTAAAATGGGTAATTTTGAACTTCACTAATAATGTTCTAAAGAAAATGAAAAAAAAAAAAGAAAAAGAAAATAATATAATTATAATTGACTATATATACTATATACATTACGTGCATTCACTCATAAAATATTGTAATTTTGTATGTAACTATTTTAAATTCTTATTATAACGTTATATAAAATATACTCCTTCCGTCGCGAATGAATTTGTACACTTTCGAATTCGACCGTTCCAAATAAACTTGCAAACTTCTTAATAGGGAAAGTTATAATACAATCTCAACCCTCAATTCACCTTTGAAAAGTCAACAAAATCCAAAAAAAAAAAAAAACCTTTTCTGAATATTTGTGCCAACTCCCCTATGCAAGTTCACTTGGGACGGAGGGAGTATATGGTTTCTTCTTCTTCTTCTTCTTCTTCTTATTATTATTATTATTATTATTATTATTATTATTATTATTATTATTATTATTATTATTATTATTATTATTATTATTATTATTATTATTATTATTATTATTATTATTATTATTATTATTATTATTATTATTATTATTATTATTATTATTATTATTATTATTATTATTATTATTATTATTATTATTATTATTATTATTATTATTCTTCTTCTTCTTATTATTATTATTATTATTATTATTATTATTATTATTTGAAGTTGTTAATTAGTAGGTTTTAATAAATTTTTTGATATTTATACATCACAACAAAATAGGTCTTTTGTATAACATCTTTTGAGACTACAATTGTGGTCACTAATAATAAGTTATTTGTCATCACTTGCGACAAATCTCATTACAAATTATTTGAAACCATTTTAAGACTACTTTTAAAGACAACTAGTTATTGCAAAAAAATATTTGAGGCGTATTGGAGACGCATTGGATACCACTTTTGTCGTTCACAAATATATTATTTGCGTCCGAGTTATTGAAACGACAATAAAATTAGACAAATACTCATTATTTGGGATCTTCTCATAAGTTATGATAAATACTCATTATTTAAGATCACTTTTTGTGGTGTGAAAAGATTTTTTTTTTTTAGTGACATGCACATGAATATTTCTTAAGATTAACAAAAAAATTGAATATCCTTAGAAACAGTAGACAAAAATAATATCTGAGGGCAAGGCGTGGGAAGTGCGAAAGGAAACCTGGTACAAATTATTCTTAAAGGTTTGGCATTCTTATCCTTATTGGCTTTTTTGGCAGAATCAAAGAAGTTGCAATTGAAGGAAATTTAACTTTTATGTATTGTCAATTATTTGGCTTTCCATATTAATTGAAGTGCATTGTATCTGAAGTTGAAAGTATATGGGGGGTTCCATTTCGGGGGGCTTTTCGTTGTGGAAATGAAAGCACTAAAATGATTTCTTGTTTTGTGTTTTAGGGTTATCAAAATCTTTTAAAACTAAACATTTGATGGTTATCTGATAAAATTGTGAAAGCAAGGTCACAATTTCATGTGGTCCTAGCTGGTAATAGTACAAAGGACAGCCCCTATCTCCAATCCATCATCGGCTGGAATTGCGGCATGTAAATATGGAAACTAAATAGGAGCTTTCAATTAATTGCCTACAAGACCTTATATATATAGGCAGGCTGGTAATAGATAAAGAAAGCCTTTGTGATTCAACCCAAAAACATAAATTAACTCAGCCTTCCTTCACCCCCAAAACATACATTGATGGAGGATAGAGAGTAGTAGTAATAGTATCTCTCTCTTTTGAGTGAAAGTGACATGGAGTCAAAAGGGAGTTATGACAGGCGTACAAGGTAGGGAGGGCCTTGGCTACTACTACATCTACTTAATTACATATATTATTGTCCTTACTCAGGGAATGACCCCACCTGGAAACTCTATGGCTTTGGGTGGAGCAGCCAACCCTAGATGTGGGAGTTTAATTAAGGGTTTTGGTGTGACCTGCCAGGGGCTATCCATCACGTGAAGTGGCACATGACATTCATCAAATATCCACTCCTGTCCACTCAATTCCGCTAATGTTTTCTTGCCTTTCACTTTCCACCCCTCCCTCTCGCTCAACACTTCCAACCACTCACCTTTCCCAATATTATTATTATTATTATATTATTCCATAACACGCCCTCTATCATTTTCTTTACCATTTTCCTTTTTTTTTTTTAGAAATTCAGACTACAAAATCTTGATTACTAGATTTAGCAAAACTCGCCAAAGCATGAACAATTAAAATAGGACAATAGGATAATCCATTCTGCTAATGTGAATAATGGGTGATACATTTTAAAACAATTTAATTTAGTTTAGTTTAATTTAATTTAATTTAATTTAGTTTAGTTTAGTTTAGTTTAGTTTAGTTTAGGGAATGAGCGAAACTGAACCTAATTTGATTTTACTTTGTGCTTCATGATTGGCATTATCTTTGTGCACCCTTAACACACTCGTGCCTGGTTTGTATCTAGGCCTCTTCTCGCTGCATTTGTTGCTTACTTTATGTACATCTCTAAGCGTGGACTGAACATAACTTTCGTGCCACCTTCACACTCGTGTCACAGATGTGTTGGCACGACACTCAATTTTGCAATACATGAATAAGTGTACAACTGGCGTAACCCTGGGAGTCATTCCGGGGTTTCAGACTAAACTAAACAGGCCCCTTATTATTATCTTTGTGCACCCTTAACACCCCCGTGCCTGGTCTGTATCTCTACCCCTTCGCACTCGGGTAATACACCCCCAACCTCAACGACAACCCCATTATCGCGATGGCGATGAGTGTGAACCGACCACATCTTCTTCTCGCTGCATTTGTTGCTTACTTTATGTACTGATCTAAGCGTGGACTGAACATAACTGTCGTGCCATCTTTACAATCGTGCCACAGATGTGTTGGCACGACACTCAATTTTGCAATACATGAATAATTGTACAACGACTAGCCTAACACTGCGTGGACTGAACATAACTGTCGTGCCATCTTTACAATCGTGCCACAGATGTGTTGGCACGACACTCAATTTTGCAATACATGAATAATTGTACAACGACTAGCCTAACACTGGGAGACATTCCGGGGTTTCAGATTAGTATAAACAGCCCCCTTATTGTTATCTTTGTGCACTATGGACTGCGTCGTGCCTGGTCGTGCCATGCCACGACCAAGTCGCGCCATAATCGTCTCTCTCGATCTCAAACTCAGCCAAGCTGTTAGAATGACACCCCGAAGTTTCACCCAACCTAAGGCTAAGTCAATTATGCATACCCATTTTAATAAATAAGCAACTCGTGCGAAGAAAAGAAAAAAAAAATTCGCAGCCCCAAATTGTAAACCAGGAAAAACATGGTGCAAGGAACTAGAGACAGAAGAGAGAATAAAATAAGGCAACATAGAAAGGAGAGATAAGTCAGAGGAGAGACACGGATGACATGTCTTGTCATTGTCTTCTCGGTTCTGACAGGGGAGGTGGGGGGGGGGGGGATCAAAAAGCGGGGATTGTTGCGGATGGGGTGGGTAGGTGTTAAACTGTGGGAGGAGGGGGGGGGGAGGGGTGGTTTCGGGGGGTGGTTTGGTGGGTCAAATTGAAAAAGGGCCAAATTCTATATTTTTTTACAAACAAGTTAGATTCTATGTGTTTTTTACAAAAAGTGATAGTTTTGGGGGTTTCACTAATACATATATGATTAATTGTAATTATTGCAAATTTTCTACTTAACTTATGTCTACTATCGCAATCAACTTAAAATATATGGCTTCAAATATACAATATATTTATATATTGAACAACTCAAATTTGATCATAATGAATTTATCAAAGTTCACATGACCCTCTATTCTTTATATGATAAAAGATAAAGAAAATGAACATGTGTTACGCTGAGAATCATTATAATATCTCAAAATTATAGGATTCAAATAATTATAACATCATTTGACTTAAAAAAGAAATCAAATTTCATGATTTACGTTTATAATTGTTTAAGGTTATAATATTTTTTCTTTTTTAAAAAACATAAATATATTTATAAATTAAAAGTATTTCGAAAAGTAAAACAAAATTTAAACATATTCCGAGGGATATGCATGGTTTACATTTGATCCTTTTTACGGGTACTGTACTAGTTCTCTTCCATATCATTATAAAATCTCAAATGCGGACTATTTTTACGTTTTTTTTTTTTTTTTTTACCAAACATATTCCGAGGGATATGTATTGTTTACATCTGATCCTTTTTATACATTATTATCAAGGGAGATTTAGTACTATCTTAATTTTATTAGATTTAAGATATGTGACACATTTTGAATAAATTTCTAGATTGTTTTAAAATGTAAACCTAAATTAATTAAATTAAATTAAATTAAAACTAAACTAAACTAAACCTGTCCAAACAAGATAATTGAACTAACATCCGTCGTAGTCATCGTACTCATCTTCGGCATCGTACTCCTCGTCCCCCACCCAGTCTTCACCGTCGACATTGTCTCTACCCACCACCATGATTCTAGATTGATTGTTGGATTCTGCCGATGGTGGTGTGTTCTCGACTTGACCAAAGATAGCTTGTAGTTGATCCCAATTAGGTTCTCCTTCGTGGTAGTAAGCAGCGGCCAACTCGCATTTCTAAGCAACAAAAAACCTATGTTATTACCTAACACTACATGCATGCATCTCAATGTACTACGAAATGTTAGAGAGTAATGTCTACAAAATTACCTCAGTCAGAGTCTCCCATGTGCTGTCGTCGGAGAATAGCTTGTTAGTTTGGGTGTTGTAACGAACCAAACGGTGCTCCTTAACCTATTTGAAGACATCGTATCGCTCCCTTAGTCTTGCAATTTCAGTTGACAACCTTGCAGAGGGCCATTCCTTCCCGGTCTCAACCCCCACGTCGAACAATGCATAATCCAATGCCTCCTCGTAACATTCATTTAGTAACTTGCTCCTCCTCAGACAAGTTCCTGCGATGGAGTCAATGAGCGCCACATGCATTTCACGTGTCCAACCGTTTGTATAGAAATACTCGGACTGGGGTTTCCAAATTCTTGTAGGTGTTGGAGGCATGGCCGGGATAGTTTTCTAAGACTTTGTTGAATATTTATTGCAAATGGGTGTAAAGTTACAACCATATATATATATTTCCAGGTAGTGTTGCAGGCACTATAAATCACTACACATGCCGTTTAGCGTCAGGTCTAACCCAATCACTATCTGGCACGAATACCGTGTGTACACATGAGCTATGTAAAAGTTTTGTGGGGACGGAGGTAGAAGGTCGAGCCTGCAACACTAGAAATGTTTATCATGCTTCTGTCCTATCATTTATTTCGTGGAATATCAAACAAAAATTAAGTAGGCACGAATACAGAATAGTCACATGCTAATGTTACTGTTTCGGCATGTCCAGTCGATACCTGCCTCATTTCACCATGAAGTTAAAAGGGGGGACAGGTTAATATATTTGCAGGTATGCTTCGGTGGTGCCGTGTGCTTCAGCAGCATGATATCAACTTTTCGGAGGCGATGTTGTGCAATCGTGCTTATGAATAGTGGCGCGAACATTTTTAGTTTACATGGACACACTTTACTTTAGCTTTTCATATAGGCCCCGTCTGCTGGAGTCTTGCCCAATCAGTCAGCGATAGTTTATACTTGGGCGATGCAGATATGTGCTGGCACGGTACATGTTAAAGTTGTTGAATGACTGCGTTGGGTTTCACAGTTAACATTGCAAGGTGTACACAAGACTAATCGTTGATTCTGGTTCAACGTGCTTGGGACGTCTACAGTAGACTTGCACGAAACGTTTATTATTACATGAAGTCTAGTTTTATTTCGTCGCTGGTGGTTGCATTCTTTAAGTGGGTTCGGGAGGACATTTGAATTTGAACTGATAACTATCCTATGGCACCTCGTTCCTCCAATCCCCCCTTTCCCTTTTCCTTATTAATTTTTTTTTAATTTTTTTTTTTGTGGTGTTTAACATCTGTTGTTATCGAAAAAAAACGTGTGCAAGTGAATATGTAACTAGTAACAAATTTAAAATAATGAGACTGCAAATAGAACTACATTCTCCTTGAACCACGATCTAGAACCGGGATAGGTTACCTTCGATGGGTAAATAAAAGGATAGGCCGGACTAATTTGTTTAGGGATTGTTAACAAAGTAAAGCTACACATCGACAATCACACGGGCGGTGGAGGTGGCGCCACCCACCCCGGCAACCTAACTTCGCCAAATATTTCTTCCATTGTATGGTAGTTTGGTTCGCCTTCATCCGAGTATGCATACACAATATCCCCGTACAACAAGAACCATTCGTTCTACTGAGTTTCTGATGCTATAAGACGATTTCCTTCGGCGTCCCATAAGACTCCTTCCGTGTTCTTCATGTTTGCAAACAATTCATATCTGTCACGTAGAGCCTGCAAGCGGTTGATAACATCCTCAGCGGTGAAGTCTCGAATGTGTAGAAAGTTCTCTCGGAGATATGAACGAGCACTGATTATGCTGAGGTGGTTCGGTGGGTCTTGGACAGGCACCCAATAGCGAAGCTCTTTCTCCCGTTTTATAACCATGAGAATACATTCATCCATATCTCTAGTCCAATCCCTATCTTCGTAAAAATATATATACTGCATTGTTATAGGTTGATGGTCGTCCGGAGGTTGGTCTGCCAACGAAATTTTCTGAAATGTGGTCTTGTGTGTTTGGGACGTAGGCTTTAGTTTGGAAATGTTAGGGTTAGGTTTCTTATTTATAGGCCCAACTTGATGTTTAGTTTGTGTAGGGTTTTTTTTTTTTTTTTTTTTTTTTTTTTGTGGCACAACCCCATCTATAAATAGACCTACGCTTCAGCATCAATCATATTTGAAAAGTTTTGCTATACGAATATTAAGGGTTTAATACTGTTTTTTGGTTCATAATCTTTTTTGTTGTGATGTCTGGAGGTGAGCACTGTAACCGGCGGCCCATAAGTCGCCCCAAAAATTATCAGGATATGCTACTGTACCCCCTTGGCTGGCCAAAATTTATTGACCAATCTTTCATCGGCTACCTGGCTGACGAAGTTCGTAATGGAAACTTCAGCGTTCATGGGGACCACACTGTCGTCCTCGAAGCTGCGAAGGAGCACTTGTTTAGGGTACACGAGAAGGTGGTCTCTATAGATTATCTGGCTTCAAGGCTTGAAAGGTTGGCTAGTCGCTACAGGCTTTTTAAGTCTATTGTCGATACAGATGGTGTTTCATATGACGTCTGGAATAACACAATGCAATTTCGCCGGGAATGCTGGGTAGAAATATTCGAGGTTGTTATTTTTAGTCTTAATCCTAATTCCAATTAGCAAATTACATTCTCTAATTTATATGTGCATGCTCCGCATTTTCCTTCTATTGTCAGCGTGACCCGGGTGCCCTTGCCTACAAGGTAGAAGGAGACCCGATGTGGGACGCACTCCGAATGATTTTCGAGCCCATGCCACCTCGTCGGTTTCCGTCGTCACCCCACGCCACGGCTGATTAAGACTCCTTTCTTTTTTTTTTTTTGTTTTTTTATTACTTCAGATTCTATAGTCGTCTTCATCCATAGATGGCAGTTTATTATCAACGATCCGCTTAATTTTACTGGGCCTAATTCTTGTAGCGTCACTTAATAAATATTTCAACATGTTTTTATATGTACTCTGGTCGCTGTGTAACAAGTATAGTCGACACAGAACTCAAATACACTAATTATGCACCGTCTGAATTCCATTGTTAGTTGCCGAGGCACGAATGCAGATCGAGCTATTAGTAGGCACGAGACCCATAATCATGCCTTAAACCGAGGAGGGTTTAGGAAGGAATGTGATTATTAAGTTGGCTTTGTGTTGATCCTACCGAAACAGACTACAGACCAAAACTTATTTTCTTAAATTGCTTAACGTGACTATAGTGGCAACACATGCGCTTATCGAGAAGCTGTTACATGAGTGAGCCAGCCAACGCGCACAAACATAGAAGAACAGTCACTGATATGCAGGAATACAATTGTTTTAGTCCTCAAAGCTTGAGTATCCGTTGATATCGTCCGGTTTCTCCTCCTCGTATGGGCTCTCGTAAAGCTCAGGGGATGGTGTGAGTGATGTCGGACCGTCAACTTGGCCAAATATAACCTGCAAGCTTCTCCAGTCAGGGTCCCCGTTGTGTCTGTAAGCAGCAGATAGTAGTCTTTCCTGCCCAAAATAACAACGAAATAACTTAGACGTCTGCTGTATTAGCGAATGGGCAACCTTATCGAACATAATATACAAATATTAAATAAATAATATTTGGCTTAGCGATTTTAGGGTTAGAACAACACCTCTCTTAGCTTTATCCATACGTCCTCGGTCGCATAAATTTTGTTAGCGTGCCTATCATGCCGGACACCATCTTGGACTTTGATCCACTTGAATATATTATACCTTCTCCTAAGCTTCTCTATCTCTTCTACTATCTTTGTCAAAGGCCATCCACAGTACGAGTGTATTGCAATAGTTAATCTCCCGTTCCTCATTGCCTCGTCCCAGCATGTGTCGACAAGGCATTTTCTGTCTTTGCAAGTATCCTCGAGCGCCGCAAGTAGTTCGTCGTTCATTTCCACCGTCCATCCTTCTGTGTAGAAATATTCATTTTGAGGCCTATAATCCCATCTAGGCATTCTCACCCTTACTACTGTTTCGTGAAGTAATAGTGCCTCCGCTAATTGTATGATTCACCCTTCACTAGGCGGAATGAGGGTGCGAATTACAAAGTTTTGAAGATTCATAATCGCGTCGTTGATGACCGGTCGTGTCTTGTAGGTCCCACAAAAGCTAGCGTGCCCCTGTGTTAGCAGTAGACGCAGGCACGCAACATATTTGATTCGGATTCTTCTGGCCAGCTACATACAGTTTTGATGTGATGTGACACGCAACGCTACCGACCTATAATTTTGAGAGGTACTAAGTATATTATTTAATCATCTGGCACGATTCATGTTACTTTAGGCACGACACCTTGATTCCTTACTTTGATTTGACTTCTAAATGTAAAGCTTTGGAGATTCATAATCGCGGTGATGAAGTTAGGTCAGGACTGGTACGACTCACAAAAGCTAGCGTGCCTCTGTGTAAGCGGAAGATGCAGGCACACAACCGATTTAATTATGATTCTCCTGGCCGGCTACCTACAGTTTTGATTTGATATGACATGCAACTATACAGGCCTATACTTTTTAGGGGTATTAAGTATATTATTCAATCATCTGGCACGATGCCTCTTACTATAGGCACGACACCTTGTTTCCTTACTTTGACTCGACTTCTCAATGTAAAGCTTTGGAAATCTAAGAAAAAAAGTTGTAGGTGCATGTCTAATCAGCAATTTTAGTCTTAGCCTTTTACGGGAATCGATATTATTTTTATCTTTTCATCACCGAATCATACGTGCCTCTACCTTTATTCTGGCCCTGGCACGACCTCTGATCAGTCACATGCAATAAATACTGTTTATGTCTTCCCAACCACTGTGATTTGGCCAATTGAATTTCAATGAGGAGGCCATGTCTGACAACTTTTCCGTAACTTGCGTTTTCTAATTGGTGCTAATATCCACCACACTAGACCACAATAAATGGCAATATTGAGTTGGTAAAGTGTAGATCAA
The DNA here is from genome assembly GCA_958295605.1 of Ajuga chamaepitys. Taxonomy (NCBI): domain Eukaryota; kingdom Viridiplantae; phylum Streptophyta; class Magnoliopsida; order Lamiales; family Lamiaceae; genus Ajuga; species Ajuga chamaepitys. Next base: position 45,004,140 of record OY282504.1, on the reverse strand, counting down.
ACATCTACCCGCGGTTATGTCTGGTCCGGATTCGACAAAAGTCTCTGTGGGGCGACCCGGAAATGCTGATTGGTATTCTGGTTCTGATTGGACTATTACCATGGATACCTACCTGGTTAACCTCCTTATCGGGCAGCATGGGCTCGGCAATTGGGTGCCTAATAATGACGCTCAAAATGGTATGGCCCTACTTTACATTCGCTGCTGTCTGCGTGATCGATTTGGGTGCAAACCATGGTTCAGCTTTCTTGACGTATTCGATCATGCTAAATTGCTGGAAGCACGATACAATATTTGGAGGGTGCTCCTTCAGACACCCGGAGTGTCTTACGACGTTACACGTAACACTGTTAGCATGGACAAACATATGTGGACAACCCAAATAGTCAAGCACGGTGATCTTGTCCGCACCTATGTTAATTGTGGAGAACTCATTATGGACATGCTCGTGCGGCTGTTCGGCCATGGTACCGATACGATAAATGCTGAATCTTCACTGACCGGCGGTTCTTGTGTTAGTAGCCCGGATACACTTGGATCTCCAGAATTCTGAGTTACTATCTCGCAATACTATGCTGTATTAGTTTAACCGTTTTATTACCTATCTTTTGTTGTACTATATTGGGTGCAGACCTCTCTCCGTTCTTGTCATTTGTGTTGCGTGTTTTTTCATTTATTAACCCATGACTATGTTCGTAAAAAAATATAATGGGAAATTAGTTGAGTTATAACCCACGTAAAACAAATAGTGTTTAATAACGCATACCTATTACAAATTTTGATTTTTTCATCTATTCAAACATTCCAATTCATAGATGCTGCTTCACCTAACCCAAGTTCATAATCTCATATTCGGACTCAAATTGATATGATTCTCAGACATCACTTGTCGAACTTGTAGGGCTGACTCCGACCCTTCCATATATCTCTTGAAGCTTTTCCCAGTTGGGTTCTCCAGTATGATAATATGCTGCCGCGAGAAGGCATTCCTGTTGTTGTAGTGATGAAATTAAAAATATAGTAATCAATTCATTTTATGATGACTATATCACTTACCTCGCATAAACGCTTCCATACATCTTCTGATGCAACGATTTTGTTCGTACTCGGTATAAACTCGACCAGTGGGTGGGTCCTTAACCAAGTGAAGACTTCGTACCGAAATCGTAATTTTTCAGCTTCTAGGTCAAGCCGGGAAATGTTCCATGATTTCATCACCTTCTGGGCAACCTCAGCCTTCCCGTTTACAAGTGCCGCTGAGTAGCATTCATCAAGGTCGCAGTTTAATGTATTGCATGTCCTAGCTAGAGAGTCGACAAGCGCATCGTTCATTTCCTTCGTCCAGCCTTCCGTGTACAAATACTCACTCTGAGGTCTCCATAGACCAGAAGCCATTGGAGGCTTGTTGTGTGTGGTTCTTTGCTGGTGATGGATTTGGAGTAATGGTGAGCGTATGTTTTATAGTAGACCTTACCAGTTATGTGGTTTCGTGCCAGCGTTACATCAAAATACGAGCACGAAAATGTACGATGCACATAATATAAACTAATGATCTACACATATATGTTGCCTGAAGGTTGGTGGTCAATTGCTTTTACGTTGCATCAGCAACGGTGCATAACAATGCCGTCCGACAGATTGCACGTATATTGTAAGAGCACAGTAGTAAAAAATAATGCGCATAATATCTAGTATACATATATCCAGGTAAGAACTTCCAGTCAAATAGATAGTGTGGAACAGTACAACGATAATCTTAAGCGCGATACGTTGAAAAAACTACAATATCCCGAATAATTAACTTCGTGGTCGGCGTTTGTAGAACTAACGCCCGAGTATAAGCAACTGTATTACGGTGGCACCAATACGGACTCATACAACGTACTTACATATATCCACTATAAACTAGCTAATATCATGATGACAGACGAATTTGCCACCTTGAACCATCAACTCGAAGACACCCCTGTGCCCACCCGGCTTGCCGACCCTCTCTTAGGTACCATCGCCTCTATTATTTATCTTTAGGCTCGTCGTATGCACTGTAGTCTAACCCTCCAGTCCATTCGATTAGCTCTTCTTCAGCAGGGTCGACCTCGTACACCATAGAGTCTCCACCGGAAGAAGATGATGTAGACGGCGTAACCCCATCCACCCGCCCAAATATCTCCTGTAACTTTTCCCAGCTTGGTTCGCCGTCGTGATAATAGGCGGCTGCAAAAAAAAAATTCTGTAGAGGTTCGGTATTTAGACGTTATACGTACCTACAATACTATTGGACGTAAGGTTATTAGGTCAGACTGGTAGTGACAAATATATTATATGAAGTTATACCTCAGAAAGTCGTTCCCATGTAGCATTGGTTGCCACCACTTTGTTGTCAAGTTGACGATAACGGACGTCTGGGTCGTCGGTTATCCATCTGAATACATCGTACCAGGTACGCAACTTCTCCACCTCCAAATCGACTTTCATTTTCGGCCAAACTTGTAGAGTCTCGACTGCCACGTCGAAGACGCCATTGGATATTGCTTCGTCGTAACACTCATCGAGGAGACACCCTCTAAGCATACAGGTGTGAGTGAGAGAGTCGATTAGTGCTACGTTCATGCCGATGGTCCAACCTTCGGTGTAGAAATATTCACTCTGCGGCCTCCACAGATCGGACGGGCTTCTAGGCATGGTTGTTTATCGATAGATCAGTATAAATGGATGGACAATGCATCGTTTGTGGGTGGTTTCTTTTGGTGGTTTAGAGCTGTGGAATTCCAATATTAATATACTTTGGAGAGGCCGTGTTTTGTGGGGCGTAGTTAATACCCTCACCAGCCATTCGTAGTCAATGAATAAGTGGTAGTTGGGGATTAATTATCAAAATAACTAGTATCATTTAAGTAGGATCCATCTCCCTATTTTATGTATGGGTTTAAATGTTGTGGTGAGAAAGTATGCATACAATAAATGATATCCTCCACACCCAAACGCTAAGCCACGCCCCCTCATTGTCATATGGCCGGCCCCAGTTACATAACATAAGCATGTTCGCTTGGGATGCCACCTTGAATAATGGATACCCTCGTCTCGACGTGTTTATGCATCATAAGTTTTTTGTAAAAATTAACTAATGCATGCCACGACTAACAACAATGCATAATTTGCACATTGCGTTTTAGTTTAGCAGTGTAATACTACTGATTAATCTCAACGCCGTTAAATTAGAAGTAATAATAAAATAATGGGTTCACGCATTCACGAAAGTTCAGATATTAAAGTTTCAGTTGAAACTACATATGATTATTTGGTTCAAAGCGATATAACGTAATCATCTCCACCCTCTAACTCATTCAATCTATCCATTTGCGACAAAATCGCGTTTGTAGCCGGCTCTACCAACACTTCGTCGTCCAGCCCGGGCAACTCGTTCAAATTCAAAATAACACGATTACGGCTAGTCCAATCTTTTGTGGCATCGTCGGAGTCTGAAAGATTTGACAACACCGGACTCAGCGGCACTTTATGATTCTTTGTGCCGGGCGCTGCACAATTTTCGTCACCCGTTTTAGCCGTTCCTTTAAGGCCTTTGTCTGGCTTTGGCACGGTTTCATCGCTGTCGTTGCTCACGACGGGGCCGGGACATTTATTTGCGCGGTGCCCAGCCTCTCTACATAGACTGCATTTCCTTCTTTTTTTTTCATGCTCATCCGGAGGCGGTGTATTTCCAGTCCAACTTGCACTCTGACTCCCGACTGTGACTGGCATATGTATTGTGCAGTTCTGGATGTTATGGCCTTCCTCTCCGCAGCGACTGCATGTACGTTTGGACCGATCGGTCGGTGTTGTAACAGTCTTTTTCTCTTTAGGGTGTGGCGTCCGAGTTGTCTTAGGCCTGCCCGCTTGCTTGGGACAATTAGGTGGTTGTACGTTGAACGCGGACACGTCGGCCGGGACTACCCAGTCGGCTGGTCGTGGCACCGGAATCACCACTCCTCCGTATTGGCTTCGCAAAGTTTCAGTCTTGTAGTACGATGCCACATAGTTATTGATATTCAGCCGCGCATGTCTACAACGTAAATGAATGTCAGCAAAATAAATACGTCCGTAGAAGCAGTAAAAGTTAGTGCATATGAAAAAATAAACTTTAATTGATACACGTAACGCGCGACGAGTTGCGCTGACCGGGTAGCAGGCACACTGCACCCATTTGATCTAGATTTCACGAGTACTACTTACCCTATACAGGCACACGCATGCGGGCAAGGAACCTGGTCAAGTTGGAATTCCATGCACGTACATGTTAATTCGTGGAGGTCTACAACGTGAAAATTAGGAGGGTCTTCAACCTTATATTTGGAACCGGTGAGCGCCTTCACGGTAAAACGTCTTCCTGCCGTAACGTTAGTCGCAACCTTAATGGACACGACCTCGGTCAGTTCATTGGTACGTGCTTCATGTTTATGACGCTGCTCGCTAAACCAATCTTCGATCACGGACCTGATACACTCTAGTAGTGAACAGACCGGCAGCCTTCGTCCCCACAAAACTCGTTTGTTCCAAGATTCCGCTGCGTTTGAAGTCATAAAACTGTACCGTCGAACCGGACACAGTATCCGGGCCCATGCTGGTACTCCAATGTCTTTGAGTTTTGCATGAGCACCGAATTCTGACTTCGCTTTTATATGTTCGAAGCATGAATTGAACTCATTTTGGTTATAGGTGTACGCTGCCCTGTAGAACAACGTCGAGATGTGCTTGCCATAAGACGCGAGAGCACCCTTCAGATGGTAATAACACAGGCCGTGAGGGACTCCAGGGAAAACTGACTTCACGCTACTTATAATCGCCTGGTGTTTATCTAAGATTATTAACAAGTCCTTGGGAACACCTATAGCATCTTTTAGCCTACTCAGGAACCAACCCCAGGCTGGATTGTTCTCAACGTGCCCAACTCCGTATGCGATGGGCCATAGCTGCTCATTCCCATCCTTCGATACAGCGACGAAAAGAATGCCTCTGTAGCGTCCTTTCAGATGCGTCCCATCGATTACAACTACCGGCCGATTATAATTCAGAAAGCCTTCGATGCAAGCACCGATCGCGTAAAAACAGTTCTCAAATCGACCTTGACTATCCTCAGAATGTGCCGTGAACGTACCTGGATTTAGACTCTTTAGCATTGACAGATAGGCCGGTATCCTATGGAAGGAGCTCTCGTACTCACCGTATACCATCTCATGTGCCAAGTGTCGGGCTCTTAGTAAAATCTGGTAATCAACATCGAATTTATGGTCCCATTTCATGTTGCGCTGCATTGCCCTGGCGTTAAGAGTGTGTCCCTCGACCAATTTGGGTGCATACAACGCTGCGATTGTTTTGGCAGGAATCCGACGTGATCCTGTGTTTGTGTGATCGTGATCACAAGTGTGTGCGGACAAGCATATGATGCGCCAGAACCCATTTTCACCTGACGCAGTCATCTTGAATTTGCATGACTTAAACTTGCAAATTATGTAGTATCTAGACGGGCTTGAACGTTTGGTTCGAAATTCTGCCTTGTTAGCAATGTGATATAGTCCCGCGGCGCAAATAAGGTCTCCTTTGGTGTTGAATGTTTTGCCAACCACTATCTTCGAATCCATCATAACGGTTGGCTCGGTTGAGTGTACCGTACCATCGTCGCGATGGTATTCAGCTCCCGGTATATTCCAGCGTTCATTTGTAGACGTAGTTGGCGGTGCGTACACCTTTAGGGAGGCTGTCTGCCGTTGGCTCTGTAGGATTTCATTTGAAACTTCGTCATCATCGCCCCGTACCCAGTTCGCGTATTCAAGACGGTCCATTTCCCGAGCTCTAAAATTCATATTTTCCATCTCAATGTCTTCCTCTGTTTCGTCGTCGTCCTCTTCACTACCGCCAATCACGTGGACTTCGTCGTTACCGTGCCAATCATCCGATCTTTCTCTCCGCGTAGTATTGCTACCACCTGCTAAGTCCACAAGGACAGCCTCTATTCCGTCGTCAACAACAGTGGGGACACGCAAATCAGCACTAAGCCCGTCGTGTTTATCCAGACCGTATTCTTCGTTGACGTAGTCCTTACTGTAAAACGTCTCGTTGATGGAGGGAGGTTGGTTATGAACAGAGGCGATTCCATTGGAACGAAGTGGCCTCTCATATACCGGGTGTGGTTGCGATATGAGCTCCGGTGACGGTGGACATTGAAAAAGTGCCCTTGGGAACGACAGCTCTTGTGGCCCCTCTTGGTACTGGTGATCCAACATAGCTTGACAACTGTCTTCTGTCCCGCAACGGCGTCTGGTAATGACATATACTGACGGGGTGGCGGAACTTGTCAACGCATCTGTAACATCATCATCGCAAATTAATCTTACCTTCAACACCCGGCCTTCATTTGTATGGAGCAAACCATAAATCACGTATTCATGGGTTGCCTGATTTGCTTGGACCACCTCGTGTATTATCTCTAATAATTGCTCTCTAGTGAAACCCGAGTGTCGAATGCGGAATGACTCCTCGTCACCGTCTACGTAATTCAGTCCATCCCAGCGGCCACCGTGTACAACATTAACATGTCGGCTACTCATCAGATCGTGCCTCGTTCAGAAACTGGGCACGAAACAACAACATCTTAGTCTATAACGAGCAACAATATCCTCTAGATTATCTCGGTCTTACAAAACGTGTTTATTAAGACACATAATACATTAAGACTCAGAGTACAATTCAGCACTAGATTGTAAGCAGGTGTTATTACATTTTTTTCATGTCGCACGCCATCCTAACATGTAATAACTAAACCAACATCCTAACCGTAAATATTGAAGCCGACATTGTTTATGGCTTCATAATTCAACACCCCGAGCCTGGCACTTCCAATATCAAGCAAGTTGTAATCCAGTTTTCAATGAGAACGACTACGTAAATCTCAAAAAAGGGGACAGGAAAGTACACCTTAAACGTGGGCGTATGTAAACGATGTTATATACTCTAGTTCGCCGGAAATGGACAGTGCTTTATAAATGTTGTTAGCGTAACAGTGGCGGAGGGCCACGAAATTTTTTTAAACATTCACCCCAGAGTATTGATTATTTTCTAACACCCGGTGGCTACACCCTCCGTAGGTTATTGGCAACTAGAAAACAGAGAATGGCTTACCTCCGATTGGGCGCGCGTTGCTGGTGATTGCGGAGAGGAGTTTAGGTGGATTAATCGATGACTCTGCAACTAGCGCCGCAACCTTACTCGCTCTTAAGATTTGAATAGATATCGCAGGCAGCGAGAAAACAATCTTGGATGCGACGACATGGTAAGGGCCCTAGGAAATACACAATGTTACGATAAAGTGATGCAAGTAGTACCTCGAAGTACCAATGCCCATGTATCCCCACCCCTAAAAAATGAGCAGCAATTGATTTGAACGGAGAACCTGACTGGATGAAGATTTGTGGAGAAAAATAGCCCTAGGATTGGAAAATCATTGAGGGTCATAATGGGGCCCACGTGAATAGATGCATTTGGTGGCACGAAATAATGACATCATTCTACTTGTGTGATCCAACGCGTTACAGGGATTGTTGTACATATTATTTTTCTTAATTAATATGTATTTCCATTCATTCCAATCCAATTTACGGCGTGCCAGATTATTTCCTGGCACGAATTCGTTTTATGTTGTATTCATGTTTTAAAAAAGAAGCTGTATATACGTTTCCTGATCATAATTTATAACTCCACTTCAAGCTAAATATTCTGTACACGATGGGATTCAGATGCAAATTAATCTACTTGCAATATGAGCATAGTACCAAATATGACTGGAAATCTTCTCTTAATGAAGTTTCGAGTTGGTATAGCTTCCGGAAATTAGAAGGTCATTAAATAATGGACGGGTCCGGCGTGGCCGGTAACACTCACTAAAGCCCAATTGTTGCACGCATGAAAGCATTGGGGTTAGGCCCTTAGTCAATATTTGTAGAGCGTATTCATATCTAATCAGCTATTTTTTTTTTTTTTGCGTTCGTGCCAACCCAAGTTACGTCGTGTCAGTTTAACGCCTTGCACGAACATCAGTAATTATGTGTCACTGATAATTCATACCAAGATTTGAATTCGTCCCCTCACACTGAGCCTCGCACGGTCACTTATCATTATACAAAACTGTACATAGAAGGTACTCATTGGAAAACTTTAGTAATTGGGATAATAATATGAAGCAACGATACGAGACGAGAGTCCATTGTGAAAGGGACTTAAAGTCATATATGGTAATAGCAAAAAATAAAACATATACTAAAATGTTTTCAGTAAGTGGTGTGAACGTCATGATGTATCACACAACCTAAATCACTCCCGTTCTGGACCTAAATTCCATCCTGCCACCCAAGTTAACTTAGTCCATAAATTTACATAAAATTTATAACTTCACCAGAATAGCACAAAAAACTGTTAATTACACCCACAACTACTGTATCCCCACAAATCACTGACACGTATCCAACCTTTAAACACGAACTCATACCCCAGGTATCTTGCATTGTCTTTGAATGTCGCAATTCAACCACGCACTGAAGGACCCCGATCACCTAACGTGTCCGGCGGAGTGCTGTAGCGGAATATGGTGTCGCTCACATGTCGACGATACTTCCCCCGCATCCGCTGCGTCAGTAAACACTCGACTGTTGCTAAAGAATACGGACCGCACTGGATTGAATCTTCCTGGTCATAGCAGAAAATGTCCATCGCAGCGGTGACTGACCACTGCCGCAGTACGGGCTGGAGGTCCCGACGGTTTGCATAGAATCCACCTTCGACTAGCAACGATGGTAATATGCGTATCAACGGGAGTAGGTGAATGAAACGCTTATCCTCAATCTCGCGGGTCCATCTATGCCTCATCGAATCATAAATTACTACTCTCGCTCGATCCAGCCACAACTTTATGCACGCCCAATGGTCTCTAAAATGCCAGGCAGTAATGACCTAATACGGGACGCACAAACATAGAGTAAGTCCAAGAAGACTAACAACGTAAATGCAAGATACAAACCTCCGAATTGGTTGATTGAATAATTCGGTGAGCAAGCATCAGTACCGTGTTAACTCGTGACCAAGGGACTATGTTGCGCCACCCGGGGGCAAGGCCGTGAACGTAAGGAATCAGATTCTGCAAACAATCTTGCTGAAGACTTCATATGTTCGAGGATTAAACTCTCTATGGCTCGTATATTGCAGCTCATTGTTTATAAGCGGATATCGGGTCTCCCAAACCTCTTTCAAAATTTGCTAAGACCAAATCAAACAAATGCACGTTCAATTAGAAGTAATACGGGTCACATGAGAGTGTAAAACAGTATAGACAATCCAACCGAAAATAAGCCAATCATCTAAACTGCACAATAATCACGTTGAATCGGTGGGCGGTTAATTCACGATGAATTGTTAAACGTACACTAATTGAACGGTGAGAAATTAAATTTTTCAATTCATACTATCCTGCACACTCGAATGTGTAATTGATTCTAGACGAAATGAAACAAAACAAGGCAACCGGGTTCAATGAAGGTTCAATGCAAAACTGGGCTTCAGCACTGACTAAAATAAAATACCCTAATGAGAGATCGTCACATTTACCTGAAATACAGTATCTACAATAACATATCGCCCTGCAACCTCCTCGTTTACTTTTACCTTAGCCATGACTAGGTCAGACATCAGAATTCCAAGGTATGCATCCAAATGCTGGACGAAAAAAATAAACACACCAAAGATCAGGGTAGTCGAATGTGTGGAGTGGGCAGAGAAGTATTTACATAAAATTTAGCTGAACATACCGACTCTTCAAACTGCTGAGTTGGATCGATAATCTACTCAAAAAAGTCCTTTCCCACGTTCCAACCTAGTCCAACATTCCGTCTACAGAAGAAAATTTTTGCAAATCAAACAAGTGAGTTAGAGCAAATATTATGCTTACAGCACGCGCATGACACACGTAAAACAACTAAGGTGTAAGACCAGTACAAATTATCAGATCTCATAAAAGAGGTGAAAGCACGCTTATCCGCCATCTGCCTCCGTTCAAACACCCTGTACGGACTCATCACTAACGCTAACGCTGTTCGAGTTCTTACAGCTCTCCTTCCTCGATCAGACGAATCCGGCTCAGCAGGCATCGATATGGGGCCTATAGGCTCCTCCTCTTCTCCAATCTCTAATGCATTAACAACTCCCGGAGGGTCCTCAGCTGGTAAGTCAAACTCAGCGTCAGCGGTTTCCAAATCATCATCGCTCACAGTGCTTGCATCAACCCCTCGATTGTTATCAAACCCACTTAAGTCTCCTTCAGGGCTCCTAGCTGGGTCAGATGGTGGCATGGGTATGGTACCAACATGAGTAATAAGTTGGGATGCAATTGGGATCTCCTTCTCAATGACATGTTGCATACAAGTTGGAGCTTGTGCTGCCTCTTTGGAGGTGCCACCTAAATCGTCTGGCAAAACTCCATCGCCGGCTGTCGGAGTGGAATCAACAACTCGGCCCTGACCGATCGCATGAAACATTCGACATATTAAGTATATTGTAAACATAAGGAGTCAAGGTGAGGGGAAGAATTATGGTGCTGAATCATTAATAACTAACCGGCGGCGAATGGCAGGAACCGACACCTGCCACTCCAGTTGGGGTGTTGGTTGGACCCGCAGTTCCAGCACTTGTACCATCCTGGAGAACAATATGATTGTCAGGAACTGACACGAATGAAACACATTGCTTGATAAATTTTCTGGCAACAACCTAATAAACAATTATTACCTGGCTCAAGCCCCCCATCGCACCACCTTGCTTCTCAAAAAAACCATTAATTTCTGCCCCAACGATGACCGGAACCTCTGTCTTCAATGCCTCGATTAGTTCCCGACGTATCAGGGCAGGCATTATCTCTTCAACAACAGCCGTCATTTCTTGTCTCATCATTCTGCAAACATCAGTAACTGAACCCCGCCTGGATGATGCAGTTCTAGTTCGTTCGCCGCGGCCAGGGTTTCCGCCAGAGTCAGATTCGTCCTCGTCCTCACTCCCGCTCGACGAGTCACCACTCAATTCTATGGGTTCATCAGAATAATTTGTAAAGGTATATTGACCAACTAGCCTGATACGACTGCTTCGTCGTAAACCTGCGGGAGAGTTTTCCCTTGCCCGTCGACGATTAGGAGCCGGATCAATAGGAGGAAGTATATCCATGGGGTCTGGGGGGGCATCTTGTCCTTCTTCATTTGGGTCCCCTTGATCCACATTGACAGCAGGGACTGGGATAATATGTGGGACTGGCGGTGGAACAAAGATTGGTTGGGCCTCAGGGCCTAAACTTAGCCAATACGCGGACTCTGTCTCGGCAGGCGTTGGCACGAGGGTTGTAAAACATAATTGCTGAAAAAACAAATAAACACAGAATTGATGTAGCATAACGTAAGTGAGGATGGGAAAATATATAATGATAAAAGAGGTCGAAGAACACTATTATATGACATATACCCTAAATATTATTACCTCTTGCTGAAAAAACCTGTCAGCCTTGTAATTCACCCCACTCCTCTTAGGCCTCCAGTGCACCATGCGGGGTAGCATATCCATGTTTAAATCTACTTTTTCAGCGCAGTCCGCACCGATTCGAGGAATAGCTTCGAATATCCATACCTAGATTGTGAATGCCATGTTAGTTAATCGTAAAAGTTAGTTGCAGCGACTGTACAGTACCAAAAAGCTAAGTTTTTAATCCAAGCCACTTACTAGGAAAGCGGTTGTGAATCCATAGAAGTGGTAGCGGTTCGATTCATTGGTAACTCGGAGCGTAAGGTCCATCGTGTAGCGTAGCAGGTTCATATAAGTGAATTTTCCCCAAGGGAAACTATCCCATGCATTGTCGTCCTCTACTAAAGTCCACACCCATGGATCAACATACGATTTCGGTGCATCTAATCCCAGGAGGATGTAGTACAAATACAAAACCTTCGCAACTTTCAGGGTGTCATTCAGACTATCACTGAACACACGGCTCTCAAACATTGCCCTTAAACGGTTCATCCGAACCGGCCCTGGCCCAATCCTACGATTGAATACCCCGTCAGGGGGGGGGGGTCTTGATAATTTTCAAGATCAAATTCTCCAAAGCTAAGTCCGGTTACTAGTGCATATTCTCCTTCCCCGAATCTGATTGGTTTCGTGCCAACTTGGAACCACGGCTCCGGTGTACCCATAACACCTTTTTTGACAATCTCGAAAGAAACAACCGCGTCCATTGCTACGCTCGGTATAATTAGATCATCCCCGGCAAACACAAGAAGGGGCCCGAACACTGTTCTCCTGTAAGCCTCGACGGCATCCTTCCCGATCTCGTTGAGATTCCGCTTAATCAGTGTGGCCACTGAAAAACGACAATATCCATTAATTCTATGTTGTTGAGCTTGCATATCTGGCCGCTTCCATACCCACTGCCCAAAAAAAAAAAGGAGTGAGTTGGCAGAAACATCCCCCTTTAATATAAAAGCAGGATTATTTGATGATGTGTCATCTCAAGAGTGATTATAGCTTTTTTCTTTCTTTTCTTTTTTCTCTTTTTTTTTCTCGCTTATTTGTTTTATTTTCCTTTTCTTTTTGTAATTCTTTTCTGCTGAAAATTTGAAATCATTATTTTGCCCTAATTTTACTTTCCTCAACATTTATTTGGACGTTAAAAATCCTTTATTTCAATTCCAAAACTCCTGTATTTATCTACGTAGTTAAAAAATCATTTTTTTTTCCCAAACTTCTGTATTTTCTTTCTTTTTTTCAATTCCAAAACTCCTGTATTTATCTACGTTATTAAAAAAATCATTTTTTTCTTTTCCAAAAATCCTGTATTTATTACAATTATTTGAAAATACATCATACATCATTATGTATAATATTGGGCACACTTATATGTTCCTTAATGCCATTTTATTTATTTTGTTTATTGTAGGGCAATTTTATTCAATATATCTATCGCATTTTATAGAGTTACAAATCAAAAATGATTGAAGATTCTTATAATATGACGGAGAGAACAAACACATTAATACTACTGTGAATGTTAGGTTTCCCGCAATTTATAGATTGTATAATACAAAATTTTGAATATTAATAATTATTTTATACAATACAAGTATCATGCTTTATTGCGTATTTTAATTTTAATTACTATTTTACTACATGATATATTAATTATCCATTATATTTAAAGAGACGATTATCCCGTGCATCGCACGGGCGGACATCTAGTGATCATAATGGCACGTATAAAAACCACACGCGTCCTCACACACGATTGACAGACAGTAACATGTTCGTTTTATACAAGCAAACACATATGTCGTGCGCAGTCAGTCTTTGGGTCGACAACGCGTGATGATGGTTGTTTTATGTCGTTGGTGTGAAGTAGAATTACTGAGAAAACATATGAGCACACACACCACGTACTGATCAATCAAAATGTTGTATGTGTTCTCTAAACTAAACACCATTCTAAACACTATGAAGAGGGTCACATAATATGAACACATAATATGAACACAACTTAGAATCACGCAGACGGGAATCTCGCAGACAGGAATTTGCATCGAACACATAATATGAACACAACTTAGAATCACGCACATTATCCACGACTGTAGAGGGTCACCTCTCTTTTTCAATGGTTGACATCAATCAAACGTGGTAAATAAAGAGAATTCGAACAGAAAAAAAGCGAGCCAGCAACAACAAAAAATGAGACGGTCGTGCTCGATTGTAAGGTGATAGTTCCCAGTACAATAACAACTGCATCAGACGACTGGATGTCACATTTCAGTCGATTCACACCACCAATAAGTCTAAACACATTGCCCGCCTATATCACCCTTCAACCAAACCAGGCACGATACTCTGGAGGCACGCTGGGGGAAAATGAAAACGCCAAGCACATACACAGACTATGTGTCGACGATGGGGCACGATTATGAATGGATTGGAAGAAATTCACAGAACGAACAATAACTATATTCCACCACCCAGCCAAAATAACTACTTCAGAATAACTATCCAAACTCCGTAATGATCAAACAAAAAACAACTATTAATAGTTCAATGAGATGCAAAATCCGTAATCATACCAGAACATCGACAGGAAAAGATAAAACCACTGAAACAACTACTGAAAGTTGGATACGAAGCCTCAGTTACCTGGCCGTCATCATTATCCGCGGAGGACGCAGGCGGGGAATCACCCACCGAAACCGCTTGGCCGGCATGTGAATCCGTGGATTTCGTGCCTGAAGGGCCGGCGGCATGAATGTTTGGTGGGTTGCTGGGGGGTGTGTTTGCATGTCCTTCGGTTAACGTCAAAGTCATGTCCCCTCCTCTTGCGGCGGCGGACCTCGTGCGAACCCCAGGGCTTGCGGTAGCGTCTCTCGTGCGCACGCGATGACTCATGGATTGTGGCGTGCGCTGAGACGGAGCCTCAACTGTGCCGGGCTCCACTGTTCGGGGCTCGGCGATGACAGACGCCCGTGACGATTGGGGTATATCCACTGGGCCCTCCGCGTCGGCAACAGGGTCGACCTCTAGGTCAACAAAAAGGACCCTACCTCTGAGAGCGGACACCATTTCTTAACCTGTACAGCCTACAACCCTTCAAAGATTTTGGTGGATTGACGACGGATACGAGGGTTTGACGGACGGTGATTTTTCGTTTTTTAGAGAAAGGTTTCACAGACGGTGAATTTTCAAATGAGAGAGATGAGAGGTTTAGTTTATGAAGTTGAAGGGGTGGCAGATAGTTTTGGGGACGTGTGCTAGTGGGGTACATGGGTTAGTCAGTTATGGGGGGGGGGGGGGGGGGTTTGGTGGTGTTGTGGCTAAAAGGTAAACAATGGACATATTTCATATTTTTTGTAATATTGGCTAGATTCTATACATAAGTTATAGAAAGGGACATATAAATTTTTCTCCCTATGTATTATACGATAATTGTGGTATAAAATATCTCTAAAAGAATTCAGGTTATCAAGTCTCGAAAATTATTTAAAAATCAAGTAAATAGAAGACTAATCGAATATGTTCACTAATCATAGTCATATAATTCAAAGTTATATATAAATGAGTAGTTAATAATCTTGAGTTGCTTTCATATATTTTTTTTTTGAGCAAGACATTCAGTAGGTATTGCATTATTAATAATGCCAAATTCAGTAGGTATTGCATTATTAATAATGCCAATCTTTAATCATGCACTTTTTGATAAAATAATTTATCTTATAAAATTGTGATATATTAGAAATAAAAGTTGTATTAGTAAATCACTAAAAAAATGCTAACTAAAAATTGTATCAAATTTATGATATACTATGTAAATCATGACAAAATTCTATCTAAACATTTGAATGTTTAAATAATAAAAATAGAAATTTTGAAGATATAAATATTAAATATTAGTTTTTATTCTAAAAATTTTAAGAAAATGACATTTGTCCCAAAATTCTAAGAGAATGACACTTGTTCACGTGGTTTCTCTTTTAAAATACGTACCCGTGCGATAAACGGGATGAATTCTTTTTATATTATTGTAAAAACCCATAAATATATTAGTCACTTAAGTATATTTGTGATAAACTATATTATCATGTCATATTCAAATAAAAAAAAAAATGACCTATTATTTTTGTAGTTAACATAATTTTTTTCACATAATAGAAATAAACAATTAAAAAGCAAACTAATTTAACCAACAAATTATTTTAACAAATATATCTGAGGTTTTTCTACGGTAAAGTATGAATCTAATTAATTTATGTTTTTTATATCATTTTTGAGAAAAATATTTCAAACTATCCAAAAATTATTAAGGTTTAAAAAAGATAAAATTAAAGTAAATAATTTTAATCCTCTTAAAAAAGTAATATCACATTTTTATTTATACACAAATATTTAAAAATTAAATATATCATAAACAACCTAAAAATATATTTTACAATTAAAATTAATTATATATATGCATCATGGATGTTAAATTGATGATCGTGAAAAGATTATTAATTTGATATATTTTTCATCGAAAATTGAGTTGCGACGAAAAAGTTATAAAACATTTAAACTTCGAAGGGAAAACACAAAAATAAAAAATAAAAATAAAAAAAGAATTGATTGGGTGAGAACCCAATAAATAAGGAGAATGCGATACCTCAGCAAGACACTTGTGAAAATCTAAATTATCACGTTTCTCGTTTAATATAAACTATAGATAAGGGACAAGGGATATCTCAATTTATGTCTATGCTTCGTTCTTGTCCAATTTATGCACACCAATTTTATGAATTTATAAATCACATGTAACTTTTGATTTTGTCTAATTTATACACGAGGTAAAAGTCGCCACAAATTGCTGACGTGGCATTCAAAGCCCGACTGCGAATTTGTAGTTTTTGAAGTCAGGTATAAAATGTAGAATATATACCAAATTTTATAGAATTTTTAAAAATATGTAAAGTTAGCTAATATAAATTGAATATGAACGAAAGTGACGAGAACAAATTCAAAATAACCAATATCTGAGAAACTCCCATTTCATACGGGGTCGAAAACATAAATTTTGAAATCCAACACAATCTTCTACGCTACAGTCTACAGCAAGTATGTTATCCACAAACTGCCAATCATACATACATGTACCTACATGGAGAAAGCTAGTAAAACTATTCAGTAACTTTTCTACTTCCTCCGTCTCGACTTATTTTGCACATTTTTTATTTTCGGCTATCCCAGATTATTTTGCACATTCCTAAAATAGAAACTATTTCTCACAATCTTCAACCTCAAAATTTCAACCCCTAATCTTCACCTTAAAGAAAAAGCAAAATCTATTTTTTTTTAACATCCGTGCCTGATAACTGTGCAAAATTAGTCGAAACGGAGGGAGTACAAATTATGAAAATTGCCAATAAGTTATCAATTTTATAAGAGTAGGTCTTAGGTGCACCCAACATACAATAAACTTATTGTACACTCTCTAATTTAATTTTGAAATTAGATATATATTAAGGGCCGTGTATGATTTACAATCAAATGTTGGTGGCGCAGTGGTTCGGACCTGTTGCGCGCTCGTTGAGGTCACGCAGCGTGCAACTTTTGATTTCTTTTTCTTTTCATTCTGTAATATATATATATATATATATATATATATATATATATATATATACACACATTAATATATTAAAGCATGTTTGATTTTATATAAGAGGCATTGGCCAAGGTGGTAAATGTGTGGACTATCCTTCTTTAGGGCCTGATTTCAAAACCTGCTCTTGCCCTTATTCTTCTCAATTTTTTTCTATAAATGTGCGTGTATTATTATTTATATTAATATATTGCGCCACATTTAATGTAACAATATGAGGTGATGGCCTAGTAGATAAAAAAAACCTTGTACTCGTAGTGGCCTGGATTTGCAGCCCACAAAAATTCTTATTGCAACCCGCTCATTTAATAAATTAAAATATTGCTAGTAAAAGCCACGTCCTTAATGAAAAATTAACATGATCAATTAAAAAAAATATAATTTATAATTATATATATATATATTGAAGAAATAATAAAACATAAAAAATATTATATTCTTTCTCTGCGTGTGGCCTTTTTTCTAGAAGCTATAACCTCTAGTTTCTTCAAGATTTCATCAATGAAGAGTATAAACAACAATAAAAAATAACTTAATATTTTTATGATTGTTGATAATTGTTCGACCTCTATAGCCGACTAGGTTGATTGTTTGACATATATATACAGTCGAACAGATGGCTGTTTGATCGACGATTAGAATTGAAAAGCTTAGTATTTGTTCGAAGGTTGGAGTGACAGGGTGAGAGTAGTGGGACAAACCAGTTGTTTTTTTTTTCAATTTTACAATTTGATAC
Organism: Ajuga chamaepitys; assembly: GCA_958295605.1. Lineage (NCBI taxonomy): Eukaryota > Viridiplantae > Streptophyta > Magnoliopsida > Lamiales > Lamiaceae > Ajuga > Ajuga chamaepitys. The sequence goes on along the minus strand of OY282504.1, from coordinate 44,986,168 downwards.
TGCAGTCGCATTTGTATCTGATAGTTGATCTATTCTTTCTTAAACAATTTATTGTTCTTTTATCAACATTAAAAAAATGTTATTACTTTGTCTTGGCCAATTAAATTCACATAATCCAGAATTCAACCTTGAAGGTTGTTCGATGAAGTGGTTGAACAGGTTTTCCTTTTTTTTTTTTTTTTTTCTTTATTATTATTTTTTTATATATAAGTTTTATTATTTTATATATTATATTATAATTTAAATAATTTATTTTATAAATAAAGGGTATGATTGATATTTGGTGGATTGTAGTAAGAAATTAATATTAATTTTGAAACAAAAGTGGGCTGCATTGAGAAATGGGTTGTATTGAGAAATTTTGTGAGCTGTAAATAACCGCCGCAAAAAATTATACCTATAACTATAATATATACGATTAAACAACATAATATATTATTAAAAAAATATACTTGTAATTATAATATATACTATTACGTGATATAATATATATTATTGAACAACATAAAAAGAGATAAAAACAGCACAAGAGTAGAGTTCGAACCCCTGAACTCCACACATCTTGAACCTTAGCCTCCGCACGCCTCACCACTACACCACATATTGTTGTTGAAAATCCATCTAAACAAGGTCGTTATATGTATATTTAATTCCAAATTGATAAGCCTATTGTGTGTACAATAAATAGGGGAGTGTACAATAAGCTTATTGTGTGTTGGGTGCACACAAGTTTTTGTCATTTTATAAAAACTTGGTAAACTTGCCGTGTTATCGACTACAATAGGTAAGTTATCAAATATGTAGTCACTATGGGAACAAATTATTTTTACTCTTGTATATTAGGTCTTGTCTAGTAAAAATCATGTATGTTAGAAAATTTCAATTTTAATCATGTATGTTTCAAAAGTTGTCCAATCTAAGGACATTGACCATAAGAACGACCAATTTGACCACAATTAATCACGTGCGATGCACGTAACTAATAAATTTGAGAAAGACGAAGAAAGAAAGAAAAATAAAATGAAATGCACCTCATACGAAAATTGGGGTTTACCTTTTTCTTTTCTTTTTTTGGGCGAGCTACTAAAGTAATTTAATGATTTGACATATTATCTAGATTAATACTTAGCACATAAGCATTAACACTCAAAAGTCCTAAACTTATTAGTTTAGTTCCGGTTAAATTGGTCGGTGGTGATGGTCAGTGTCCTTAAATTGGACAACTTTTGCAACATATAGGACTAAAATTGAAATTTTCTAACATACATGACTTTTATTAGACAATGTCTAATATACTGGACTAAAAATGAAATTTTACCCTAATATATTTATGGATTATGCCACCCGGGCATAAGTTTTTTAAATTAACCTTTTATTGATAAATTTATTGAAAGATATTAATGAAAAATTATTTGTGAATGTGATAACTAAATTTTGTAAATTAACGTTCGATTACGGGTAGAAAAGGAAAAAAAAAAATGTCAAGATTTGTAGAGTGTTTAATTTCGTCTTCTAATAATTATCAATTATATTTATAATTTTAATCAAAAGATGATCGAAAGAAGAAAATTAGTTTTAAGAAAAAAAAATCTGGCAATTTATTAGTTATTTCCATATTTATTAGCACATGTAGTTGCTAAGCTGCTACTATATCATTTTGTTTAGCAAGTAGATGTGGCCATTAATAGTTAATTTATTGTATCTAAATGTGTGATGTAGTTATTGTAAGGCCTAACAATATGTTTTGACACTTTTTATAAGACTATTGATAATCGGTGTCAACAGGAAACCTAGCTACAATCCCTCCAAAACTCTTGTTTCTACATCTCAAACTTATTCTCGCTTCTCTTTTATTGACTACCATTTCCAAATGCTTCTTTTTTTATTTCTTATGTATTTTTACCATATACTTTTTACAATCTTTAATTTCATAGATGATTTCTTCTTTTAGGAAAAAATACAATTGCTATTTGTACATTAACTAGGTCCGATTTGAATGTTTGCTAAGAGGGTGATTATTTGTATCGAGTTTTTAAATTAAATAAATATTAACTACTAAAGTTTCAACATTAAAATTAAAATTAATTAATTTAGTATAAAACAAGAGTCTTACTTTAGGGCAGAGGAAATACACCAATTCTTTTACAAAAATTATATATCTATAAATATGCTTTTACCGAGTGTTGTCAAAATCAAATTAAGCTGAACAATTCAATCGAGAGCCAATACTTGATCCGATCCCAAAAGTAACCCCATAAATTACTTTTTGCGGTCAAACCAGGAAAAATCGATTTGAACAAGTAGGCCTATGAAACAAAAAAACCGGCAATTCGTTTTCTTTTCTTTTCTTTTTTTTTTTATTTATTTTTTAAATTAAGCTTCGAAGATGGGAACATGGTTAGTAACTAACCGTTAGTATTCACTTCTAATTTGTCAAACCTTAATTTTCCTTTTACTAAAAGAAGCTTAGTTTCCCTAACCTACATTTATTTTTGTTATTATGTCATTTATATTTTCTTCTGTTTCTATTTTACTCTCCCTTAGGGAAACACATGTGAATTTGGTTGAAAATCAAACCAAACTACCTGAAAAACATTTTTGATTGTTTGATAACAACTCATTTGAACTATTTTTACTAAAGAGATATCATACAAGTTTGAACATGCTTTTACGTTTAAGAAAAATATAAAGTATAAGTAAAAAAATGTTAAAATAAATGTAAAATGTGAAACTACTCAAACTCAACCCGTATTTGGCTTGATCAGAACTCGCTGAAGCTTGAACCAATAATTAATCAAACGAGTTCAAACGCCTTGTTAGAGGCTCAATAATATTTCAACCAAATTTGAACAAAAGTACGGTACGTACATTCGAGTCGACTTGACCTGACTCATTTACAGCTCTACGCGTAAACAATAGATATGGCTAAGTGAGAAGGTCTCACAAGTGATTAGCAAATGCTACCACAAAAAAAAAAAAAAAAAAATTCTTTTTTTTCTTAGTAATCATTAATTTCGAATTGCGTGCTTTAACAATTAATACATAATTAATCGGACCAAATAAGCATAGCCCGAAAAAAAAAAAAATTATATATCGTCTACGACGATAATCCAAGGAAGGAAAAAAATAATCCAGATAGCGGAAGCATAACTGAAGCCATATATGATCAGTTTTCAAACGATCAGTTTCACCCTTAGTCACTTTTATACGGAGAGAGTACAGAACGTGGGATAGAACCACTGACGTTTGGGGACCATAACCTTAACTTATAATAATAAGTTTCCTTGATTTTCAATTTGGTCCCTCAACAAATTGAAAATCCCTTATCGATCCACAATTAAAGCTCATGATTATTTAATATCCATTAAGGCCCATAACTTAAATTCTTATTACACCACTTTAATTGGACCATCATAAGACGACTATACACATTAAACTTGACATGTGTTGACCCAATATGTTGGATATTTCCAACAATCTCACACTCGTACTACACATGTCATCCAAGAAATGTGTATAACCTAAATGAGCTCAAACCTTGTTGTCACCTTTAGGTATTCCGTAAACAATCTTATCAATGATAATATTGATGTAGGACTAAAGAGGCTTTCTTCACTTTAAGCGTGATTCAACTCAGCAATAATTGCATATACCAATACAACCACTAACAGATCAATTATGGGGTGTAGCATGGAAATTACATGCAATGTGATCTAACATGTCAATTTCCAACTGGTCCTACTTTATTCATTAGTGAGATCAACCAAAACAAACACAACATAATAGAAAACCATATTTTTTATTTCTGTACATAATTGACAAAAGTAACAAAAAATATTCATTGCATAATATATTGAGCAAAAAACCTTACACAGACTCCCACATAACCAAAGGATCCTGAAACAATATTACACCCATATGAGCGGTGTGCTCATAAAAGACCTTAGGTGGTAATCCCTTAGTTAATGGATCCGCAATTATTGAGTTTGTCCTAATATGCTCAATATTAACATTTTCATTATGCACCTTTTCTTTCACAAATAGGAGCTTTAAGTCAATGCACTTTGACTCGGTAGAGCTCCTATTGTTGTTGGAATATGAGACTGCTAATTTTGTCACAGTACAACATTAGTGGTCTTTCAATATTTCCAACAATTCGCAACCCAATGACAAAATTTCATAGCCATATCCCATTAGTGGATGCCTCATAACATGTTATAAATTCTGTTGTCATGGTAGAAGGTGCTACCAGTGTCTGCTTAGCAATTCTCCATGAAATAGCTCCCCAACCAACAGAAATTGCAGCCCAAAGTAGATCTCCTACTATTTTAGCATCCGACGAGATCAGAATCAGAATATCTAATGATCTCCTATTGATCTGATCTTATATGTAAGCATGTAAACTTTAGTTCTCGTAGGTACCTCATAAGCTCTTGACCGCCTTAAATTGATCCACATCGAGGTTACTTAAGTATCTGCTCAAAATACCAACACCAAAAGCTATGTCAAGTCTTGTACAGACCTAAGCATACATCAAACTTCCAATAGCCGAAGCATATGAAACCTTTTCCATTTCTTGAAACTCAATATCTGTTTCATGAATGATACTAAATTTTTCTTTCTTAGCCACATGGATGTATGTTGGCAAAACTTTGCTCCCACTGAACTTGACATCAACAAGATTTGCCTCAACATCTTATGAGACAACAACTTGATGAATTTTATTAATCCACTGATGAGAAGTCTTCTTGAGCCCATAGATGGATTTTTTAATTTGGAAACCGTAGCCTTTGGGTCTCCGGACACAGTTTTCTGGTTGCACCATAATCGTCTCATCAATGTCACCATTGAGACACACCGCTTCTACATCCATGTAATGGAGCTCAAGATCAAAAAAATGTCTCCTTAATGCCATAATTATTCCGAAAGAATCTTTAGTAGAAACCGGAGAAAGTCTCTTCAAAACCAATGGCTTCCTTTTGAGTAAAGTATTTAACTACATGACATGCCTTATATTTCCATACATTGAAATGATCAAATTCACAAATTGAATTTAGTCTCTAGAAATACCAATGTTGTAATATTTGAAACCTTTATTATTATTATTATTATTATTATTATTATTATTATTATTATTATTATTATTATTATTATTATTATTATTATTATTATTATTATTATTATTATTATTATTATTATTATTATTATTATTATTATTATTATTATTATTATTATTATTATTATTATTATTATTATTATTATATATATATATATAATAACAAAATGTATTGTTACCACTTTTGGAAAAAAGTTGATTTTCCCGCCCAATCTGCTTACTTTATTTGGTAATAAAAAATATTTTTTTAATTAAAAAAAAGAATGCAATATATGCCTAAAATATCTACGAATCTGGTACAAATATATGTAATGGTAATGTTTTCGCAAAATTAGGGAAGTTGTTGCTGAATTTATTGGAATGAGTTTTTTGTCCCTAAATATAAGTAATAATTAGTTGTATCCAGATTTACTTTACAAAATTATCAAATCGTAAGATACAAATCAAACTTTAACCATAATTTTTTAGAATGAATCTTTATCAATATTATTTATGTCATAATACCCAAATAAATCAGCTGTTTTTTTTTTAATCGAAATTACTATGTAGACGAATCTACAAATTTATTTTATCACAGAAATTAGGGTAAAAAATACTGATTACAAATCCTATATTCCAACTATCTAAAAAATGTATTATTTTTGTATCTGGAAATAAAGCATTTCATCCCCCCCCCCTCCCCAATTCATATACTTATTTGGGAAATAAAACATTATTTTATTTTATTTTATTATTTGGCTGTAAATTTTAATTTATGGCTGACCCTTTGACCTACCGTTTTTCACTCCGATAAATTAGGAAAATGATTTCCTTAACTAACTAATTTGGTAAAAAAATTAAATCGAATCACATTTTTTCTGGAAGTTATGATATCCCTGCCTAAAACTAAAGAACAAATAAGCATATAGATTTAATTTACAAAATAAAATCCCTTAATTTGTGGTGATAAAAATCGACAGATTTTAAAACTCCTATATTTTAGATTATTATGTTATGGGATTTTTGACCTAACAAGATATTATCACATCTTCACACTGCATTTCATAAAAAAATCACCATTCAACAAAAGCATCCTCTCACTTATTTTCCAAGGTATATTCATAATCCTCTTGCATTTATCATTCTCATTATCTAAGGTTTACTTGACAGCCTTACATCAATGACAATCTTGAGGAATGACTCCATGGAGCTATGGCGCATCTCGGGCACCTCCTGTGGGAGGGGCATACGAAGATTTTGTTTGGCACTGCCAAGGGGTGAGTCTTTGTTGTCGGTATTTCGACTCGCTTGAGGGCATTTGTTCTTGTATTAACTGTTCATCTCTGAATATGTTTTTGTGCCTTTGCTTTATTTTATTTGGCATATGATTAATTAAATCAGTGTGATTCTTGATAAATAACTTACAAGTAGCGAGACAGATGTTGTTACCGTTGGTTATTTTAGGGCATTTGTTTCTGATTCGGTAGGTTCTCTTCTTAAAATGACATCAATGTATTATTGAAGTTAATGCTGCAGGTTGGGTTGTGTTCGAAATACGGATTATATGAGACAAACTGAGAATAGTTGCAAATTGTAAGATTAGGTATCAGATTTAATACTTACAGGTTTTCAAACTCTTCGTCAAATAAATTTCTTCTACTATCAATCAACTCCAATATTTACAAATAAATTATTACTCATAAGTGATAATTAGAATATTAAAGTTATAGGACAATTATTTGATTTGCCCGACCAAAATTTTATCGTTGATCCAAATTTTATCATTTCTTATCAGGTTGATCCTATAACGACCCAAGTTCGATAGACATCCACCCGAACTCAAAACTATTATATGAGTTTGTGTCTTGATAACGGGTCGTGCCGAATTTTTCCACCTCTAATTTCTTAACATTAAACAAAATGACATTATTGTATATAAAAGAGAATTATTTAAGGTCTTTCCCGTGCGGGACATACTAGTAAATTGTAAAAACATTAATCGTGCATCCATATTCTAATGCTTATAGATTAGTATCTTATCAATAAGATATTACGAGATTTGCGTGAAAGTTATTTGATTTTCAAATTAACAAATCAATCAATTTTTTTATACATCTGTTATCTATTTAAATTTTTTTGTCTCTTTCACCTGAAATTTTGGATGTTGTGATACGCAAATTTTGTATGCGCCACGTAATAAAATATATGTTGAGAATCAATTTATATTGATTATTTTAATTTTCAAAATTAATCAAATATAATTTCTATATTAAATAGTCAATTTTGTTGATGATTTATTGTATATTTTATTGACCTATTGGAAGCGTCACATGTCAAGATGTTATAAAAATCATCAAATCTGACAAATATTCGAATGCTCAATGCATGCGGGATTCAAAGATGAAGTTATATACATGAGGATATGTATTCCAATTGGCCTTCAATTAAAATGTGATGTTAAAGTGGATCATTCATATCCCTTATCATAATTTAATTGATATAATCTTTGGACAAAATTAGTTGTGGACTCTGTGAGGTGGTATTGAGATATTGCAAATTATTAAATTAATTAATAATTACCTCAAAGATATTTGATAGATTTGATATTTTGGAGGACCAATCAAATTGCTCCGTTTGGATCCTAGGCCCATCAGAGTTTTTCATCCTACCACTATAAATAGTGCCTCATTGTTCCACCAAAATCACAACAACACACGTCAAGAAGCAAGTGAAGAATTTCAGAGCAAAGTTCTACAATGTTCTTTAAGCAACTTCAAGCGTTCTTCAAGACGTCCATCAAGAAACAACATTCGATTCGAGTTTAAGGTGTTGAACCCCTCCAATCGACGTTTCCAAGATAGATATTCAAAGGTGTTCTTCGACATTCATCAAAATCTTCGACGCTGTTCTTCGAACATGCATTCAAGAAGATCGTTTGATCCAAAATTAAGCTTCCAAACCTTTTGGTCAACGTTATTCAAGTCAAAGCTCAAAACCGGGGAAGATCGGAGTCAACTCCGAATTTGAAGGCATAAAACAATCGAAGAGAAGAATCAGAGGAGAACTAGAGATAGGAACTCAGAAGTTGTAAACATTAACCATTTGATCCGAGAAATTCGATCTTGTAATTCTTTTTTGTGTTTATTTATTTATACACGAAATTTGTTGTTAGAAATTTGGCACGCCCAATGGGACAATCTCTACCTCTCATCTCTCACTCTTCGACGTAATTACTCAAACTCTAGCAAAGTAACAATGGTCGATCACAAGGCTCTGATGGTCAAGATAAATTCCTCAAAACCTTCAAGTGTTAGCATTGGAGTCATCACAAGAAGCATGTCCAATACTCTCCAATCACAAACATCATCTTTTAATTGTTGACAGGAGTTCACAACATCTTGTTGCTAACGTAGCAAGTGAGGACGACGACTCTGGATGCTTTACTCCTCGTTCTTCCTCAAGTTCAGAAATAGCACACATCATGACAATGAACTTTTCAACTTTTGAAGAACAACTTGCAAGTCTAACTAAAGCAATTGAAGGACTCACAAAACATGTCCAAGAGCAGGACTCAAAGATTGAAAACCTGAGGAGCAAGATTGACAACTACAATACAAGTCATGCTCCTGGGAAAGAAGCAACTTAAAATCAAGGCGGCGTTGAAACATCTACAAAATGCGATGTCATTGACAAGGAAACGCCTCTGGAAGAGATTCAAGTATCTGTTGATGGTATGATTCCCGTTGACCAACTCAAGGAGATCATTATGGGGACTATCAATGACAAATTTGAGGGGAGCTTGAAGTCTTCTTTCACATACACCAAGCCATATACTCAACTAATACTGGAAAAGGCTGGGATGGAGGTGGGTGGTGTTAAAGTCTTGGTACTTGGATGTTCAGTGTTTTCCTTAATATTTTTAAAATCGTGAATCTCATTAATTAATCTTAAGTACAAGACTAAATTATATTTTCAATTAAAAAACAAAAAATTGCAATTTTTTTATGTTGTTACAAGCACTATGAAACACACATAGAGGTTGGTGGTATTTCTCTTGTAGGTGTGATGCGAGGAAAATTTGACATGGCATAAAATCTATTGTTGTATTAGGAAAAAGTGACAAACAACTTAACCTTTTAATGGCATTTGCTTATACATTTATAACTATCACATATGCGTTACAATGCTGCGAACAAATACATTTAGGTTGTATTTGGACGTGAGGATTTTGGAATGGTTTTGAAGTTCAGAGTCTCAAAGTCATTGATGTTATTTGGGTTATCATGGGTTTAGAAATCCATCACTTTCATTTTTTGAGCTATTTTTATGAACTGAATAGATTTCAAATACCTTTTATCTCGAGTGGATTTGAATTCCACTTATTTTAAATCCATGCATTTCAAATTCCTCAATGCAAACGCAACCTTTAGGGATACAAAGGATTTTTATTTATTATGAAAGTCATTGACATTTTATTTTACAAATACCTATGAACATAATACACTAATATTATGAGTGCAATTTCATCTTTATATGACTTAAAAACATATTATTACGATTTTATTTGTTTTGCCTTTATTTCACAAATACTTAACAATCTATTATCTTCATGTGTTTATTTATTTATTTATTTATTTATTTATTATTATTATTATTATTATTATTATTATTATTATTATTATTATTATTATTATTATTATTATTATTATTATTATTATTATTATTATTATTATTATTATTATTATTATTATTATTATTATTATTATTATTACTACTACTATTATTTAACTGTACGTAAATAAATGAACTAGCACATTATCTCTAATTATATTTTGATTTACATATTTTACTATTTTTATCTACATCAACATTTTACCGATTATTGTATATCCATCTTATATTACTATTTAGAAATCGTGCATTGCACGGATACGTTACTAATATGTTTAAGACCAACATTAGAAGATAAAATATATAAAGGTGTTGAAATAAAAAAGCTAATCGTTTGTACTTAGAATCCCCCCTTGTGCTTACCAAGCTCCCGACCCATGACAGTTCGTACCTCCCGACAGAACGACTATAGTCAAAGTTTAAGTCAATAAACTAAATAAACACTTAAGCGTTTAGACTCTAAGACATGCTCTCAGCTGTCTTATTAAAAAAAGAATGTCAAGCATAATGAAACACTCATGTATATATACACTCTAATAATTGATTGTCAAGCAAGCATAATGAAATACTCATTGTTTGAGGACATTTTTTGTGGTCTCAAAAGACCTTTTTTTCTTGTAGTGTCGGTTTTTTCTTATCTTTGAGTAGTGGCCAATTTCATCCTTTCAACTCCAAAATATTTTTTAACTTTTAAGCTTTATGTTTGACTTTAACTATTCAAGATTGTTTTCGATAAAATGACAAAATAAATAATTAAGAAATTAAGCGATACATATTTTCTAACAACCTAAAAATCTAGGCTATTAGATTCAACAAATTTTCACTACATCAAACAAATAATAATTTCAGCAATTGCTGAACATGACCAGCCAGACGAAAATCGAAAAACTAGTCATGGAGGTATAGGGCAATCTCATTTTTTATCGTTTGGGAAACAAAATTTGTAATTTGATCGTATATATCTACTGTCAATAGTGAATTTAGTTCTAAAAGTCACCAGAATTCCTGACTTGAATTCATTTATTTATGCCTCCTGATGTTTTCGTGTAAAGTTCTTTATTTTTAGTTACTTTAACCTGAAATACAAAACTAAGTTGTAAATATGAGCTTTAATACAAAAAATCAATTCTCAAGTTTCTCAACTAATGGTATTTGATTTACCAAATGCAGTCACCGGTGACAACTTACTACATAACATGTGATGTTAAGTTCATAAGGAAACTGTAAATATTAGAAAAATGATGCATCCAAATATCAAATGTACTATAGTTGAGAAGCATTTATTATGTTTTTATATCGCGATCGCATTTTTACTTTTTACCCCTTTTGAAATCTAAATACCCACGGAATGTTAGGATTGTCCAACAAAGTCCCACATCGGATATACATGGGAGGATCATGGGGTTTAATAGGATTGGACTATCTCTATTGGTATGAGGCCTTTTGGGAGTTAGCCCAAGAACAAATCCGTGCGGGCTTGGCCCAAAGCGGATAATATCATACCAATGTGGAGATGGGGCCCGGTTAGGGGCCCAACAGTGGTATCAGAGCCATGGTCCCAAACTGAACCGATGTGGTGGAGATCCTCGGAGTGCCAAACAAAGTCGCGGAGATCACGACAGGCTCTATGGACCTGGGTAGAGGCTGGCTCTCCAGTGGCGGTAAACCATGGACTCCACGTAAGACATGTGCCCAAATGCGGTGGAGTTGGCTAGTCGACTGGATGGAGCAGACATGGCCCGGTGGTTCGTTTGGTTCGTGTGAGGGGAGGTTCAGTGGTCCTTTGTTTGAAGGGGAGGGTTGTTAGGATTGTCCAACAAAGTCCCACATCGGATATACATGGGAGGATCTATAGGATTGGACTATCTCTATTGGTATATTGGACTATCTCTATTGGTATGAGGCTTTTTGGGAGTTAGCCCAAGAACAAATCTGTGCGAGCTTGACCCAAAGCGGACAATATCATACCAATGTGGAGATGGGGTCCAGTTAGGGGCCCAACACGGAATTCCCACTTGAACAGACAGCAATACAATTATAGACTCAAGAGTACAGTTTTCCCATTATTGACATCATTACATAAAAATGAAAGTGAAATGCAACACTATACCAAATTAAGTGAGAAAATAAACTCTAGCATATAATGTTGGATCTCAAAGCCGTTTGTCCTTTTCAACCAAAAGTGTTCTCATCTCATCAGCTTCCATGGTCTGTGCACCACACAAGTCAATAAGATGCATATAAACAATTTCATCATCAAACCTCAAGGCATCTCTGCCCTCTCTCTCGTTAAGCAATGTTGTAAAAATAGTTAGGCGCTAGTCGAATGGTAGAGTTGGTCCTAGTGTCTAGTTGCGACCTAATTAAGCGGATTGAACGGCACATAAACATGGTTAGACTAGTAAGAATCAAATCATAAACGACCAATAAAAACCTATACTCTGAGTAGAGATTTGTCGGAGCTAGTAAAGATATTTTGCATCATAGTCTCTAAGTCTATATATATTTCTGTATTCATAAGTGAATAGATAAAATGTACCTCTCATAGTTGGAGACTACTATATACCATCACAACTAGTCCCAGTCATAGGCAGCGAGGTAGGGTTGAAGTGGGAATAATTAACATGCTTTCATCTAACAGCAGTTGTAACCAGGAAGAATCTAACCCTAATTACACCCAATTCTTCCCCCAAAATGACGTCTCTTTCTCTCTGTTTGAGTACCAAGACTTGTACCTTCAGTTCCTTGATATCTTCTCCCACCACCAAGAAACGGCTGCCGCAACAATGGCCGCGGGTTCAGACCAAAACGCTGTCGTACAAGCCGTGGCCAGATCTTCGAAGAAGGATCGGCACAGCAAGATCAACACTGCGCGGGGGCCGCGGGACAGACGGATGAGGCTGTCTCTAGAAATCGCTAGAAAGTTCTTCGATCTCCAGGATTTGCTGGGGTACGACAAAGCGAGTCGAACCGTTGAGTGGCTGCTGAGGAAGTCGGGGGCGGCCATTGATGAGCTGGCTAGGGCTCGTAACCCGTGTAGTGATCAATCGTCAACCTGTGAAGAAGCGGTGGCGCCGGCGTGTAGTAAAAGGAGAGAGAAAGTGAAGAGAGAAGTAGGGCGGGCGAGGGCGAGGGCGAGGGTAGGGAGCGAGTCGAGGAGGAAGGCCAGAGAGAGGGCTAGAGAGAGAACCAGTCAAAAAAAGCGGCTCACCAATCAGACTAGTACTAGTAGTCGTAGTAAAGAGGCCACAAAGGCGTATCTTAGCGACCTGCCGAATCATATGCAGCCATGGAACCCATCTCATGTTTTCAATTATCAGGAACAAAATGCTGTCTTCTTCAATACTCAGGTAAACTTTCTCTTCCTTTGCTCTTTCTGTATACGCTAACACAAGCAAATCTTCAAAGTATTCCCAATCTTTTTACATTTCTTAACACAACTCAAGATTCAGATATTTACGTACCAATGCAAATTTTAATTTATCAAATTCCTATAATAACGAATCCATATTGTAAAATTCTTCTGGCAAGTGTGAACAGCAAAAGCTATTGACTATTGTACATGCACCAAAACAGTATGGCTTTTCTCCCCTAGTTATTAGTGTCCAAAGTCCAAACGCCATTGTTTTGATTAGAGACGGAGCTAAGGGAGGACTATCATGACATGAGGCAGTCGGCCCCTTAATTTTTTCCGGTGTATTTTGGAAGAAAAAGTAATATGTATGTACATAAAATGTAATTATAATTAAAGAACGAACTTCATCACTGTCAAATTTTAAAAACTTCAATAAAGATAAAAGAAATCATTTCGTCCATGGTTAATAAAAAAACCTGAAATTGATACCCTTACTGTTCGTAAAAGCACATTTAAGGATCTTGATTATTCATAAACAGATTGTTGGCAAAGATGACATACAGAAATGTAACCAAAATTAACCCCAAAAGATTTGAGATTAAAAAAAATACTATTATGGTTTGTTTAGCTAAATTAACCATCTCAATCCAATACTTTGATTATTGGTTTGCAGGAAGAGCATACTGCAGAGTTTCAGTTAAGTGGGAAGTCGTGGGAAGCCTTCAACAGCTTTAATCTATCTGGATAAGAGATGTACTAGTTCCTTCTAATTATTGTACATACATTTTATGCCTCGCTACTTTTTCTTCTTTAATTGCTTTCTCATTTATAAATATTAATTTGAGAATAAATCACGAGGATAAATGTTTGATCACTTGTCTGTTTTGGAGATTCGCACAAATTTGTTTCATTTAGAGGATGCACAGGGAAATTGCGGTTTTGGTCTCATAGGATACAGAGCAGTTGCATTTGGGTTTTAAAATTTTTATATCTGATCCCACAAATACAAAACCGAGCACATTTAGTCTCACCGTCACGTTTTCTGTTAACTTTGCTAGCACTTTTAGGCCCAAAGTTTTTGTGCAGTTTTGGTCCCAACCAAACAGCACTTTTAGTCCCAAGGTTTTTCGCATTTTCCATCCCAAAACGAACAACCATTTTTTCCCACGATAAATTAATTTTTTGATTGATAGTTGATTGGATCTGTTTTCCTCTCCTTCCATGCTCCTCTTTACATCAACCTACATTTTCGTCTCCAGACTTGGTTGTCAGTATCTGAAATATTTGGAGTTTTTGATTAATATATGGCACACTTAGGAATAGGATCAAATACATAAATCACCAATATAAAGTAACTGAATCTCTCCTCTCAGTTTTTGCTTGATATTCGATTTTGCTACACTAATTCATCCGAGTCACTTAATAAAAAAAATCGTATAAATATAAACCGATTCTCCGTGAGTAAGCTATGAAGATGTAATAGGAAAACAAGAATCTTTCTGCTATTTTGCTTCCATCTCTACAACAAAAATTTCAATAATTTAAAACAAAAGTATCATGAAAATTATGTGAAGCAGAATAATGATAGAATACTCCACAACCCTTTTGTTGGATATTATGAAATGCAAAATAATGGATCATGAACCATATATTGAACATATATCCTATATAAATGAGAAATGTCAGCAAGCAAGGTTCTTTTTCTGTCCCAGTCAAACAAAACATTGGAACGTAGTTAAAAAAAATTAATGGTTTACAAATCCATGAACATCGAAACAACAAGAGATTTGCTACTCTATGGATTTCATTTAAATGAGAACATTCTAATTAGCTTTTGAAAGTCCAGAAAAAACTGATTATAAGTTGTAGGATCTGAAAAGGTCTTCATTATTAGTAATTTGTACTTGTATAATTGCATGAAAAATGGTATGTAACATCTCATGTCTCCACATTCTCAAATCCATGCAAATTCATTTGAATTCCAACAAAAAAATATCTCGTACATGGGATCATCAACGCTCTCCTCTATTTTAATCTACTATACTTTTGCAAATTAATTTGTCTAGATCATGAGGGGCCCACAAATGATCCACGGGGCAAACCGCGACAAGTTTTCTCTACATTATACCCACCTAGACCATGTTGATTCCACCTATGATCAATCCCTTCTACCTCCCCTCCAAAAACCAACATGAAGGGGGGCAACGACCCCAGCTCATATATCCTCCTCTCCCTCTATATCTCTATCCATTTCATAATTTATTTTATGAAATCTTTCCTTCTCAATCTCTCCAGATCCATCACACCCATGTGTTGAAGTAGCACGCCTTATTCCTTTTAAACAAGCCCAAAAAAATTGGGTCGGACTAATATGCGAAAAAAAAAGAAAAGATGGGACTGAATATGAAAAAACTTGGGACTTTAAATGCTTGTGAAATTTCTTATGGGACTAAAACTGCTCGATTTTGAATTTGTGGGATCAAAAGTGAAACTTTGGGACCAAGATGCAACTGTCCCATGTCCTGTAGAACTAAAAGTGTAAATTACGTTATTTAATGGGCATGTGCTATGCACGTGACAAAAAACGTTAACTATAAATGTTGTGGGGCTGAAAAAGCAAAAACTTGGGACTATAAATGCTTGTGAAATTTCTCATGGGACTAAATGTGCTCGGTTTTGTATTTGTGGGATCAAATGTGAAACCTTTGGGACCAAAATGCAACTGTCGTGTGTCCGGTGGGACCAAAACCGTAATTTCCTCAAGGATGCACTTTCACTTTAGACGCTTCTTTTATTTATTTCACTTTTATTTAAATATTGCAATATCTCCTACAACAGTGCATCAGCATATGACACTTTTATATATAATATGACATAAAATATACAAAGTCAATGATTATGTACCATGTATTCGTAAGTTTGTCGTAAAAAATGTTGCACCAAGTATTGTAAAAGATTCGAATTGAATCACCAGAAGAATATATATGATTTATCATAACTTTTCTCCCAGTTTGGTAATAGAATTAGAATTGTCATTAACATAATTACTTTTGGTCTGTCAGGGTTCTTGTGACATCTTACCTCAATTATATGATCAAGTGTCATTCTTTAAGTTGCCTAGCTTAACATATATAGCGATAAATGCAAAAATTGCCCTTAAACAGGGGTGTCGATTTTTATGCCCAACCTATTTGGATCACGCAACTTATGTCCAACCTATAACAATTTTGTTCAATTTTTGCCCATTGTTGAAAACTACAAAAACGCACGTGAAATATCACATGCCTTGAATCCTGCTGGCAAGTCTTATGTAGCAACCTACATGTACTCCAGCTGAGTTTGAGACAGAGTATTAGTGCCACTCCGACAAATTAATGGATAACTTTTGCATTTTCCATTTTTTAAATAAAATTTACTGAATTTTGATAACTTCATCATGCAACCAGCCCACCGCCCACCGCCCCCGGCCCCTCCCCACTGCCTCCCCACCCTCATCTTCTTCCCCAAGAATCATAGACGTCTCTTGATCTTCTTTATAATTCATGACCTAGTTCTCAAATTTAGCTATTTTCCCACCTTAATGATTTGCCATGAATGGCATTATCAATCTATTGTTCTTGGGGTATGCTATTTGAATTGTATGAATTATGGAAGGTTTTGGGAAAAATAATGATGAGGAATAAGAAGGATTAGGAAAGATCTATAGACAATAAGGTTGGCAAAGATGAGGGTGGGTCGGAAGATTGCTTTCTTAACGAACATTTATTTAAATGACTTGGTCAACAAAATATATTATTTAAATAACCCTCCTTCATAAAAGTTTTTATTAAATAGCCCTTTTCTTCAAAATTAGAGAATTTCTTAAATAAGAATAGGTGAGAGGTTTTTATTAAATTAGAACAAATATAGTTTTTTTTTATATTGTTTAACATAAGAAATTTAAAAAATATCTTTTTCTTATAATTAAGATAGAGGTACTGAAGAGTGTGTTGAATTTGAAATATATACAGAAAAACATCGAAATACATACTAAAGAATGGTGTTAATAGTGAAATATCAAAACATATACAAATGTTGGAACAAATATAGAAGAACATCATGTTAGCTGCGAATAGAGATAGAAGAACAATGTTAAATTTGAAACATCAAGAGAAAACTTATGGTGGTAACTGTTAGACACAGAAGAACATAATGTTCACTGTGAAATGTCCTGGAAGATACAAATGTCGGAACAAATACAGAAGAAACTCATTAACTGTGAAATGTAGGGGGGAAACTTACGTGTTAGCTGTGAAATACTAAGAGAAATATTTATACTACGTCATTCAAAATTAGTTCTTTCATGTTTTCTTATACTTTCAATTCTTATTCTCTCTTATTCAAAGTTGGTTATTTCATTCTCAAAATCACTTTTCCCATTCTCAAATGGTCATACTTTTTCTTCTACAAAAGATTCACAGAAGAAAATTTTCCTTGTGGAAGCTCAACACATACCAAAAGTATCTTTACGATAATATACAATTTCCCTTGTTATTGTACAAATGTGTGTTTTTGCTTTGTCATAATGGTTTGGTATCCTTATATATGTGTGTGTGTCTGTGTATAGGTGTGTGTGTATGTGTGTTTAATTTCCCATGTTCAATCTCTTGCCCTCCTGAAATAAATCAACATTGACTTGCAGATACCTACAGTTGAAATGTAAATTACAAAGTATTTCACACACACACACACATACACTATGAACTAAACTTTTAACAACAAAAATAATGTTAAAAGTCTTATGTACATGCTAATAAATCCGTGAGAAATCCCATATGTATGTATGATAAGGGGACACCAAAGGAATTGATGAGTTGTATGAGGTAGGAAACTCAAGTACGGTTCTAAGGGGATGGATTAGTCCGCCTTTTTCAACCGAGGAGAACATGCCAATCACAATGGAAATTGAGGATAAGCTCATTGAGGAGCTGTTGAAGGAGGAATGGAAAGATACAACAGATGGCACTCTAATAGGGTAAGGATGTACCTTGCTATCTTAAACTGGGATGATTGGGGTAAGGAAGAAGAAGGGGTCACCTCTTGGGCGTAATGTAAAGACATTGCTAAACTGACCTCCAAGTACTTCGGTGATCGCATTCAGGCAACAAGAAAGGTTTTCCTAAAGGAGAAGGTTGCCCTCAAATGCCCTGCTGACAACAGTGACTCTGATGGTGAAGATGAAACAAAAAGTGACAAGGTAGCTCGCCAAGTAATAAGGCACAACAGAATGAAAGCTCATAGGAGGCACGAGGTTCAGGTGGTAAGGGAACCAGGAAGCTCTTCGTAGCACCCTGCTGATAATTCTACAACAGCACATCCAACTGCTGCAGAAAGCTCTGAGAAAGATCAAATTCCAGTATCTGGTATTTTTAGAGCTAGGCAGGGAATTGCCAATGAATCTGCTGTAAGAGAGAACACAGTAGACAAGGCAGCAACAACCTCTCAGGATGCCCATGAAGCTACCAAAAGCACATAACAAGTAGCTGAGGCAGATGCTGCAATCGCCAACAAATCTGTTATTGATGAAGTTGTAGCAAACAAGGAAGTAAGCACTTCATTGTTCACAGTAAACAAGGCAGTGCACATCTCTTATACACCAAGTGTGTAGGCGCCAGGGAGTACACAAGGTGGGATCTTAGAAATAGTAGAAAATGAAAAAAAAAATACTTCGCAACAACAGGCAACGGAAGCAAGTGAGGAGCAGTTTCGCACACCCCAGTAACCTTGCTGAAGTTGCATCACCCTCTACTAAAGGCCCAATTCATATTTCTGTTGAGGTAATCATACTTGAAGATACTCCAGACTCACAGACAATTGAACAATATGATTATGAACAAATGTTGGATTACAATGATACCCCTTCTCAAAACAATACAGATGAGGAGGAAGACTATTTGTTGGAAGATGAGGATGTGGATAATGATCAGCTGTTGATGATAGTTCATTCAAGCTAAATGATAAAGCCCCAACTACTATGGAGGATATAGTAGAAAATTTAAAGGCTATAGCGACAGAACAAGAAGCTGAAGAGGCACTTTCACAGAAGAAGGTTGATGCAGCTTGTACTAAAGCAAGCTTTGCAAATAAAGCAGCAACTCAAACCACATAAGGAAATTTGGCTATGGAGCAAGCAAATGCTACCTATACTGATGGAGGATTAGCAGAAGATTCAGTGGCTCAGCAAAGGAAGTTTGAACAAGGTTTCTCAAATGAGTCAGCTGATGCAGTTAGTACTGATGCAAACCCTTGAGATGAAGCTGAGACTCAAGGCAAATCAAATGTTGGAATAGAAGTTAAGTTGCCTGCTGAAGCTATTGACCAACAGACAAGACCAGTTAAGGGGGAGTGACAGCTAGTTAAGTTCACACAGCCACATGAGAAGGCAACTATTGATGGTGAGCCTACTGGACAATCTCATGGAGCAACAAAGAATCTGCAGGTAGAAGATCACATGTGGAAGAGATAAGGGGACCAGTAGCTCCACCTCCAGCAACCCTAACTGATAGTTCTGATGAAGACTTGGATATTCGAGGGAGTAATGAATCATCACCTCATGGAGAATTCCACTTACAGAAGCAGCTCACACAACTTTCTCATACAACACAGGTGGCAGCTAAAAGACTAAAAAGGTGAGCGAAGAAGTCTCTTGAGCGTGACATCGAAACCCTAGTAGGAATTAGGCAATCCCATGCAGAACTAAATCGTCCAACGAGTGCTGCTATGCAAGAAGTGCTAGAGAGATTTGATCTTACACCGCAAGAAACTAATTTCTCGGTACAACAACTAAGAAGAGCAATGAACAATGACGCTTCTGGGGTACCCAAAGCTCTTGGATCTGTTTGTGAAGCAGTATCTTTGGTTCCTAAAAGCATGCGAGACTTAAAGTTCCAGTTTGTGAATGAAGCACGAGATGAAAGACAATGGATGGAGGAACTTGTCAAGGAGTTTAACAGATACACCAATAGACTAGTTACTGGCCTCGATCCATCATGAAGGAAAGGCTGAAAAAGCCAAAGGACGGACCACATTCCTTGAAGGATGAATTCTCCCTACTGCGACAACAAAAGCCGATGATGGAACAATATTGGTCAATATCCTGAGCATACTGGGATCATTATTGATGATGTCAAAAAGGGGGAAGAGAAGGCTAGGGAAAGGCATGTTGAGAGAAAACAAAGAGAATAGCAAGAGCAGTTCATTGTTGTGCAAAGAAGAGAAGAACAGGAAACCATAGCGAGATGGGAAGCAATAGATAGTTTATTCTAATGACCAAAAGACAACCACCACCTTTATCAACCAATTGTATAGTGTATTCATGTATTGTATATCTATAAGAATATGACCGAAGACAAATGCAGCAGTAGGGCACAAGCAAATTCGCTAGAAACATTCTAAAAGAATGGGAACCACAATTACTTGAATTGAGAAAAAATGAAAAATGTCTTTGAGATTGAGTATCAGTCTATGACGAAATTACAAAAGTTCGTTATATATCTCGAATTAGAACATCAAACCCATTTCTATTACTAGTTGCGTACCTGTCTCATGATTCTACAGAAGTACAAATTATCACTTACTGAACCACATATTATACAAAAGTACCAACTAGCATTCGGAAGCACATTACATTTAAAATGATAACTTAAAACTATAAAAAAGAAACAAAAAAATAGATTAAAAAAAGGAAATTCGAAATTTCTGAATTGAAATCGTACTGAAAAAAAATATTGCGAAAAAAAATAAAGAAAAAAGTTGAAGGCACACAGGAAGGAGCTCTAAGATTTGAATAAGTTGCATAATTCTCCTCTACTCCTGATGCGCCCTAAATCTAATTGACTATTTCATACTTTTAGAATTTTTTGTTATTTTTTTTAAATAGTTTAACTTTATCTTGGGCTAATGGGTTCTTAAAAATTAGAATTTAATTTCATAAAATAAGGCCCAATTCACTCAAATATGTCGGCCGGTAGTCTTTTAGGTTGTTTTCACAACAATGGTAAAATGGGACGATTTTACAGCAAACTCGTGATTTTAACGAGTTTACTGACTCGAATCACAATTTTACAACGATTTTGCAGAACCCCAATTTTGTAAGCGTGTTAACTCGTTTAAGGTTGGTGGACTCGTAAAATCTTAAAATCGTACGCGTTGAATAGCGATTTTGACAACCTTGAGCAAACATGTGAAGATCCAAAGCTGCATCAACTCTCAAGTCAAGCTAGCTCTCAAGCTATACTTCGGTCCTGATCCTTCTCAAACAAGAAAGCTTGCCTAGATCTCAACTCTATTCAAGTTTTGAGGCAGCTACCATAAGTTGAAGAAAAACTTTCATTAAAGCAATCTCACATAAGGTTTTTGAAATAGGAGTCTTCATTTGAATTAGCGATACAAAGCTGACTTATGTTCTGAGGAACATGTGTGTAATAGAAGAGTAGCCTTCTGAGGATAAGCAAAAACTATTGTAAGGAGCTAAGTTGGACTTAGACTTTGGAGTAGCTAAATTGTACTGTGTGTACACTTCTTAGTGAATTATCCCACTGTGTGAGGGAAGAGTTGACATAGAAGGATTACCCCCACCTGCGAACCAATATAAATATTTCCTATTTTATATACTACTTTCATTATTGTTTGCTAGGATACTACTTATTTACTGCATAGATAGGCAAGAAAACGTTTAAGCATATTCTGGTGCATGTAAAACTCCCTTGAGCATTGTTTACTGTAAGTTACTTAAGCCCACGCTGCTTTGTGCAAAACTGCCAAGGACATTTGAGATTTGCTGAGGGAGATCTGTGTTGGCTCAATTCTACTTCGAAAGAACACAGTGGCTACTACAACCCTAAACTTTGAGCTCTTCAAGACTAACTCTGGAGAGTCTATAAACGATTTAGACATGAGATATACTGAATCCTGAATGAGTTGGTGTCTCCTGGGAAATAGTACACTCAACAAGAGACAAAATCCAAGCTACTGCGAGTTCTCACATGTAACTTGGATGTAAAGACAATTCCGATGAGAAACTCAAAGAAGCTAGGTAAGAAGAGCATTCAGGAACTCTTCTCTGACCTCAAATGCTTTCAATATAACTTTTACCGGTGAAAGAGAGAAGAAGAAGTGAACATTGCTATCACCAAAAGCCCTAGTAGGAAGCAGCCCCTCACAGCAACCCTAAATAGCCCTAGGTCCCAGTAACCACCATCGTGCCGTAGCAGCAACCACATGTTGTTGTTGAGGGGGAGCAAGCACCTGAAGAGATGACTTTACTCATGAAATGTTTTACTCATTCTATGAAGATGTATCCAAAGGATGCACCGAAGCCTCATTACCAGGCCTCAAAATGTATGAGCAAGGAAGCTAGAGATCTTTGCTACAACTGCAGGAAGACTAATTATGAGCAAGGAAGCTGGAGATCTTTGCTACAACTGCAGGAAGACTACTTACTTTGCTAGGGAATGCCCATATATCAAAGTGCACAAGTATCCTGAGAAATTTTGCAAGCAAAGACAGGACAAAAGAATGCAGGAAAAAGCTCAGCTAAAGGCTCTCTTGAGTGGAGCCAAAGCCATCAAACTTGTTCAGCTATCTTCATGGGAACCTACAACATATGAAGCGTCAGACTTCAACAGTGACTCTTCATACTCTAACATCGAAGCACTCATTTGTCTTATGACAAAAGAGATTGATCATCATGATGAGGTAGATTCTCCTAGTACCTCTTCAAGATTAGAGAATATTAACTCTGAAAGCTTACTCATTTCGTTCTGACAGATTATGGTAAACTTTGACATGGCCTGTCAGTCATATGAAGAGCTGAAGGCTGAGAACATGCAGCTTCTTGGAAAATATGTATTTCAGTAGATGTCAACCAATATGTATTTCAATAGATCATCTAGGACTCTTGATACTGGATGTTCAGAGAAACCTATCTGACATGATAGGGATAGGATTCTCTGATGCAGTTTCTAGCTGTCAAACAACTAGTACTTCTACTGATATTCCAGCAGTAGGTACGTTTGAGTCACACATGCTCCCTAAAGAGTTTAAAGGTAAGTCTAGAAGGATGAAGAATATCCTTACTAGGAAACCTAGACTAAAGTCAGGCTGTAAACTTGACAAGGGGAAATCAACTGCTGTAAGCACACCAGACACATATGCAGTAGGAAGTAACAATATGTAGCAAGCTTTGGCTACTAAGTGCAGTCACTCTCTACAGCAGCCTAAGAGCAACCAGCAGAAGACTAGGCTTAATGCTCAGAGGCTTCCACACAAGGCTAGAAAGAACCATCTCAGGTTACTCTAATCCAGGAAGCAACCTGCTCTTGTTACATTAGAAAAAGGGAAACCTTCCAAGGTGTACACTAAGCAAGCTGGTTCAGAAGAACATCTTGTTACTCAGAGTTTCAGTTTTAGATGGGTTGCAACAAAGACTAATTCCCAAGGATCCATTAAGCAATGGGTACCTAAGACTACTTGATCACTTTGTAGGTCAAGTTGCCTGTTGGACATAGTGATATCCGGTACACTGACAACGGATGTGCTAGGCATATGATAGGCAACAAAAAGTCTTTTAAGGATTTCAAAGACTGTAAAGGGCCCAAAACGATAAGGGTGACCAACTTCTAAGATAGAGACGGTATTGCACAAGCTAGCATCAAATCATCTTACCTTCTATCTTGGTGCTCACCCACCAAGATACCAAAAAAAGATGGTAGCTCAGTTTTACTCTACTGCAAAGGTTACCCAAGACGAGAAGGGTGAACTGTCTTCCATCACATGCAAAGTCGGAGGAAGCACTGTTGAGATTATGTTTTCCATCGTCGTAGCTGAAGATGTATAATGGGGATCCACTGCTAGAATGTTGGAAGGTTCTTACAGGTGACTAGCAAGTAATGAATGTGCATGAATCCTATGCCAAGGCGACTTTTCTCCCAAAGTTTGAGTATCTGCACGATATGTTTAGCCGGAGCATAGAGTGCAATATTGGGAGTTATGATAAGTGTACCAGTCCTGATTTCGCTTGATCATCGCTATATGGAAAGACGAACCAGTGAACTGACCACTGTTTCTCTTTACCCGTCTTGGAGGAGGTCACTAAGATGAAGGGCCACAAGTGCTATGCAATCTTGATCAACAATATTTTGTACAGTCCCAGTATCAACATTATTGGAGGCGTGGAGCTTGGGAAGGGTCACTGATGTGCCTACTGATGTGACCAGCAAATATAAGGCCATCTCTCTGAAGCCCCATCCGAGAAGAGATCTCAACGATTGAGACCTGTAAAGGAATCAATAATTTCTTCTAAAACCATAGAAGAAAAGGAAGTGAAAGAGAGCAGTGTTAAGCGTCGACCTCTACAGAAGAAAAGAATGAGGCTAGTTAAGACCCATCTCAAGGAAAGCATTTCCAGGCAACTCTGATGAACCTGAGATAGCACACTCATCACCACGATCTACTTCACCTGATCGTGAGTTAGTTCACATAAAGCAGGATCAAGGGTGCACAACTCTTGAATCCTATGTTCTCCTCTTTATCCCATCTCTAAGCTAACAGTCACCCCCTGCTACCTCAGCATACCAAGAAGAGACAGCAGAAGAAACCTTGAATTGGCCCCAGCTGTAGCCGATTTCCACCATCAGGCAGCTCGCAGCACACTTCACTGGCATAGGTCGAACCTCATAAAGTAAGGGATGAACAATGTGCAGCAGGAGATGAACTTCGACTTGCTGCAGACCAAAACACTGCCCGTCCCCAACAAACAGATGATCAGCTCATTAAGGAGCTCTTAGAGGAGGAGATGGAAAGGTACAACTGGTGTACAGATAGCGTAAGATTGTACCTTGCCATTCTAGATTGGCCTGAATGGGGTGAGGAAGAAAAATGGGTCACCACCTGGGCTTTGTGTGGAGATATATCTGAATTGACCTCCAGGGATTTTATTGATCGCCCCAAAGGCTACAGAAGAGCTTGCTTGCTGGAGAAGGCAATGCTAAAGCACCCTGCTGATGATAGTGACTCCAACGAAGAAGATAAAACTAATGAAGAAAAGTAGCTTCGAAAAGCTGTGAAGCTTAGCTGAAGAGCGCTCACCGGGGCTCACAAGATTCCATTGGTTAGTGGACCAGGAAACTCGTCGCAACAACCTGCTGACAATTGTCAGCAGAACAACCAGCTGCTGTAGAAACTTCTGAGGAAGATAAAATTCCACTATCTTCTGTATTCAGAACTAGGTAGGAATCCAATGAATCTACTGTAAGGAAGAACACGGTAGATAAGGCTGCAACAACCTCTCAAAGTGTCTATAAAGCTACTATAAACGAGGAACAAGCAGTTGAGGCAAACGCTACAATCACCAATATGCAACAATGCTTATGGGGTCATCAAAGCTCTTGGATCGGTTTATGAAGTAGTACCGTTACTTCCAACAATCATGAGAGACCTGAAAAATTAGTTTTTGAATGAAGCACGAACTGAGAGAAAATGGAGGAGGAACTTTTCCAGAAATTCAATAACTAAATAAATGGAAAAGTTACTGGCCTCGCATCTAGAATGAAGGACAAGATGAAAGAGCAGAAGGACGACTTATAATATGAAAGAAGAAATCTACTTACTGCGGCAGGAGAAGGCCGAAGATAGAACAATATTGGATAATATCCAAGAGATGTTGGATGTGCATACTGGAACCAATATTGATGATGTCAAAAAGGGGGAAGAAAAGGCAAGGGCAAGCCACACTGAACAACACCAAAGAGAACCACAAGAATGTTTCATAGCGGAACAACTGAGGCAGGAACAGGAGACCAAGGAGAAAATAAGAGAATGAAAATCTCGTGAGCCATAAGAGTTTGAAAGATCCTTGCAGGAGTCAACAGAAAGAGTGCATAATATACTCGAGAAAGAAAATGCTGAATTCCATGAGATCTATCTTGCTACAGGCATGGTCCTTGATCAACTTGTTCATAGAAAGCAACATGTCACCTCAAAGGAAAGAAGGCAGGATGCCACTCCAAACCTATCAATTCTCTTAAAGTACCAAGATTGGCTTCTAAGTCTCTCTCAGGAGGAATTAGAGGAACGTCGTGCGTTTCAAATCTCAACTAGGAGAAATCCTTCAAAAGATGAGATTGATAAGGGAAGAATGGCTGAAATTCTCAGATATTTTGAGTACCTATTGGATGAATAAAAGTACAAAGATGTCGAAGGATCAACTGGAGATAAGTTGACTGGATACTCGAAGGATTTACACGCTGGCAGACCTCCGTTCCAGATTGAGATTAGCAGAGCGAAGTGGAATCACTACAAGATTTCCCTTTCTGATGAATGGTAGCTGATGGAAGATCTAACACCATAAGTGCAGCTTACCTACAAAAAACTTCGAACATTTCATGTACAATGAATGGTGGAGGTACACTGAGATGAAGACAGAGCAAAAGGAAGAGACAAAAAGTATGCCAAGCAGCAGTTTGTTAAACTTCACTATAGACAAAGGCCATCTGCTGCTAGGTAAAAAGTATTTACACCTCTTTGTGCTCTGATGCAAGATTGTTGTTATTTGGCATGTATTCACTGAAAACTGTAATAGATAGAATATCTAATGAAACGATTACCATTTTTTCATGATTACAACTCGTAATCTAACGTCACATACTACATATATGTACCTTTTGATGAATAACTATTTTTAGACTAACAATTTGTTGTTGTGTTCCTTTAAGTCTTTTATTGCTTAAGAGTTTTGACATTATCAGAAAGGGGGAAATTGTTAGGAAATTTATGTTTGATTTTGATGATGATAAAATCTCAAATTGTAAGGTAAGAACTAGTGCCCCTATGAATTATGTAATTTTTGTAATAGATAAGGGCTAGTACAACTTAGGCTAAGTCACAACAAGCACCCAACAAAAACATTACAGTTACATGCAACAAGGAAGCAGTAAGGAAAGAGAAGTTTCAGTGAGCATGCAACTTGGTTGCTTATGTCAACCCAGCATACAGCATTGCTTTCAGCAAGGAAGGTACACCCAACAAGCAAGCATCAGTTATATCCAAAGTGTCAAGGTCAAAGTCAAAGTTAGGGGATCGATTTCAAAAATATAACCAGTAGAGACAAGGTTAAAAAAACCTTGTATTGACTACCCAATTACGTGGGGACACATTACCTGAAATAAAGCAAAAGCAACACTGGATACTGACAACAAGCTGCAACCACTCTTACCGAAACTCTACAAAATGGACAAATGGCTCTAAAGTCATACAAGGACCATTAAATGTTAACGAGATTATTTTATCACTCTTCAACTAGAAGATATCCCAACAACCATAAATAGAAGGAGATGGAGGACGAAGCAGAGGCTATCGAAACATCGGAATATGGAGATAATTTTGTGTCAAAGCCCTCAAGCATTATATTCGAAGCTTCAACGCATACAACACTCTGATAATATTTCAAGTGTTTGGTGCAAAGTAAACTAGAGAAAAATAGCAAGCAACAAGGGTATTCAAGTGAAGATTCAAACTGCAACCAGATTCCAAAGTCAACCTAGCTCGCAAGCTTTGCCTCAGTCCTAATCCTTATCAAACCAGGAAGCTTTCCCGCATCTCAACAGATACTCAAGTTTCATGGTAGCTACCAGATATTGAAGAAAAACTTTCATTAACCAATCTCACTAGCGGTTTTTTGAAGGGGGGAGTCTGACACGTCGGTTTCTAACCTAGTGTTCCGCAAGTGTATGGATGTAGGTGTAGTACTATTGTCAAGGTCGATCCCACAAGGAATAGTTTTAGGTAGTTTGATACCCTAATACTCTAGGAATGTCCTAACTAGATACTAAGTTTTAAAGGTTGATTTTACTAATTAAACTACTCAATTAAATATAACTTCAAACTTAGGAAACACGAAAACTAACAATCAAAGAGAAAAGGTATCCTAGGGCTTCGATTTCAGGATATTATTTCAATGTGGAATATGATTAACCTATTAATTTACCAATTCTAATGTTTATTAGGCGGCACGACAATAATCTAATCCTTCTCTCGAAGCGATTAAACCGTTAATTAATTAAGCTAATTACCCTCTCGAGTCAATTAAACCTAATAACTCCCAAACGATCCTAAGCCACGGCCTACACAGTCATAGACAACTGCGCTCTATGTTCTAAGTCTGATAACAATTCCCTCCTCTCGAAGCGGAATTGTTAAACTAAATTACTAAATCTAGGTGATCAAGCTAAATTCAGTTTTAAGCACAAACATAGAGATAAAACACATACAGAACGGAATTAATAGATTAAATCATAAATCAAAACATTGTCATAAAAATCCCTACTTTCTAACCCTAGGACACGAATAGCTTAGCTACTCATGCCTAGTAATAATCCAATACAAAATTCTAATAAAAACATTGTAAGAATTAAAACTAAGAAAGAACAACTTAACCCGGATGACTCCGTCTCGATGATCTTCGTCTTCTTTGTCTTCCAAGATGATGTAATTTATGTTCTTGATGATTGATCCTCTTTCCTAAAGTTTTGGTGTCCTTTTTATAGAGTTGGGCCGAATCTTGGGGAAGATAGGATCAAAATCCTATTAAAATTAGGTAATTATCGCAGGAAAACACTTCTGACACGGCCGTGTTGCTTAAGTGACACGGCCGTGTTGATTTGCAAAATTCACTTTTCTAGCAACAATTTGACACGGCCGTGTTGCTTGAGTGACACGGCCGTGTTCTATTCCAGAACCCACAGCGCGTTATGGACCACTTTTGACACGGCCGTGTTACAAGTCTGACGCGGCCGTGTCGGTTCTTGCGTTGTTTTGCTCCTGGACCGGTTCAAGCCGGTTCGGACCGGTTTGGACCGGTTCTTCGACGGTTCTCACTCTTTTGGGCCGGTTTTCACTCTTTTCCAACTTGTTTCCTCGTCCGGTAGCCTGAAAATGCTCAAAATACCTTAAAACAAGTCAAACCACGTCAAATGACCCAAATATTATTAATATAAATAAATGCCGGTCAAATATGCACATAAATGATATAAAATATGATCCTAAATCGACCTAAATACATGCATAAATAACGTGTTATCAAACTCCCCCAAACTTAAACTGTTGTTCGTCCCGAACATCATACAAAAAGAGTACAAAGAAAACAAGTGATTATGCATTTGTTTAGGGCGACTAGATGATGAATTCAGTTTCAGTCTGATTTTTCTTAAAACAACTAGGCAACACAATTCACTTGAGCATATGCGATAGCGCGAAAATCAACTACTCTCGAGACTTTGAACTTTCGAATCATTTAACCCTCACCGGGTGAGTGTTTCACTCATCTCTCAAGTATTTAGGCTGAAATAATTTTCACTCATATTGAATTACATGCAAAGCCTACCATATGCTTGCCAATCGTCTACACTAGACCTCGTACTTGATATGTGTGACAAAAGATCAAAAAGGTCTTTATTTTGGTTGTAATGTGGGCTTAAGGTAAGGTGGGATACATTTGGATATAAGTGACTATTCATTGGACTAATCAAGTTACGTCTAACCCGACTACCCCTCAATACAATCACTCAACCTCACTCTTCAAATTTCAGCAAATCACCCCGCAAGTTAACTTCTTCACCTTCTCAAGTTCATACAACTTAAGTGCTTTTCAATTCTGTAGGTACCACATTTTTGGGACTACCCGAATGTTCTAAGCAAATTCATAATTTGAGCACTTTATTTTCTAGCCTCTCCTCTATAATACAACTTTCCTTTTTTTTTTTTTTTCTTTTTTTTTTCTTTTTCTTTTTCTTTTTTTTTCTAGGAGAGGCCATTCTTTGTTTTTCACCTATCACTTTTCTCTTATTTCCTTCATCTTTTGAAAATATCCCTACTTCCCATTCCTTCCCACAAATTGTTCACCCAAAATTCCTTTCAATTCTCCTCCCTCTAACTTGATTAATCCAATTATGGCCAAAAGAGTTAAATCAAAAGGTTTCGGCTGACATTGTTAGGTTATGAATAAATAAGGCTATAAGGCTCAATTGGGCTAACTAGGGACAATTTTTTCATCATGGGTCAAAGGCAATTTTTTCATGGTTCGAGTACATAGGCTTAAACAAAAATTTGCCTAAGATCATTTCCTAAGTCACAACACATACTTGACACATTCTTAATAAAGACTCAAGGCAAGTTCTAGAGACTAGTACACATATTCAATCCAATTCACACCGAAAGAAAGTATATTACTCCGAAAATTGGAGTATAATCAGGCTCAAATTCTCACAAGGTTAATTTTGATTGAATATTCTAAGTTCAAGCTCAATTTCGTCTCTAAACACCTCTCATGCTCTATTATGTGCCATTTTTTCATCTAAAACATCTCATCATTAACTATTCATCATCCATCTTTCCCTAATTTTCTCTTTTTATTTTTCTTTTCACTTGTTACCTTTTTCCGGGTTTTATTATTCTTATAACTCACAAACTAAAACACTAATAAGACTCTAAACTCTAAACTCCTAAGACTCAACATGGAAACACTATGCAATCAAACTCGGGCTCACAGACCCAACAGCACTAATACATCAGAAAAATGGGCTCACAGACCCGATAAACCAATTTAAACAATAAAAAAAATCAGCAAAATGGGCACACGGACCCACAATTAACAGCACGAAATTCGAACGAGGTAAATCAAAACTATAAATATAGCTGCCAAGACGTCCCACGGTCTACCCCCTCCCCCAAACTTGGCTGAAAGCCAATGTTTGGAGGAAAAACGTGGTACGCCTTGGTGCTAACTTACAAATCGTTTCGACGACGGCTTTTTGAAACCCCTACGAGCTCCGAAATTGTGCCATTTTGCTCCTTACTGAATCTTGGTTCGGCCGTCTCCGCATCGCGTTCTGAATTTTTGCATTTTTTCTGCTGAAGTATTGACACGGCCGTGTTGAAGGTTGTGACACGGCCGTGTTACATTTGAACCAAAGTTGATGTTTCTGGGCTGATTTTGACACGACCGTGTCGTTTGTGTGACACGGCCATGTTGCATTCCAGTTTGGATACACGTTTTGAGAAGGCTTTTGACGCGGCCGTGTCAATTGTGTGACACGGCCGTGTTGCATTTGAACTATCTTAACACGGCCGCGTCCAGCATGTGACACGGCCGTGTTGCGTTCCAGTGTTAAAACACTTTCTAGGTGCCTTTTGACGCGGCCGTGTCCATAGTGTGACACGGCCGTGTTGCATCCTCTGCTCCTTTTAACGCGATTTTTTCCGTCTTTTCGACCCCCGTTTCTTGCAACACTCGTCCATGTTGATTCCTAAGACAAAAACACTAAAACACACGTAAAACATAAAATTAATGCAATAGAAAATAAACATAAAACAATAAACATCGGGTTGCCTCCCGACAAGCGCTTTGTTTTACGTCTTCAGCCGGACGTCCTTTTCCTATCAACCTTCTTCTAGCCACCCCGAGTCGGATGTTTTCTGACCAATTAAAGAGCTATTTGGGACATGAGGATTTTCTACAGCAGTTAGGGTAGTGTAAATAATGCTACAATTGTGCCTACCCCTTAGACCCGACTTATGTATTTTGAGTGTGATTATTTCGTTTTGAACCCGAAAAATCAACTCCCCTTTAGGTACATCTATTAGTGCTTGGCTAGTCGCCAAGAAGGGTTTTCCTAAGATAAAAGGGAATTCATCATTCCCTTTCATGTCAACAACTAAGAAATCACTAGGGAATTCAAAATTTAGCACTTTTACCACTACATCCTCTGCTACTCCCAACGGCGTTAATGAAGATCCATCCGCCAATTTGATAGTAGTAAAGGACCGTTTAATTTCCCTTAATCCTAATTGTCTATACTGCTTAAGAGACATCAAGTTTATGCTAGACCCTAAGTCACACATGACATTATGAAATTCATGACTACCAATTGAGCAAGAAATAGTAAAACTCCCTGGATCTTTTGCTTTTGTTGCTCTTCTCGGTTTCATGCGTGTGGTTGCGTTCTTCTTGAGCCCACTCGGTGTCTTCTTCGTCGTCTCTTTTCCATCCTTCCTCTTCCTGATTTCCTCTTTATCTTGGATTCTCTCCTTTAGTGGTTCTTGTTTCACAACAACAACTCTAGATTGCTCTAAAGGAACAAGGTTAGCGAAGAATGAATTTTTAAAACAAAAATCAAAAGACTCATCAAGAATAGGAGGTGAAGTTTTCTTATCTATGATTGTATTGACCTCCTCATTCTCAATGTTTTTGACTTCCTTGCTTGATTCCTTCGCTTCTTGGTCCTTCATGCTCTCTTCATGCTCATCTAGCTCCACAATATTGCAGTGCTCCTTCGGGTTAACCACTGTATCACTTGGGTATTGGCCTTGCTTGTGTTGAGCTCCTACTATCTTTATCAGCTGACTCATGTTTGATGTCAATTCTCCAATGCTAGCTTGAGTCTGCACCAACGTGTTCTCGAGCCTCTTGATGTCTGCCCCTTGCCCAGTGATATGCTTGTTTAGCTCCATGAATTTTCCATCCACTTTCTTCTCCAACTGAGCTAACTTTTCATCATACTTTTCAAATTGTGACATCGCGATCTCTTCTTGTGATGACTTCTTACCGTCATGGATCATGCCATTTGTAACAGCAAATCCGGGTGGCGGATTAAGTGTATTTTGCGCGTTCCCATATGAAAAGTTCTGATGGTTCGGATTCTGAGGGTACTGATTGTACCGAGGCTGATTGTTCTGGAAATTGTTGAAGTTTCGTTGATTCACAAATTTGACTTCTTCAACTTCTTCCGGACCCCTGGCTGTTGTGCTAACGTTAGATTAGTTAGCAAATTCACCTGGCTCGTCAATGCTGTTACATGTGCTGTGAGCTTTTCAATTGGCTCATTATTGACGGGCTCGACTTTTTGGACACTTGCTACCCTCCTTGGCATGTTTCTTTCATTCGACCATTGGTAGCTCGTTCTGGCCATAGCATTCAGGATTGAGAATGCCATCCTCACTGACTTCTCCATCAAACTTCCGCTCGCAGCTGCGTCCACTTGGTTTCTAGTCGGAGCAAGTAGACCATTGTAGAACTTGCATACTTGCTGCTTCTTGGTGAACCCATGTTGAGGGCAACTCCGGATAAGATCCCGGAATCGCTCCCAAGCCTCTCCGAATGGCTCTTGGTCCAGCTGTTTGAACTGATTAATTTGATTCTGCAAGTCGAGCATCTTGCTCGGTGGAAAGTACTTCAATAGGAACGAAGTGCTCAACTCTTCCCAACTGATGATATCTTCCAAGGAATTGAACCATTGGAGGGCTCTATCCTTTAACGAAAAGGGAAACAATCGCAGCTTAACCTGCTCGTGTGGCACATGGTTTATTTTGATTGTGTCCGCCAATCTTCGGAACTTTATTAGGTGAGCATTCGGATCCTCCATTGCACTTCCTCCATACTGGTTCTGCTGCACTATGTTGATCAGTGCAGGCTTCAGCTCGAAACTATTTGCATTCAGAGGCGGGAGTTGTACTCCTCCTGACTGTTGATTAGGATTCGGCCTTAAACAGTCACTAATAGGTGTATTGTCTTCTTCTCCCGCATCTGGCTCTATTGGAATCTGTCCGTGCTGTTGTGGCAACTGTTGCTGCTGTACAGGTATCTGCTGCTGTATAATAGTGACGCGATCGTCCAATCGTGCTAAGGCTGTTAGCACTCTATTTAATGCTTCATCATTCGGTTGCTGTGGTGGGTTCTCCATCTCAGCTGTGAAGTTTCTTCTCGTTCGGTGTCTGCGAGCTGTCGCTTCAATTTCTGGATCGAAAGGAAGAAGGGTTTCTTTCCCTTTTGATCTGGTGTGCATACGAAGCCTGAAAACACAAAAAACAAGAACTACCGCGTAACACTAAAATTAACCCAAAAAATAAAAACGAAAATTAAAATTAAAATTATGAAAAAAATAAAATCTAGTCTAGTTTCCTCCTATTTTTCAAGATAAAAACTAAGCGCTAAATCCTATTCCCCGGCAACAGCGCCAAAAACTTGACACGTCGGTTTCTAACCTAGTGTTCCGCAAGTGTACGGATGTAGGTGTAGTACTATTGTCAAGGTCGATCCCACAAGGAATAATTTTAGGTAGTTTGATACCCTAATACTCTAGGAATGTCCTAACTAGATACTAAGTTTTAAAGGTTGATTTTACTAATTAAACTACTCAATTAAATATAACTTCAAACTTAGGAAACACGAAAACTAACAATTAAAGAGAAAAGGTATCCTAGGGCTTCGATTTCAGGATATTATTTCAATGTGGAATATGATTAACCTATTAATTTACCAATTCTAATGTTTATTAGGCGGCACGACAATAATCTAATCCTTCTCTCGAAGCGATTAAACCGTTGATTAATTAAGTTAATTACCCTCTCGAGTCAATTAAACCTAATAACTCCCAAACGATCCTAAGCCACGGCCTACACAGTCATAGACAACTGCGCTCTATGTTCTAAGTCTGATAACAATTCCCTCCTCTCGAAGCGGAATTGTTAAACTAAATTACTAAATCTAGGTGATCAAGCTAAATTCAGTTTTAAGCACAAACATAGAGATAAAACACATACAGAACGGAATTAATAGATTAAATCATAAATCAAAACATTGTCATAAAAATCCCTACTTTCTAACCCTAGGACACGAATAGCTTAGCTACTCATGCCTAGTAATAATCCAATACAAAATTCTAATAAAAACATTGTAAGAATTAAAACTAAGAAAGAACAATTTAACCCGGATGACTCCGTCTCGATGATCTTCGTCTTCTTTGTCTTCCAAGATGATGTAATTTATGTTCTTGATGATTGATCCTCTTTCCTAAAGTTTTGGTGTCCTTTTTATAGAGTTGGGCCGAATCTTGGGGAAGATAGGATCAAAATCCTATTAAAATTAGGTAATTATTGCAGGAAAACACTTCTGACACGGCCGTGTTGCTTAAGTGACACGGCCGTGTTGATTTGCAAAATTCACTTTTCTAGCAACAATTTGACACGGCCGTGTTGCTTGAGTGATACGGCCGTGTTCTATTCCAGAGCCCACAGCGCGTTATGGACCACTTTTGACACGGCCGTGTCGGTTCTTGCGTTGTTTTGCTCCTGGACCGGTTCAAGCCGGTTCGGACCGGTTTGGACCGGTTCTTCGACGGTTCTCACTCTTTTGGGCCGGTTTTCACTCTTCTCCAACTTGTTTCCTCGTCCGGTAGCCTGAAAATGCTCAAAATACCTTAAAACAAGTCAAACCACGTCAAATGACCCAAATATTATTAATATAAATAAATGCCGGTCAAATATGCACATAAATGATATAAAATATGATCCTAAATCGACCTAAATACATGTATAAATAACGTGTTATCAGAGTCTCTGTTTGAATTCGGAATTTAAAGTAAACTAGGTGTTCTTTGGAACGTGTGTATAGTAGAGGAGTAAAATTCCGAGGATAGACAAAAACTACTGTAAGGAGCTAAGTTGGACTTAGACTTCGGCATAGCTAAGTTTGTACTGTGTGAACATCTTCGTGAATTTTCCCTGTGTGAGGGAAAAGCGGACGTAGAAGTATTACCCCCTCTTTCGAACCACTATAAAATTTGTGTCTACTTTTATTGCTTTTACTTACTGTTGCTAGCATACTACTTACATATTGTATTGGTTTGAAAGAAAATAGATTTGCATAATATTCTGTTGCACAAAATTATGCCTAAGCATTGCTTACTATAAGTAACCTAAGACTAGTCTGCTTCGTGTCTACTGTCTTAAAGTTAACTTATTGTAACAACTTCGAGGTAAGAACAAGTTTCTTACACTAAACAACAAACTACTGCTTAAAGTATTTATAAGAAAAAAAAAAGTCGAGTTAGAGGTTTATTCACCCCCTTAAACTTCTACCACTTGGGCCTAACACTTTTCCATCATTTACCTTATTTTTATTATATTGCGATATAATGCTTAATCAATATCCAAAGTGCAATTAGCTAAACTTGCATCCTGTACATGACTTGGATGTTTCACATAGGGCCTTCTTGTGGTTCAACATTTAATATACTACCTCTGTCACGTCGTTCGCTTACGGTTTGAAGAGGTCCTTTCCTAATTTCACTAATTAGAAAGGATTTTGCGGACAAGTTCATCAGCTACTCACCGAGCACCTCAGGCTACTCCACCATCTAATGAAGTCCTAACTAGGGCCAGGGAGAATGATGAATATTTGCTCGAGCACAACTGCTTCAATGAGCGAGGAGAGAGTTCTCGCCAGCTCGTCGAGATAAGATATCAACGGTTGGAGCACCGGATGGAGATCTTCGAGATTCCCACCAATGTGCACCTTGACCATCTAGCGGGCTAGTGGAATGAGATCAGAGCTTAGATGCATTCCCAAACCGAGATCATGGAGGATTTCTAAGCATGACACATGTCTCAGGGGAATTGACACTAGTAGCCTCCTCCTCCGCATTAGTATATATTTTTCTTTTGTTTTTTAAGTCCACCCATAGTGTGCCACAAAACATATTTGGGGAGGCAAATAGAGCGGTACACTCGTGAGTAATTTTTCTTTTTCTTTTTTTCATTTTTCTTTATTTTATTTGCTTTTTATTTTAATTTTCTTTATGTGTAATTTTTGCTATATTTGGCATGTAATAGAATAGTTTTCATTATTATAATTTGAATTATTTAAAATTTGAAGACATGTAATAGTTAGTAAAAAAATTAATTTTTATTACATTGTTACATGTAGATTGCATTTTTAGGTTTATTTTTTTGTTTGCACGTTTCGATTTTATTAGGATTAGAGAGTCAAAGACTCGTGAAGCTAGTAACTTCACCGGCATAATAAAAGGATCATGGTGACAAGCTCATGATGAGTCGAATTCTATGAAATATACACATGGTAGGACATAGACGGACATAGGGACACAAAATTGAGCTTATTTCTTTAGGCAATGGTAAAAAAGTTGTGAATTTTGAGCAATAATTGATACACCAAAATTTTCAAGTAATTTTTTTTTTCCCTTGTGCTATGTTGATCATGTCATATTGTATCTCTAGAACTTGTCTTGTGTATATAAGGTTGGAAAATGATTTAAGGCATTCTTTAGAAATATGCAAGCGTACTTTATCCAAATTTTCCGGACCAAATATGTTTTATCCCTAGTTAGTCATTTGAATCTTAACTTTTCTTGATAGCTTTAATCCAAGATCATATCTTATTTTAACCTTTTTCCTATAACTTGGACTATTTGAGTGAAGAAGATGGTAAATAAAAGTGGGCAAGAGAGGCAATGGATGATCAAGACAGAATTTTATGGTTAGGAAAGTTTTAATATTTCATGTTAATAGAGAGGTTAGAAAATGTACTTGATAATTTTGTTTGCCTTAAAAAATGAAATTTGTTGTATAAGTAGAGGTATTAAACATCATAACTATACTCCCTACACTGTGATTTTCGATAAAAAAAAGTTTAGGCAATCAAAAGAGTCTAGTAAGGATTGTTTATAATTTAGAATATTTGGTGAGGGTAGTATACAAAGGGGTGAAGAAAGCTACAACTGCATTGCAATTCTTACACATGTATATAAAAGAGATGTGAGGGCGTTGAGAATAGTGGAGAGTGGCCAACTCGACTAGTCCAAGACAAATCACTTTATCCATATTTTATCTCACCTTTACCAAAGAGTTAGCCTACATTATAACCAAATAAAAGACCTCTTTTTATTCCAAGCTATATACATTTAACTGCAATGAAGAGCTAGATAATATGTAAGCATATGGTAGATCTTATGTAGGATACAACTTGCTGAGCGAGTATTTCCTATTCTATACACCTAAATGAATACAGATACACACACTGAGTGAGGATCATTGTTTAGAGGAGTTTATCTCTTAAGAGTAGTTGAAGTGTGTGTCATTACATGTCCATATTGTCGTGTTGTATATATGTTTAATAAAATGAATTTCCGCTAGTTCATTTAAGAGTAACACTTATATATATCAAGTAGGAATATGGTAAAAGTGACGCCATCCTAATTAACTCTGGGCTTCAAATTTTCATTCAAATAGGGCTTAAAGAAATTTCGCATCTGTAAAATGAGAACAAAAAATAAATTCGCGGGTTATCACTTTTTTTATTTTTCTTTTCCACCCGCAGTATTGTGGTTTATATATTTAAAGAATTAAAACATAAACAAAATAATACAACAACCCAATGATATTTTCGTAGGCGAGAAGATATTTTGCTATGCGGACGTCACATATTCGATTCTTCGCGGCCTCTATTGTATTTAATTTATTTGTGGAATGCAATATGTAATAAATGTATTAGAAAACTTACAAAAGCACTTGATGGTGTGGTGGTATATTTGCTGATGAAAAGATTTTATTAATGAAGAGGCCGCGTGTTTGAATGCACTTGCTACCTCATATTATTTTTAAAATATTTTGGGTATTTATTCATTATTACTATATTCATTAATTAAGTATCTATTAATAATAATTAATAGTATATAGTATTAGTTAATTCAATAATGAAAATTAATTATTAAAAAATTATAGATCTTCATTTTTCTTATTTTTTCTAAATTACTTTAATCTTTTGATTTATTTTATTTTATTTATTATTTTATTTGTTTCATTTGCTAACTTTTTGTATCATTAAATTGTATAGATTGTTTAACTAAATAGTATAGATTTTTTTTCATTATATAGTATAGATTGTTTAGCTAAATAGTATGAATTGTTTAATTATATAATATAGATTTTGTTGTTAAATGTACAAAATGTATAACTAAATGTTACAGATGGTTTCTTTAAATAGTATAGAATGTCATTAAGTTTAATATCTTTTTATTATTTCCAAAATAAAAATACCTTTTTCATTTCAAATTTGTTTTCAATTCAAAATATATCAAATTAATCACATTTTCACGATCTTTAATTTGACATCCATATCATATATATTATAATGAGATATAGAATTAAAAATTTTGATGGTTTGTTGGGTTGACTTTTTTAGTTATAGTTGAATGTAAATAGTAGGTTGGATTATATTATTGGGTTCAAATGTAACTAAAAACTAGTTATATAAATTTATTTAAAAACTAATTGATTTATTATGTGTAACAACACAAATTTCCTTAGGCAATTTTTTTTAAAGTAATAAGACTTTACTTTATAAACAGAATATAATAATAGTAACATTTACCGTTAGAAAAACCTACAAATAATGTAAAACTAAGACTGTATAATTTTATTAAAAAAATTATTGTTATGCTTTAAAGGACAAGATAATAATGTTTTCTAAAATTTTAAAAAATTAATATAAATAGGGTTTATTACCAAAAGCAACCCGAGGTATACCTGTTTTTACCTCTTGCAACCTATTTTAAAATTCGTCACCGATTGCAACCTGAATTACTCACGTTTTACCGATTACAACCTATTTTATAAATTCCGGCCAAAATCAAGAGCGTGCTACACACGCGCAATTTTGAGCAAGTGGTAAAAATGGGTATACTTCAGGTTGCTTTTTGTAATAAACTCTTTTCTTTTTTTATTTTTTTCTTTTCTTCCCTCCATCATTTTCAACAGGAGAATTTGATGAAATGACCGAGTATAGATACAAATACATACAAATTAGAACAACTCCTACCTAGATCTTCGTCTGAGAAATAAATTGAAGAAAATTAAACTATACTCAACAGGAGAATTTGAAGAAATGAATGAGTATAGATACAGAAACATACAAATTAGAACAACTCCAAGCTAGATTTTCTACTGAGAAATAAACCGAAGAGAATTGAACTCTTATCCAACAGTAGCATATAATCTTCCAGTAGCTTTATCAGTGATAACCACAACTTCTAAAATTTCACCGAACTGTTCAAAGTACTTCTTCTGGATAATGATCGAATTTTTGATGATTCAGAGTTAGTTTCTTCAGGATCTGTAAATCAGAAATGAAGAAAAGGATTCGTGTTGAAGAAACTTACGGAGATTAGTGGAGAGAGGAGACGAACTGGTGTTAGGATGAGAGAGAATTAGGTCAGAGAGAGAAGGGAGGGATAGGGATGTACACGAACCAATTCGCTCGTAAACTATTCGGATCTCGGTTCGTGAAAAGCTCGATTGGGCTAGTCTAATGTGGCTCGTTAAAATAAACGAACTAAACTTAAGATTGATGATATTCGATTTGTTAGCTCTCGAGCAATTTCATTTGTTAGTTCGAGAGCTAGTTCGTAAATTTTAAGCTAATGTACTTATAATTAGTTTCTAATTTTATAGTTATACTTATAAAAAATATAGAACTATATAATTAAAATCATGCATTTGTATATATGTAATTAATTAATCTTAGTAGGTATATTATAATTTTAAGAATTTATAGCTTATTTTTAATTATATAATGATTAGTAACATATTTGTAATTTATATTTATTGAATTCATTTGGGCTCGATTAGACTCGCTCGAGGCTCGAGTAAGTTCACGAGCCGTCCATATATTTGATAAATTAAGCTCGAGTTCGGCTCGATAATTAATGAATTAAACTCAAACTCTTAGATATTCGATTCAGCTTTGTTTGTGTACATCCCTAGGGAGGGAAAAAAAAGGAGGACGAGAGAGAAAATGGAGGGAAAAAAAGAAAAAATAAAAAAGAAAATAATTTATTACCAAAAGCAACCCGAGGTATATCCGTTTTTACCACTTGCTCAAAATTACGCGCGTGTGGCACACGCTCTTAATTTTGGCCGGAATTTATAAAATAGGTTGTAATCGATAAAACGCGAGTAAGTCAGGTTGCAATCGGCGACGACTTTTAAAATAGGTTGCAAGTGGTAAAAACGGGTATACATCAGGTTGCTTTTGGTAATAAAAATAACACTTTGATAAATACGTGGAAGCAAATTAACTATAATCATTTTTCTGAACTTGAGAAAGTTAGTTATTCATAATTAGGTATTATAAATAATATAATCCTAACTTATAAATAATTAGGACAATGTTACAAAATTAATTAATAAATAACATCTAACATAAGACAATAAAATCTCATTAAAGTTGTCATAATCATTTTAAATTTCATATGTTCTTTGCTTATAATAATTCATTCTAAATCTCAATTAATCTCATAATCATTTTCATAAAATTTAATCCTTTGATATTTAAATCCTGATAAAGAACTTTCGTAGAAACTTAATATTATAACAAGGCACAACAATTACTAAAGACATAAAATATATATTTCTTAAGATTGGCGGAAGCAGGTGATCATGTACTTATTCTAACACATTGGCATATTAAAAAAAAAACCTTATTTTCTTTACAGATAAGGATGTTAAATTCATAAGCAGTAGTATAAATAAATTAATTTACAAGTGTATTTGTTAAATGCCACCATAATCTGCTTCACTTCCACATACAACTCTGTTAACCTGAAAGGGTTTTGGTAAATGGCGTGAGCTACATCCAGCTCATGGGTTCAGTTTGTAAAAAATAAATATAGACATAGAGCATTTTGTGCGCATAGTGTGCTTGTCTTTGTTACATGAGTAACATTCGTAACTAATAGATAGGAAATCTGTTTTGATATGTAAGTGATTGTGTGTATCTGTTATTTATGGTAGAATACATTAGGTCCGTCAATAGCACGATAATTAGGGATTCTTTCTTGTATATGTATGTGTTTGTTTAATGAGAAAGGACAGAGGATTGAAATCTTTCATGTTATCAAGAGACTTAGGGTTTCTTCTCCAAACAAATTCCGATGCGCCTTAATCTCTCTTCTTCGCTATTCTTCTCAATTTGCCATTCTGTCTTCTCTTCTTCACCATGTCTGCTAGCAAGAATACGTTCCACTCGGCTCTTGCTGTATCAAACATAAAAAATCATATCCCAATCACACTTGAGATGGAGAACGTCCAATATGCAACATGGGCTGAACTTTTCAAAATTCACGTCCGTTCTCATCGTGTTCTTCACCATATCCTTCCCTCTGAATCGGATGTGTCGGCACCCACTACCGACGCTGAAAAAGAGTTGTGGCAGACTTTTGATGCTACGGTTCTCCAGTAGATTTATGCGACGATTTCGACGGATCTTCTTCATACGATCCTCGAACCAGACTCCACTGCTACAGCAACATGGAACCGTCTCCGAGACATCTTCCAAGATAATAAACACTCTCGTGCAGTCACACTCGAACTGGATTTCTCAAACGCCCATATGGCAGATTTCCCTAACACTTCGGCATATTGTCAACGACTAAAAGTTCTCTCAGATCAATTGAAGAATGTCCGGGCACCCGTCTCCAATGACCGACTGGTTCTTCAATTAGTTGCTGGACTGACAGAGACATATAATGGTATTGGCACTGTCTTACGCCAAAGTAACCCACTGCCTCAATTTTACCAAGCTCGCTCCATGTTGGTTCTTGAGGAATCGGGTCTCTCTAAGAAATCAGAATCTGCCTTGGCACTGATCACATCGACGTCTCCTGCTCCTGGTCGAAAAAATCAGAAAAAGAAGGGGTTCAAGGGCAATAAGGGTTCGGGCCCTTCCTCCAATTCGGGCCCGACTGGTTCTCAGTTTCAAAATCGGGCTTTTCCCACCCCCTGGAACCATCAGTGGTCCGGTCAGAATGGTGGGCCGCCGGCTTGGTCATGGCAGTGGCCAGTCCCTCCTTGTCCGTACCCAACTGCTTCATGGCCGCGTCCATCGACTGCATCCCGTCCCTCCACCCCTCAGTTTGGCATCCTCGGGTCTCGACCACAGGCGTATGCTGCACATTCTACTCCGTCACCGACTGATATAGAAGCGGCCATGTACACCCTTGGGATTACACCGCCGTATACGAACTGGTACATGGATTCGGGGGCCACGTCTCATATGACCTCGAACACGGGTACGCTCTCGTCTTATTTCAATTTGAGCAAAACACCATGGTATTGTTGTGGGAAATGGTCAATCTATTCCGGTTTCTGGTTATGGGCATACTCATTTACCCCCACCTCATAATTTGTTATCCTTGTAAAATGTCTTATATGCACCTGATATTGTTAAAAATCTTGTTTCTGTTCGACAATTTACCCGTGATAACTGTGTTTTTGTCGAATTTGATCCTTTTGGATTTCCTGTTAAGGATTTTCGGACGGGGATGCGTCTCATGAGATGTGAGAGTCAGGGTGTGCTATATCCCCTTACCACTTTCCAAGCCACAGTACAATCTTCATTTGCTGCCTTGTCGCCGACTTTGTGGCATGATCGCCTTGGACATCCTGGTGTTTCTGTTTTTTTGTCTCTTAGGAAAATTAAGTTTATTGATTGTTCTGGACAAAATCTTTCTCATGTGTGTTAAGCATGTTCGCTTGGGAAACAAATTAAACTGCCATTTTTTGCTTCTGCTTCTCGTACCATGTTCCCGTTTGATATTATTCATAGTGACTTGTGGACATCACCTGTGTTAAGTACTATGGGTCATCGGTTTTATGTTCTGTTCTTGGATGATTTTTCTAATTTCCTGTGGACATTTCTCTTATCTCATAAGTCTCAAGTATTTTCTACTTTTTTTACGTTTAGAAATTTTGTCCGCACTCAATTTGAGCGGGATATTAAATCTTTTCAATGTGATAATGGGCGGGAGTTTGATAATCAATCTTTTCGGGAGTTTAGTTCTAAGCATGGGATGGTATTTCGTTTCTCGTGTCCACATACTTCTTCCCAAAATGGCAAGGCTGAGCGGCAAATTCGTACTATCAATAATATGATTAGTACGTTACTAACTCATGCCTCTTTACCCTCGTCATTTTGGCATCATACCCTACAAATGGCGACATACCTTCTCAACATACTATCAAAGAAACATATGTCGTATATCACTCCTGTCACCCGACTTTACCAAACATACCCATCTTACTCACATCTTCGAGTTTTTGGGTGCTTATGTTATCCTCTTTTTCCCTCTATTACTATACATAAACTTCAACCTCGCTCCACTCCGTGTGTGTGTTTAGGTTATCCGTCGAATTATAGGGGCTACAAATGTTATGATATGACTATTAATAAGATCATTATATGTCGTCATGTGATTT
The DNA here is from genome assembly GCA_958295605.1 of Ajuga chamaepitys. Lineage (NCBI taxonomy): Eukaryota > Viridiplantae > Streptophyta > Magnoliopsida > Lamiales > Lamiaceae > Ajuga > Ajuga chamaepitys. Next base: position 44,941,907 of record OY282504.1, on the reverse strand, counting down.
TCGATGAAACATGCTTCCCTTTCTCTGAAATCCATAAACAAACTCCTTCGACTTATGAGTTTCTCGATGACTCACCTTCTCCTTATGTGATTCATCATCTAACTCAACAGACTGCCCCTCCGTCTAGCCCGCAGGTGCCACAATCACCTGGCACAACACCTCTTGTTTCGGCTCTCTCTCCTCTGGTCACTCCTCCGTTTCGTCCTGTCACTCGTAGCCAGCGAGGTATTGTTAAACCAAAACGAAATTTTAATCTTAATATGTCACTACAAAAATCCCCATTACCTCGCAATCTTATATCTGCCCTTAAAGACCCTAATTGGAAATTGGCTATGATTGATGAATTTAAAGCTCTTATTGACAATAAGACGTGGGAGTTGGTACCCCGTCCTGTTGGTGTTAATGTTATACGGTCTATGTGGATATTTACTCATAATGAACGTGCTGATGGTTCATTTGAGAGGCATAAAGCCCGTCTTGTAGGTGATGGTAAAACACAACAGGTTGGGATTGATTGTGGTGAGACGTTTAGCCCGGTCGTCAAGCCCGCCACAATTCGGACAGTCCTCAGCTTGGCCCTCTCGAAGAAGTGGTCAATTCACCAACTTGACGTCAAGAATGCATTCTTACATGGAACTCTAGCGGATACCATTTATATGCATCAACCTCCTGGGTTTCGTCACCCCAAGTTTCCGGATCATGTGTGTCTCTTGAAAAAATCGCTATATGGTTTGAAACAAGCTCCCCGAGCTTGGAATATGCGGTTTACAGAGTTCATTTCCACTGTCGGTTTCTCTAGAAGTCGGATAGATCACTCATTATTCGTCTTTCGTGATGGAGACCACATGGCATATCTCCTCCTGTATGTTGACGATATATTGTTAACTGCCTCTTCTGAATCTTTTCGCAGGTCAATTATTTCCCGCCTCAGTTCTGAATTTTCTATGAAGGATCTAGGTCCGATTCACTATTTCTTAGGGATTGCAGTCGCTCCTCAGGCTCAAGGTTTATTTCTCTCTCAATGAAAGTATGCGGCTGAGATTATTGAACGCGCCGGTTTTTCTTCGTGCAAACCATCTGCCACACCGGTGGACACCAAACCCAAACTCGGGTCCCATGATAGTCCTCCGTTCTCTGATCCTACCTTATACCGAAGCCTCGCAGGTGCTCTGCAATATCTTACTTTCACTCGTCCCGATATTGCGTATGTAGTGCAACAAGTGTGTTTGTTTATGCATAATCCTCAGGATAGTCATATGTCTGCTTTGAAACGGATTCTGCGCTATGTCCAAGGGACCATGGATTATGGGCATCATCTCTATCCTTCTTCTATCACTTCCCTGATAGAATACACTGATGCTGACTGGGGGGATGTCCTGATACACGGCGATCCACCTCTGGTTACTGTGTCTTTTTGGGAGATAATTTGATATCGTGGTCCGCCAAGCGGCAAAATACCTTGTCTCGTTCCAGTGCCGATGCAGAATACCGTGGTGTCGCCAATGTGGTCGCCGAGTCATGTTTGCTACGCAATTTACTTCTGGAGCTTCACTGTCCTATTCCGACAGCAACCCTCGTCTACTGTGACAACATCAACACTATTTACCTTTCGGGCAATCCCGTCCAGCATCAAAGTACTAAACATAAAGAAATGGACATTCATTTTGTCCGAGAGAAGGTTGCTAAGGGTCAGGTTCGGGTATTACATGTTCCTTCACGCTATCAAATTGCAGATATCTTTGCTAAGGGACTACCCCTTGTATTATTTGATGAATTTCGGGACAATCTCAACGTACGTCTTCCTCCCGTTTTCGATTGAGGGGGTGTAATAGATAGGAAGTATGTTTTGATTTGTAAATGATTGTGTCTATCTGTTATTTATGGTAGAATACATTAGGTCCGTCAATAGCGCGATAATTAGGGATTCTTTCTTGTATATGTACGTGTTTGTTTAATGAGAAAGGACAGAGGATTGAAATCTTTCAGTAACATTTAAAACAGTTTTCATCATACGTGACTTTCGTCAACATTCGTAAACATACATATCATCATCTGGCAAGGATATCATATTGGGGATCATAAAATGATCACATATTCACATGCATACACGAATACAAAATTCATCTCAAATATTTAAATTTAACAAATTTGAAAGTAAAATTCACCTTAAAACTTGAGTGCGTGAAGGTAAACAATGTCCTAAGTCTCCTAACGTCAATAGCCCATTCCTATATTAGTAGATATTTAAAATAAATTAGTATTTTATTATACATTAATTAATTTGAAAAGTAACTATTCTAGAATAATAAAATTCTAGGGAGTATATATATATATATATATATATATATATATATATATATATATATATATATATGCACATATATATCATATATAAATTTGGAATTAAAATAAATATTGGAATTAAGAATAATAAAATTCTACATTTAATTTATTTGGATTAGGCATTAAAGAAGGTTTTATTAAAACTTATTGGTGGGTTTTGTAAATAAATCATGGGTATAAAAATGATGGGGTAAAATTTGAAATTTTAAAAGAAAGTGGGGATTAAATTGAAGAATATTTATAAATTGGGAGATAAAATATCCCAATCCTTTTTACAGACGCTAATTCGCGTCTTCTCCGCTTCTCTCCCCGTGTTCTCTTCTTCTCACCCCATACACACACACACACACACACACACACACTAAAAAAATGAATCCAGATTAGAGAAGTGATAAAGAAATACAAATTGAGTGGACTTAAGGTGGCCACCGGCGGCGCCGGAGGCAGCAACTGGCGGCATGACGGCAGTGCCGGTCGCGCAACCCCGCAACGCCTCCCTTGCTCCTTTTTTTTCTTCAAATGTGTTTTTTTATTTGAGAAAATAAAGACCATAAAAAAGGAAGAAAAGACGAAGGGGGCGGCGATTCGCCGGAATAAACAGGCCGGGAGCCAGCATAAATCGGAATTAATTTTTTTTTTATATACCTTTGAAATTCTGAAATTCCTTTTCTTTTGATTGATGACATGAAATTGCAAATTGAGAAGATTTTATAGAGAATTTGAGGTTGATATTGAAAGAAATTGGCTAAATTGATGGACAAATAAGAGTTGAATTTGTGCAAGATTTTTTCCTTCTTCCATGGTTGAGTTGAAGAAAATAAAGAAGAAGAAGGGGTATGCACTAACTAGCGTAAAATCTATTTCTTTTCCTTTATATATATATAAAGGAGAAGAAGAGGTCTGGTCTAACTAGCGTAAAGTGTATTTTTTTTTCCTTTACACACACACACACATATATGGCCTTTGTCCAAGAAAATGCCTCTACTTAGACCAAAACTCAATTTGGACTATAATATTTAAAATTTGGAATTTACCAAATTACAAATTAAAAGTTTTAGCTTTTAAAATGTGAACAAGATATATAAAAATTAATTTTAATAAAGTTGAAATTGTATAACATAAATAATCCTTATTAGTATATATATGGGTCTCCTATAAAAGAATTGAGCCTTCTAGACCATTACTAAATTGGGCTTTTTAAACAAAAGACTTATATATTATGGATTGGACTTAATAACTATGAGATTTAACCCAATATAAATCGGCCTTATCTAAAATGCACGAAAACTAAAATAATTTAATATTTAAAATGCCATAAAATTATCGGGAGTTACATTATGAAAATTACAACGATTCAATTTATTTATCTAACACAAATTTTATAAATCTCTTTATTTAAGTAATGTGGGAGAAAAAACTCATTGTTTAAATATATGAACTCCTACTTTATTAAATTAGAATCAAGGTCTAATATCCACTTTTATAATCAGTTAATTAAATTATTATATTTGCTTTATTTATTAAATAATAATAATTTGTTTGTTTAATCATGGGCATGCGCTCGCACATACACATAGTGTATATGGATTAATATTAGTTATTAGAAGAATTGATATGTTGCAACCAAAGTATGATAGCTAGTTTCATCATTTTGCAATCTAATATTTTTCTCTTGCTAACAAATTTGAACTATTTATTTTTTTACACGTTGCAACCTAAACAATATTTTATCACATTAACAAGATCAACTATTTGTCATTTTGCACTTTGCGGCCTAAATATTTCTTTCTGTATAAATCAATTCTTATCTTTAAATGTATATATTAGTACTATATATATATATAGATAATATATATAAGTAGCAGTAGGTTATATTTGTAATTCAAATTTTCCCACTCAAATTTTGTATTAGATATATTCTTCATTGTTTTGTAAAATATTAAATATGTCTTTTTCTTATACAGGTCCGATATCAACTGGAAACAAAAATAAGTTTTATTGTTCATAGTTTGATGCTCCTAATACAATACATGATTTGGTGAATTTTCTTTAATTACCATTGGGAGATAGCATAATTCAATAGAGACTTATATTGAATAATTTTCCTTATTTTTCTTATATCCGTTTAATTTCAAATGAATACGAAAATTATCCTTATTTTTCTTAGTCTATTTTTTCTGATGCATGATTTGGTTAATTTTTGTAATACATGATTTGATTAATTTTCCTTACCTATGGTATTGAATTTATATTTAATTACTTTAATTATTTTTCATATATGTCCGGTTTCAAATAAAAACAAAATTAATTCTTATTTTGCTTAGTCTTATTTTGTTAATACATGATTTGCTTAATTTTCCTTAGTTACGAGTCTTACGACTAAGAGATAGCATAATAAATTAGTTCATTCTTTTTTCTTATATACGCCTGGTCTTCAAATGAATACAAAATTAAATCTTATTTTCTTTAACACATAATGTGTGTGTGTGTATGTGTAAGAAGAAGAAAAAAATTACAAATTACATTTTCTCCTCGTAAATATTTTGTGTTATCTCTGGTCTTTTTGTCAAGTGACAACGTTAATTTCTGTGTTCTTTTTTTCCCTTTAAAAGACCCCTTCCGTTCCAAAAAAAGTCTCACTTCGGAGTTTTTGGAAAAATTAAGGATGTTTAGAAATGACAAATATATCTCTTCATATTACATTCTTACAAGCAATAAAATAAGGAAATAAAGACATTCTTTAAGGTTGTGTAATAGGGAATTATAGTCAACTACATTAAGTATGTTGAATTAGAGGGAATTCTTGCCAAACTTATGAGATTTTAAAGAATATTGTTGGATATGTTCAAGGGTAACATTGGAAGAATTGTGGTTTTTTTTTTTTTTTTTTTTTTTTTTTCTTTCTTCCTAAAATGACATATTTTTTAACAATTTTATCTTCACTAAAGTGACACTTTTTTTGGAACGGAGGGAGTAACATTTTTCAGCTTTTTAAATACAAATAATTATTTTTTTAACCATTTTTACGTATTATACACTACAAGAAAACTGCCAAATTCCAACGGAAAATTTCCAATGGCATAAAAGCCGTTGGAATTTTTAAAAATTCCAACGGCAAATGAGCCGTTGAATTTTTTTTGAGAAATTCCAACGACAAAAGGCCATTGGAATAGCTGTTGGAAAAAAATTCCAACGGCAGAAGCCGTTGGAATAGCTGTTGGAAAAAAATTCCAACGGTACAAAGTCCGTTGGAATTGACGTTGGAATCATTTTTCCGTTGGAAATTAATTGTTGGAACAAAAAAATTCCAACAACCACTTTACCAACGGCATAAAAACCGTTGGAATTGCCATTGGAATTAAAATTCCAACAGAGATTTACCATATTTCAACGGTTTTTGGTAAATTACCGTTGGAATTTTAATTCCAACGGCAATTCCAACGGTTTTTATGTCGTTGGAAAAGTGGCTGTTGGAATTTTTTTGTTCCAACAATTAAATTCCAACGGAAAAATGATTCCAACAACAATTCCAACGGCTTCTACCGTTGGAATTTTTTTCCAACAGCAATTCCAATGGCCTTTTGCTGTTGGAATTTTTTTCCAAAATTCCAACGGCTCATTTGCTGTTGGAATTACCGTTGGAATTTTTAAAAATTCCAACAGGAATTTTTTCGTTGGAATTTGGCAGTTTTCTTGTAGTGATATATCAATTTAATTATCATTTCATAATATTTAATTTAACTCTATATCACATTTGTAAAAGTGTGTTATTACATTAAAAAACCATAATTATTTATTGATTGATTATTTCATTAAATTTTATTATTTATTGTGGTTGCTTAGTTATATATACCATTTTATCTTAATTTCATCTATAAATTAATTTATACCAAAATGTATGTGTACTAAAATAAAATAGAGCCAAAACTGTTAAAAAAATATTTTTTTCATTTTCCCAACCATTTGAATTTCTAAGAGAATGTTCGAGATTCAAAACATAAACAAATATCGAAAAGAGATATTTTGTTATAATTTGATATGTAGTATTTACCTTAATGTATTTTGTAAAATAATTTATTTATAAATAATAAGTATATATTTAATTAGGAAATCGCATGGGAGAATCGAATATTTTTACTATATATAATTCAATATTTTTAAATATTTCATTAAGTATGCAATTGTCACACTATTAAATAATAAATCATAAAATATTTCTTTTAGTTCAGATCTTTTTTATAACTCTCCCGTGCATTACAGGGGAATAATACAAGTTTTGCCAAAAGAAAAGGATAGTGAATTGTTCACTTTTCATGCACATCAATTATGTGGATAAAATCTTGAATATTTTATTTTATATGAGAGTTATTGTTATGGATCCATTAATAAAAAGATCAAATAATATCAATTGAATTGAAGGGAATATAAGACCATTTATGTGTACACTAATGGCAAATGGGCGTTTATATGAGAAGGCTTTATTACAACAATATTTGAAGGAAAATATTTATGGAGAATCATTGAGTTATAGAAGGTCGTGGAGTATAAATAGAGGGAAAATGCGAATGCTTCCCACAACAAATGAAAAAGACGGCCTCTACATATAGAATGAAATATTTAGTTGTGATTGGATTTGTTTATATGGCGTTGTTGTTTGGCTCCATAGTTGCTGGTTATTCTTCAGGTAAATTTAATAATCCAAATGTAATATTATATATGCAAAAACACAGTCTGATTTGATATATATGGTGTGCATTGTGCAGGAGTAGACCGGCGATCTGATTTCATAGATCCGATAGGAGTATGTGATGAGCATCCAAACTGCAGCCAGGATTGTAAAATGAAGGGGTATAAGCTTGGTGGCAAGTGTTGCGATCCCTTTGATGAGCCAGGCTATTTTTCATGTTGTTGCACTAAACTCAATTAATTCTCGATTCAATTGTATGAAGAATATAATATACATTTTACTAATACATTTTTCTGACGTCCAAATATTTGTGAGGCTCTTTTTTAATATCTATTCGCTCTTATGTCCTGTAGTCATCGTCCTAACTTGCCTCCATAGAGCGGATTGCTCAATATTTTTGTGCCAAATAACTTCCTGCCCTGCGCCAACTTTAATCAAGTGTCTATGCTAACTTTTGGGCTAAAATAGAAAATTGGATCATATGAGCCCAACACTAATTATTATATGGGATACCACGATGAATACAACTATACAAGTACTAACTAAATATTGTACCTTTTTACATGGAAAGAATACAATAATACATCCAGTATCATGGTTTATAAAGATCAATGAAATATTTATGTTCATTTATGGAGCTTATAATAATTGACTTTTTTTACTTACGTTGGCATATTTCAATCAATATAAAAAGAAAACCAAAGATACAATATTGGTTTATGTGGTCTCACAAATTTGAAATAACATAATAGTGATAGATAAAATAAATAATAAGAAAAGGTTAGAATATTTCCTAGATTATTATTTTTTTATATATTTATTAGTTCTTATTTCTTAACTCACCATTTAACTTGCCTTGATTAGTTCTTTGGATTTCTCATTTGTTTTATGTTTATGGTCTAAAATCATTACCTTGAATTTTATAATGTCCAGAACCCTATTTTTGCCCTTACCAGTATTCACTTTAGTTTAGTTTTTTATTGTAACGTCTAGGCTGGACTAGATAATGGATCTTACGAGCCCAACACTAATGAATATTTTGCAGAAAAGGGAAGTAGAACCATCGGGCCGGTGTGGGGCTATAGGCCAAGAAATAAAACAAAGCTCAATAAAGGTTAACATCCGATCTAAAAAAAAAATCCAGAACCAGCACATATCTATCAATTATCATATCGAAAACTTATTGGTCTATCACTTTGTACAATTTTGACAAATCATTTCTTATGTGTCAAAATTAATTTTGTTTCTTTAAAGTTGTCTTCCATTATTATACCTATAACTAAGTTTTTTTGTGATTTGAAGTTATTTTAAAAAATCAGCATTTTATTATGTATTATTTTTTTTTTCCTAAAGGGATTGTCAAGATTTCTTAAATCATGCGATTGCGCTTTTTAGTGACACGTTTTTTTAATTACCGTAGCTAATCAATTTAGGTATGTTTGGTTGGGGTTGGCCCAAATCTAAATTGATTGGGCTAACCCAACCCTATGTTTGTTCAGGTCATTGCCCCAACCTCTTCATAATTAAGGGTTGGGGAACACTTCCCCTAACTCTCTCTCCTACTTTATTCCATAAAGGAGATTAGATTGCAGGTGTCGTTCCTCTCTCCTCACGTCACCGTTCCAACTCCTGAGATCTTCAAACTCCATCCTATCGTTCCTCTCTCACGACGATAATTCCACCGCACCTCCTTCTCTGCCAACCCACAGTTACCTTCCGACATCAGTGGAGGCGACCCATGGGATTTGACGATGAGCCACCACTCCTCGAAAACTTGGCATAAACTGAGAAAATTTACCAAAAACCTCTCTCGACCCTCACCCATTTCCGAATCAACAATTACCTCCAAGAAGACGCCGATCTCTTCGGCATGTTTCTCTTCCTCAAGGTGTAAGGATTATTCCAGCTTCTCGTTGGAAAGATACATTTCGGGATCTTTCTCGGATGGATGACGATAGCGTCAAAGTTTATGCATGTCATTTGAATTTGAGGAGATAGACAGAGAAATTTTGAGTTTGTTGCATGTTATTTGAATTTGAGGAAATAGAGAGAGAAATTTTGAGGTTTGCATTCCAAATTTTGGGCAAGTGAATTAGAGAAAGAAGAGATAGAGAGAGATGAGATAGAGAGAGAAATTGGGGGACCGTTTTAATAGAGATCTCAATTATGGTAGCAACAATTTATTTAATGGATGGGGGTAAAAGAGGTGAGACAGAACGGAATATCAAATGGAAAAAAAAAATTAATGTGAGAAATTTTGGGGTGAATTTCAATTGAATTTGAGGTTTATGGTAGCCTTAATTAAATATAAAATAATTACTAATTTTTTAATTAATAAATTAATTTGCAAATGAAAATAATCATAATAATAATAATAAATAAATAAATAATAACTTAAATCATTAAACCAATTATTAATAACAACCTCTAACCCAAGTCACATCACCTTTTACAATTAAATAATATATTTTAAATTACAACCACTTAATCACCCAAACAAACATCACATTTTTACTTTCCCGACCACCTACTCCAGCCAACAGTGTCCCAGCCGCCCCCAGCCCCAACCAAACACTGCCTATATAATTCTTCAAGAATTTTCATTTACCTATCCCAACATTCACACATTTTTCTTATACATAGGTTTTCTTGGTTGGTTTTTACGTCTTTCATTTGGATTTTGTGATTAAGATTCGTCTTATGTGTTTCATGTAATTATATTTTACTTTGTTTATGGTTCTAGTGTGATCTTTTGTGAAGTTTACATAGTGGATTTTAATCAGATTTTAGTGTAGTTAGCATTATGCTCAATATATCTTCTGTTGCAATTTATTTATCATGGTGGAATTTACTTTCCATATCTTGAATCATATTTATCATTATAATTTTTCATTCTTATGTTGGTGATGTTAGATTAAGTGATATGTAGTTTACTAGCTTCATTAACTATGTATAAGTCATGCCTTAACTACATTATATGGTAAAAGTTGCTGCATCAACTTTACATGTTATTACCTTTTGGATCATGTACACTTGTCAACATCTTAGTATAGGCAAGTAGTAGTTGCTAGGGATAGCTTAATACATATTTGTAACACCTTTCCTTCTTTATGATCAATGAAATAGTAAGCCACCACGTTATTCCCTAAGCTGCAGCAATGTACTTCTTCATTCAATGCTTTTATTTAGTTCTCCAACATGGTATCAGAGCAGGATTGAAAAATCCTAATTCTGATACTACCACCCTTTTATCTCTCGTCACATCTGCCTCGGTGAACTCCTAAAATGAAAGAGGAAACCAATGCCAGCAAGATAGCTGAAGTTGTTAATAAACCAGCTGGTAAAGAAGCTAATGGTGGTTGATATAACCACTGGTTCAAGTCAAGTTCAAGTGGTGCAACCACATAACTAAGTAATTTATGTGAAACTTGGTGATATCAACTATTTTATAGGGAGACTACATATATTAGCAGTAGACAAAGGCTATGTCCTTGAGGAGTTTCTCAAAGGAGAAGTCAAAGCTCCACACAAGTTCATTACAGAGG